>JAJKLI010000093.1:0-10773 GCA_023159215.1 Xylariaceae sp. AK1471 | reverse complement strand
ACTATAATTATAATAATAAAAACTTTAGTTAAAATAGTTATATTATTAACTATAAAAGTATTACTAGCTATAACAAACTTTACTATTAAAATTTTTAATATTATATAAATAACTATTTATAAAGTTTTAGTTTTTTATTTTTAATTAGTTATAATTAAGTAAAAAGTTTAAAAAAAGCTTATAATAAAAAAAAAGTTAGCTTAAAAAGCAGTTAAAAACTACTATATAAACAGTAGTATATAAATAGAGCTAAACAATTATATTAGCTAATATTTTTTAGCTTTTAACTTTAATAACTATTTATATTAAAACGTATTAATACTTAAAAATATAACGTTAGCAGTAAAAACTATAATTAACGTTTTAATACTTTTTAAAAAAATAGCAAAAAAATATAAAAACAAAGTAGTTATTATAAAAAATAGCATAAAAAACAGTATAAGCTAAATAAGTACGTAAAATACACGAGATAATAATAGTAACAGTAAATAAAATATAAAAAACATGCAAAAAAGTTTTAAAAGCAAGAATAAAAGCTAAAAATAAAGCAGAAATAAATAAGCGAGCAAGTAAACTTTTATTATTTTTTAAAAAAAACTTAAACAAGTTAATTTTATTTATATTAATTAATAATATTTTTAAACAGCTTTTAAACCGCTTTTTTTAAAATTACTTATAAAATAAAAATAAACATATAAATATTATAATAAACAGTACTAGCAGTTAATTTATTTTCCGAAAAAAAATTAACATAATTAAAACTAGTTAGTAATAATTATAATATTTTTAAATAAGCTTTTCTAGATTATTTATAAGCAGCAAAAAAAAGCAGCGAACGTAATAATAAAACTATTTAAATAATAAATTAATATAATAATAATACTATAAACTATTAATATTAATTATTTTACTACTTTAAAATTTAAGCTTTAATATTAAAAAAATAGTTAAAAAGCTTTAAATTAAAAAAAATAACTTATTAAAAAAAAAATTATATATAATAATAATTGCTATTACTATATATACGTTAACTAAGCTTTTATACACAAGTAAAATTTAATATATTATTTATAAAGATTATGTTATAATTAAAAAAAAAAAAAAAAAAAAAAACGTAGCTTTTAAATTTTAAAAAAATATATATACATAAGCACGTAACTTATTATTATTTATCTGCTTATTTAAAAATATAATAACTATTACGTGTAATACTATACGTGTATAACAGTAATTACTACGATTATAAATATTTTAATACATTCGTAATTATAATAATAGCTGTAATATATTATATATACAGTTAGAAACTACAGATTTAATATTTATTTAAACAATAAAAGCAGTAAACTTAAAATTATAAGTATATATATTGTTTTTTTTATATTTAGTATTTATATTAAAAAAAAAGCTTAGAAATAGCTTTATAGCAGCTTTATTTAATATGCTAGCAAAGCTAAAAAGTATATAACAGTAAAGTAAATTATAGCATGCTATAAATTAGCTACAGTATAAATATTACGCTCTATAAAAACTACAAAAAGAGTTATTATAATTTAAGAATATATAATAACTAAACGAGCGTAAAAACTAGTGTAAAAAACTTAGACTTAAAAGAATAGATCATTAGAAACACTAGCACTAAAATCGCTAGTAACTACTATATATGCTTTTTTCCGCTTCTTGAATTAATTAACCCATTTTTACGTTAGAATATTATAGTTATTTTTAATTATTATACTTGTATAATAATATGCTTATTATAAAGCATTTATTAATACTATTTCAAGTTACCGACATAAATAATAAACATAATCTGCGCTATATTTATATAGTATAAACCCGGTTATAACATTAATTATTTAATAATAACTATATAATTTAATTTAAATAGTTAGAAACTTTTTATTTTTCATAAAATATAGTTTATAGTTGTTTTAAACTTATTATATTATTAAATACATATAATATAATATAAAATAAAATGTTTTTTAATAAAAAGAAATAATTAAAATAATTAATAAAAAGTAATAATATAAAATTAAATTAAATAATAAATAAGTTTATTAATATAAAAAGAATATTATAAACAAAACTACTTTAAAGTATAAAGAAATTAAAAGAATATATTAAAGTTTTTAATTTAAAACTCTTTTTTAAAATAATAATTAAAAAACTTTTATATATATATAAAAAATTAGTTTATTAAAACATATTTATATAAAGCTTTTCTATAAACCTATATAATAAATATAAAAAATTATTTAAGCTAATATAAAGTTAAAATACATTATAACATTAATTATAAGTTAATGTTTAATAATATAAACATTAAACATAACTAGACATTATTAACTAGTATATATTACACTTAAACTATTTATCAACTAGGTTTTTAAAATGCTAAGTATTTATTTTAAACAATATAAAACATAGCTTATACTCTACTAAATTTATAAGCCTATTATAGTTTATATAAAGCTTGTGGTTTTTAAGTAGATGTTATAGCCACTGTAGTTACTATTTATAATAACTATTATATAGCTTATAGTACTTAAATATACCAGCTAATTAAAAAATTACTTTTATATAAATTATATATATAATAATAATATATGTAGTTTAATGTTGAAAATATGCTTTGTTATATGTATATTTACTATGATTTAACCGATATTCGGTTATAAAATATCATAAAATGTCATAGAATTCCATGGAATTCTATGAAATTCCATAGAATTCTCTTAAATACTCTCGACTTCACTTAACTTCACTCGTTAATTTATAAGCATATATTATTAATGCTTATAAATGATTATTAATATAAAAGAATATAGTGGAATTATATAGCATTAAGGGAGATTGTGTATATATAAAGGGTTTTTTCTTGATTTTTAAATTAACTCTAACTTTAATAACAAGTTCAATATATTTATTACGTACAACTCATTACGGTCTTACCTTTTTTCCATAACCAATGTACAACGATATATTCGTTTAACATTTAATAAAAAATAAAGTCGTTAATAAAGTTATTATTGTTAAAATAAATATAAATTTTTTTAATTTAATAAAAACAAAATATTTATTATTTATAGTTTTTTTTTAAACTACTATATTACATTTTATTAATAATTAAGCTTTTTTAAACACGTAATTATTTATTTATAATAACTTTATTAGCTTTTTAAAGTATTTTATTATATTTAATTAATTAATTTTATAATTATTAACGTTTATATAAATAATATAATAATTATTAAAAAACGTAGTTTTAAACTCATTTAAAAGTTTAATATATTTATTATTAATTATTTATTATTAAAACAATTATTTAACAGATTTAAAAAAAAAATTAATATTAAAAAATCTTTATATAATATATATTATAACCTTAATAAAAAGTAAAAAGATTTATGTTTTAATAATTAAAAATTAAAAATTATAAGTATTAAAACTTTTTAAACGTAAGTAAGTATTAAAAATAAAATAAAATAAGTGGTTACAAGTAGATTATACTGCAGGTGCTGCTGGATGCTTACTATAGGGCAATTAAAGGCACCTGCTACTAAATTACCGACAGCAGATCTTTTACAGAGGCAACAGCCGATCCAGTATGTCTCATATAAATTGGGCCGACAGACGTGTCACTGAAACATAACAAGAACAACAATACACCACCGAATCCAACCCACTACATGACATCGCTTATATCTGACACATACCTGTGCTTAAGAAGAGGAGGACTAAGCAAAAAAACAATGGAGAAAAGATGGACAAGGCAACAGAAGGAATATAAATGAAAAAACCAGAGACAAAAAGATATCCCCATTTTATGAGGATCTCGTGGTATTGCGAGGTGTTAAATGACATGGATTAATCCCAAAATAGTCGTCTCGGAGACTGCTGTGCTATCCTTATCGCATCCTCTTGTGATGATGTGGCTGGGACTGTTGGATTGGCCGTCGTTGCATGAAGATTATAGCGGGGAAGCATTGATCTTGGGCAAAGTCTACGACGACAATCAGCGAACCGCGTCTTGTCATATGTCGTTTCTGACCTCTTTTCCTTCTCCCTCCACCATTCATCCTCATCCGGGCGTAACCTTCCTGGGAAAAATTCGGGTAGTAAGGCTTCACCACACCCCCCATGTGTCACCTCCAGATCCATTATCCCATCCATGGTTCGATGTGTTGAGATAGTATCCAGTAACTTCAGGGGTAAGTTACGGCTTTCGGGCTCGAGCGTAAGATCCGCAAGCGCGACGTTGTGCACCCAACCTATCACCCCAATAACGATGAGACACCATGTGTGGCTCCGAATTCCAGCAAGTGATATAAGTATTAGAAACCAGCCGAGAGCCTCGAATACGCACACGAACCGAGTTATCATGAAGCCAAGGGGACGGCCGAAAATCGTCTTTGCATTTCTGCCCTTCGAATCTGATCGAGGGACAGACATGGTTTTTATTTTGGACCAAATCCTCGCAGTTCTGGGCGAACTCATGGTAGCAAGTTCCTCAAGATCAATGCAACGCCCTTCCCCCTTAATAATCATGATATCTCGCGATCCGTTTCCAACAGTGAGCGCAAAAACTTTCTTCGAGGACTGGTTGCTCGGCATCTTTTCAGCCCACCATTGGGGCAATAAGCCCATAATAAGGCTGAACAACGTACCGAATCCCGTAATGGCGAGGATACCCCACTCGTTCCCCTGGGTCCGGATAGTTGGGATCGCTGCAATTACATGTTGAGCGATAATAACGATAGCTCCCAGGAGGTGTTGCGTGTTGTATTTAAAGGACAGCTGCGCCCTCTGATTAACGGGCATAGCCTCGAAGATAGCAATACGAATTGCACTATCATTGAATAGGTGGTTCTGAGACATTGACGCTTCGTGGTCCCTCACAATTCGGCCGATAAGCCAGTTCTTATTGACACGATAATACCCAGAGTCCAGATTAAACACCTTGACGGGGTAGTCCGTGAGCGGTAATAGTCTACCTTCACCGAATGAATCCTTAACAGTGGACAGCGCGTAGGCAACCCACCCGAAGGAGAAGCAGACCGGCGTCAACAGATTGCCCGTCGATTGAGCGAACGCCTCTTGGATAACATTTCCGCCAACAAACATTAGCACAGTTGCCACCGCTACACTCGGGTTCGCCCACTCTCTTGCAAGTTCAGTGCCTGTACCAGTCCGAACATCCATGGGTGGTGTTTGCGAATTGTTGATGATAATGCTATTCCAAAGCATCTTCTGTGTCAAGTCTTGTAGCGGTAAAATCATCGTGACGTAGTGGCCATAGGCAAGGTCGGGCACAATTATGATGGCGTGTTAATATTGGGCTGCAATGGAGCAGCCAGTGAGAATCATGCCCTTTGTTTTACTCTGGACACCAAAAAATATGAATCTTATTGGGCTCCCGACTCCACCTGTCAACTGAGGCGATCGCGGATGCTGGAAAACCGAATTATCGAGAGGAGATAAGCAAGGCACAAATCAAATGTGTGGAATATCCGCTCGACACCATGTCTAGACCGGTGTAAACCGGTTGCAGCCAATAGCCAAAATGAGAGCTTTTTGAGTTGGCTGATGCATGTAGCGGATGAGGAAGGACACAAGGAGGGAGGGTGTCGCTATAAATGGGGGCTGACACACCTGAATGCAGTATCGTAGGCAGAATAAAAGGCAGAACACATGGGCTAACCAGCCACCTACGGCCGTATTATTTCCGGTATACGGCGCCATCGGTCAGACTCATCCAGCCACTTGATAGAAAGTTGGTGCCCCCAATGGCTACCATGTCAGAGTATCCCTGATGTCTTGACCAAATTACATTGAGGACTTCCAAAGAGAGGGATGGTATAGTTACAGCGCCAGGTCGCATAGGCCAATACTTTCGTTTGCACACTGCTCCCTAATGGAATGGAGGATAACCGAGGGGATTCAGGAATGCTACCTTAAAAAGAGGTACGTATAGTACCTAAACAGCTATAGGGACTAATGCGACCACAACAAGACTTGCTGAACAAGCACGTAATAGAAAGATATTAATTTAATCTAATTTAATAATACTGTTAAAGCTTTAAGTTTTAATTAACAATATATTTTAAAATAATCATAAAATAACAGGGTAAAAAAATTAAGTTATTTTTATAATACTAAAAAAAGAGATTTAGTTATAATAAACTTTTTAAATAAACATTTAAAAAACTATAATAATTTAAAATACATGAAAATTCTTAAAATATATTAGTTTTTTAAGCTATATAAATCTTTATACAAATATTTATTATAAGCTAAACTATAATAAATATTTAACATAATAATAAATATAGTATTAATATAAAAACTAGGATTTATTAAACTATAAAATATTAAAACAAAGTTTAAATTAATTAAAGTTTTTTTTTAATTGAAAAATAAATATATTTATAACTTTAACACGTATATTTTAATATTCCTTTATATATATATTTTTTATTTTAATTTATTTATAACATCATTTATTAAAATTAGCTAGTAATTTCGAGCATTATAAACTTTATAATAGTTATTATTCATAGTGACTATAATAACTATAAAACTTACGTAAAAGTTATAAGCTTTATATATATAATAATAGATTTATAAACTTAATAAAGCATAAACGATACTATATAATCTTTTAAAGAGATAATTAATAAACTATAAACTTAATTAATAATTAATTTAAAGGTAATATATAATAGTTAATATTTAATACTTATAGCGTAAATGTTAATAAAGCCCCGTTATACTTAAAGTTTATACTATTAAACATTAATTTATAACTAAAATCACAGAATATTCTAGCGTTATATTAACTTAGTTTAGTTTTTATATTTATTATATAACTTTATATAAAAGCTTTATATTAATACGTTTTAATAAAAGTTACGGTGGTGTATTAAGCTAGGCTGGGACCAGTGGATCACATGACTTAGCCCCACCTAAACCCACCATCTAATTCCTGGGGTATTTAAAATCCCTGTATGTACAATTAATATAAAGACTCTTTCCTTTCTTCTCCATTTATAGATTCTAGCAAAAAGATCAGTTACTAAAACTGGAGCATTGCCTTTTCGTGTGACCTAATTATAGCAATAAACTAGTTATTTATATATATATAACGGAGTTTCTTTACTCGTATTTACTTTAGATTTTCTTTTAACTTATGTTTTTTAACATTTTATTTTATAATATATATTTTTAATATTATAATAAGCTTATAACTATTATAAACTATATTTTATAGTAAATAAAAAATGTTTAACTTTTTAAACTAAATTATTAAACTTTATTAAAGCAGATAGTATAGTTAATATTAAATAAATAAACTTTTAAAAAAGCTTTTATAGTTTAGTAATAAATTTTCATTTATTTATATTTATTAAACAAGTTTATATATTATTGAAAATATAGCTTTTTAAAGATTTAAAGACTTTAAATAATAAATATAAACTTTAATGAATATTTTTAAAACTAATTTTAATATCTTAAAATTTTATAATAACGTTAATTAAATAGTTATTTTATTGTTATTAAATAACTTTTATAATTTATATATAAGACTTTTATATAAACTCATATTATTTTAAATAACTTTTTTTTTAGTTAATAAGAATAATATTAAAAACTAACAATATTTAAAAAAAAATTAAAGTTTTATTTTTTAATACTAAATATAATAACTTAATGATTAAGTTAATGTTTTAAGCTTTATATTTATTTAAATACACTTTAATATTAATTATTATAAAACAATAAAAAATACTTATATTAAGTAGATAAATTAAATATAATAAACTATATAAGTAGTAAAAGTTATATTTATAAAGTTTTTTTTAATAACTTTTTTATAATTAACGTTGTTTAAAACTCCCGGGATAGAGTTTATAAAAGTATTAAAGTACTTAAAACAAAAACTTAAACTGCTTTTTAAGTTATTAAAAACTTTAAAGACATTAAAACAATAGTTTAAAAGAATTAATATTTTTTAAAAAAAAACTGTAGATTTTATAAACAATGTTATAAATACTAACGATTAAGTTTTTTTTAATCGTTTATAAAAAAGAAATATCTTTTAAATATATAAAAAATCGATTAATATAATTACTTACCTTTAAATAATTTTTAAAGCTTTAATACAGTAAATAAAGTTTATAATATTTATTATAATTAAATGTTTTTAAATTATATAATTTAAAAAATATCTACTATATTATTAATAAATATTATAAAACTATAAGTAGATTATTATAAAAGTAAATATTAAACATGATTTATTTTTAATATTAATATTAATATTAATATAATATTTAAAAGTATATAATATTTTAAAACATTGAAATTAAAAGCTTAAAGATTTTTAATAAAAAAAATAAATATTTAAATACATTAAAACTTATTAATTTAACTTTTTATTTTATATAAAAAATTTACGCTATTTTTATAACATATTTTATATTATTATATGTTTATATATAATATAGTATATATTGCTTTTATAAACGTTTTAAAATATTTATTAAGAAATACTTTTTAACCGCTTTATTTATTAAAATAAACTTATTTATATTAAAAAAAGTATAAATAATATTTTTATAAAGAAATATAAACTAAATCTCTCAGTATAAAATAACTTTTTTTAAAAATATATATAAAACAACTTTTTTTTTATAAAATAACTTTTTTTAATATTTATACTTTTAAAAAAAAACTTTAATAATTTATAAATTACTAGGGTTTATTATATTATAATATTATAAATTAAAGTATTTAAAAATAAATAAAAAGAAATTATTAAAATTATTAAAAGCTTTTTAATTTTAATTAAATTAGTAAATATTTATTTTATTATAATAAATATATTATAAATAAAACTAATTAAAAATATATAGTTACTAAAATAAAAAACTTTATTAAAGCTTTAATAATTATTATAAAAGAAATTATTTATTTTTAAACTTATATTTTATAATAAAAGATTTGTTATAAATAAATTAAAGTTTTATAAAATAAATCTATATTTATTAAATATATAATTATAAAACGTTTATTTAAAACTTTATAAAAATAGTATAATATATATCTAGTTTATATTTATTTTAAAATAGTTTAATAGTTAATAATAATTTTATAAAAGCTTAATTATAATATAAAAGTATTAATTTTAATATTTTAAGGTTTTATATTTTATAAAGGTTTTATTACACGGTATATATATTATAATTAATTATATAGTAATTATTAATAAAGATTATATTTTTTATTAATTACTTAAAATTAAACTAAAGGCTATTATAATACTTTATATTATTTTAAATATATTATAAAGTAATAAAGTTTATAACTCAATGAAAAATATTAAATATACTATATTTTCGTAATTTTATTTATTAATATATATAATAATACTCATATTTAAAAAGTATATTATAATTTAACAAGTTATTTTACAAGTTTTAAGAAACTAATACTAGTTTTAAAAGCTTTTATAATATAAAACAAATTTTTAAACTTATTATAATAAATACTTTAATAAATAACTTGCTTAAATAAAATAGTTTTTAATAATATAACTAGCTTAGTTTATAGTTTATAAGCTTTATAAATAGTTCTGTTATAATAGCCTAGGTGGGGCTTGTAGTCGCTAACCCCACTAGCTAGCAGGTGTGGCTAGGTGTGGCTAAAGCAGGGGCAACCTATTATTCACTGTAGTGAATAGAGTTGCTATAGTGAAGGGCACAATTGTTTCGCGTATATATTAGTTTTTCTATACGGACCTGTAAATTAGTTTCCTTTTCTTTAAGCTTAATATTTTATCCAGAATATAAGGTAAATTCAAGCCTTGCTTTAACTGCTATATTTCATGCTATCACATCTGTAAATAATTAAAATATCTTAAAAATAAATTAACTTATTAAAACGGATTTTATATTAAATTTAAAATTTATAATAAAATTGCTTTTTATATTTAATTAATATAACAACTAATAAATAATTATTAATAAATTTAGTTGAAAAATAGTTTAAAGCTTATAAACGCTATATATTTTATAAACGTAAATTTAATAAAATAGATTATATATTAAAATTATTTAAACTATAGTTCACGTTATTATATTGTTATTAAAACCCTTTAAAAACCTTTAAAACCCCCGATTAAATTAAATTAATTAAACTTAAATTTATGTATTTATTATAATGTAAAACTTTAAATTAATATTAATTATAAGCTTATTAAAACGTTTTATAAATAACTATTAAATATGTAAAAAAAACTAAATTAATTTAATAAAGTTATTAAATTTAAACTTTATTTAATAATTAAAAGCTTTAAATAAATCTGTAAAGAAACCATTTAAAAACTTATATAAGTATTATTATAGTTTTTATTAAATAGATTTTATTAGTTTTACTGATTATATATACAAAAAATTAAGTTTATAAAACCTTAAAAACTCCATTAAAAGATATAAAACTTTTAATACTAACTGTTAAGTATAATTATATATTAAAAAATAAATAATGCTATAAAATATTAAAATCGTTTTATAACTTATATAAGCTGTTTAATAAATAATAAAAAAGGCTAATTTAAGTATTAACGTTTTTAAACTTTTATAAGGTTATAAAAACTTATATAATAGTTTATATAAATAATTATTTATTAATAAAGTTTATTAAATAAATTATTTAAAACATAAAAATAAAAGCCTTATAAAATAGTTTTTAAAAAATGAAATAAAA
>JAJKLI010000092.1:0-10951 GCA_023159215.1 Xylariaceae sp. AK1471 | reverse complement strand
TAACTAAAAGAGATATTAAAAAATATTTATACATAAATAAAAATAAAAAATATATATATATTTATATAATATTACTATATAAAAACTTAACAAGCTTAACTTTTAATTAAAAAGCTATATACTTTTATTACACTATTATTTTTTATATAAACAAAATTTTAAAACTATAAAATACTCCTTAAAACAAACAGTAGTAAATAAAAGTATATAAAAGCAGTAACAGCTATATTTACTACTACTACTACTACTAGTTATTCTTAAGTTAATACGATTTTAAAATAATTATTTAAAACATATATATAATATATATGTGTGTATATATATATATTTGTATATATATATATATATAAAAATAAAATAAAATCGCATAAAAAAGATTTATTTACGTGTAAAAATAGCAAGTATTATATTTTCTTTATTATTAAGCAGTTTTTAACAGCTTAATTATAGCTTATTTCTTTTTTTAATTACATATATATAAACTACTTTTTAAATAAACAAACAATAATTTAACTTGCTTTTATATAACAAAGATTTTTTTTATATTACTAGTATTTTTTAAATTTTTTATTATATTTGTACAAAAAATATTATAATAAAAAAAATAAAAAAAAGCTAATATTATAATATTTAAGTTAACTACGTACGAAGCTATCGTATAAATATCTTATCTATACGCAGTTTAGCTTTAAATAAACAGTATATATAAACAAAACCTTTTTACAAAAAAAATTCTTTTCGTATAAAAGCATTGTTTTTATAAGTTAAATAAAAGATAAATCAATATAATACAGTTATTTATCTTATTTATTACTACATACGATATCCTACCTTTTAGCTACCTAATAATATTAATTATTAATACTGTTAATTTATTATTAAAACTATTTATACTATAATATATAAAGTTGTTTTATTATATAATAAAGTTTTCAAGCTTTATAAAACTAATTATATATTAAATAAACGTTAATAAATAAAAATAAGCAGTTGTAACTTAAAAGAATACTTATTATTAATATAAAAACAGTTTTACATATGTTATATTAACCCGCGTAAGCTATAGTTTTTATAAGATAACTAATACTTTTTGTTTATAAAATTAAACTACTTATTTTTTTAAATATTTATAACAACATTAGTTATAATATATAAACATATACAGTAGTTACAAAAACAGTTAATAAAAAAATTCCGATTAGTTTTAATTAATTTTAATACGTTATAATTAATATTTTAAAAATAAAGATAACGTGGTCGGAAAATTAAACAGCTTAATAATAAATCTAATACAACTTTTAAAAAGTGTCGGACGAATAAATAAAATTATATTAAATAAGGGCTATAAAACTAGTTTAAACTAATTTTAAGCCTTAGTTTTATTTTAAAACCTCTTTTAATTTAATACCACGCACGTTTACTACATTAATACTCACCACCTTTAAGTGAATTTATTAAAATCGCATTAAACGTTTAATTGTTTTTTAATTTTTAATTAATTTTAAACAAGTTTAAATTAGCTTATAATAATTATTATACTATTATATAAAAACATATAAATATAACTTTAATATATAATCTGCTTTTATTAATAAATGTTTTATATAAAAATAATAAAAACTTCAAAAAAATTAATTTATATAATTATATAAATATAAAAAAAAGTTTCTTAATTAATATATAATTAATATTCTAAGTATATATATAATTTTATAAAAGTTATAACTTTATATTATAAAGAAATTTTAAATTATTAAATAAAATATAAATATTTTAATAAACATATAAAAAAAGTTAATAAAAAATTATTTAAAAAGCTTTTTTTTTTATTTTATTTTTTTAAAATTTAAAATTTATCTTTAATTTAATTATTTTATTATTTATTACTTATTAATTTTCTTAACTTAATTATTTTCTTAGATTTTTTTTTAAATAAACATTTTTAATTTATATAATAAAACAGTAGTTTTAAGTAAAACTTTGCTTTATACGTTATAACTTATATTAAAAATAAAGTTATTTTTAATATAAACGATAACGTACAAGCTTAATACTGTAAAAGCAGATTTAAATAATTAAAACAACTATAACATAGTATTATTTAACTTTTTTTTATAATAGTAAAAATAAAATTATAACATAACTAAAAATCTAACATTAAAGTTTAATTAATATATATAACTTTAATAGCTTTTTAATTTAAACTTTTTTAAAGTTAAATATTAAAAAGTTAACTATATAAAAACAAAACAAACTATATTATTATTTTTAATATAAACTAAACAATAATTTTATTAAACAATATAATTAAATAAAAACTTTATTATATTAAATTTTAAACTTATTATTAGTTTTAACTATAAAAACAAAAACTTAAATTTTTAGTTAACTTATAACAAGCTATATTAAAATATTATTTTAAACTTTAATTGTATATAATTATAATTTTATTTAATAATTAATAAATATAATAAAGCTTTAAAAACTATATAGTTTTTTAATATTAAAACAAAAACAATTTAAAATAAGTTAATATAATAATAATAATAGTTTAATTTAATAATATAAGCTTTTATTACATAATAATATAATCGGTTAATAAGTTTAGTTAACGCTTTAAAAAAAAACAATAACGGAAAATAAAAAAAAGTTTTTTTTACATATTATTTCGCTAAAATTACGTAAAATAGTTATAACAACTTTAAAATATAGCTAATAATTAAAAAAACAAATAACAATAAAAAAAAATAAAAGACTAAATAAAAACTTAGTAAAAAACTTAAATATCTATAATATAAACACCTAGGTAGTTAGTAACCCACATACTTAAATGGGGAGAAATAGAGTTATATTCGATGTTTATAACGTTGGGCTGTTCTGTATGTTACTTTCGTCCCTGCGAAGTATACACAAAATACTTTACTAGCTAACAACGTTTTTTGTTGTTCCTAGTTTTTAGATAAACGCCAGGATCTATATAATCAATACCTTACCGCCAGTTAACGCGCAGGCCTTGGTATCTCTTACCTAGGGGAGCTGATTCTTAGCAAATTTCCTACGGAATACAGTCTAACGAGGTCCTAGCTCTTCCCATGATAATTGGCACTGTTAAATGTCACGAATTGAGAGTGCGATCAACAGTAAAAATATTTTTGAGGGACACACTGTGCACTATTGTTGTTATTGTTGTTGTCATTGACACCTAAGTCGTTTATATAAATAGCGAGCCTCCCGAAGGGCATATAAGGCTTGCATGGTAAGGGCTATCGTATATATTTACAGTCTAGTCGTATCCCTCTCAGCAATTTCCATTCCTATTGAATTGAACCGGGTGGTTGACTGGCTGATTCTAGCTCTTTGGCCGGTCGCCTGGACTTACACGTTCTCGTAGTACTAGCCCTTGAAGGCCTTTGCCGCTTGTACTTTGGAAAGCCCGTCTGTAGGGTCCTGCCTGGAGCCCGGAGGGTAGATGGGAGGTACTAGAATCGGGTGACGAATCGTTGGTAGTAGCCTAGTAGCTATCTGCACTTTAGTCCTGGGCGTCCGCGTACTTCCTGCGCCAGGGCCCCTGGCGATCTGGGACGGTACTATCCGCTTGAGTAACGGGCGGCCTTTATCGATTGTCTGAAGCCTGTAGGAAAAGCGCTAAAGCGCCTTATTAAGTGCTGCCTGTGCTGTAAGAAGATCTGCGTCCCTGGAAATTGTGGGTACAGGGGTGGTTCTCCAAACCGGCAAGATCGCTTTGGCTGCTAGGATAAGTACCCGGTGAATCCGCTTTATGCTCGCCCGTGTAGTTGTTTACAAAGATATTAAGCTATAAAGTAAAGTTTTAGATTACCTGCTTTTTAACGCAGGCTTAATGTTTTAGTTCGTTCTAGTAAGATAAAACCGTAGTTATCGCAGTATTAGTTTATAATCGTGTTATCGTGATAATTTTTTTAATAAAGTTAACAGTAAAAAAAAGCTGGATATTAATAGCCCCCCCCCCTTTTTTTTATAGCTGAAAATAAAGTGTAGGAGAAGTAAGCTTAGGGTTTTTATATTCTAGGCTTTTTTGTCAGGAGCTGCGGGTAGCCGGTAAGATATTTCTAAGATTTCTATTATCGCGGTGAAGTGCTGGTGCTTATAAGAGCTTAGCAATTATCGCGAGGTTTCAACCTTAGTGATTTAAAGTTTCTTAAGTAAGAATGCTAAGTGCTAAGGTAATAAGTGTAATACACGCTTTAGCACTAATAGCTCCAAGCGCGCAAATGATTTTTAGGGGCGGGAAGGGGGGGGGAGAGGGGGGTGTTGTCAGAAATAAGCGAGCCAGTATTAAACGTCTATTCAAGTAAGTGTTATTATTATATTATATAAGTCTTACTCTATCTCTAAAATGTACACTGCAAATTTTATATAGTAGGCCCCTAAGTATAAAGCTATTACTGCACGCACTTTTAATGTTTTATTTTATATAACCTTTTTATTTTAACATATTCTCTTAGAACTAACTATTAGCAGTTCGTTCTAAAAACTAGTTCTTTAAAGTTATTCGCAAAAAATCTATTAATTAACTTCTTCTTCAAGTAAAAAATCCTTTATAGCAATTAAATCATTAATTTTTAGTTCTTTTAACTTTTTTTGTTATAGCTATGCTTTTATATCTATAAAGCTTAATTGTTTTATTAAAATAAGCTATTTACTTATAAGCAGTACTTTTATAAATCCGTTAACGATTATATTATTTAAAAGCATGTATTTAACGTTTAAAGTTTTTTTTTAAACTTTTTACTACAGCTAATAATTATATATATTAACATAACGTAGCTTAATTTTTAAACTAGTAATATCTTTTTTTAAAAGCTTTATTATTTACTAGTTATTACATTAAAAAGTAATTTATTAATTATTAAAAATAACTTTTAATTTATATATTAGCTTACTAATAAATATAGCTTTTTTTGCTGTTTATATAAGTACTAGTAGTTTAGTTTTAATAGTAAAAATAATAACTATATTTTGCTTATTAACCTTTTAACCGATAATTCTTTTAAATAACTTTATAATATATACTTAAAAACTTTTACGATTTAATTATATTGTTTATAAATAATAAATCGCTTATTATAATTAGATCGTTCCTTTTTTTATATTCTAAAACATAATATTAAGTATAAAATAAATAGAATATTAATTAATTAGCTTTTTTATAGTGTTTAAAGCTTAAATTTAAATTAAATTATAAAAGCTTTAAAACTATAAAAACTATATTAACTTATATAATTATAACAGTATATAAAATAAAGCTTAATTTATATTAATATATATAAATTTCTTTAATTAATACTAGTTTTTAAAAAAAAAAAAGTTTTTATAATTTTATTAAAGTTAAATAAGCTTTTCCGCTTAAATTACTTAGCTTACTAATTTTTTTAATATACAAAAATTATAATAACTAAATTAGTTTTTATTAACGATCTTAAATTACTTTTATACTAAAAAACTACTAAAAGTTATTATTATTAATTATTTAATACTTTATTTTTAACTTTTAAATTAATTATATAATTAAAGCTTTTTTATTTTATTAATATATAAACATTATATTGTTTATATAAATAAATATAAATATTTTGTTTTTAAAATAATAATAAAGCTTATAAAGTACTAATATAAATTTTAAGCCTAAAAAAGTTAAAATAAGCTTTTTTTACTATAAAAAAAATAACTTTTAAAGTTTATATAACGTTTTTTAAAGCTTTAAAATAGTTTCTAGCTTACAGTGCTTTAAAAGCATTTTTATATAGATCTTTTTATTTAATTAAACGTTTATAAACGTATTAATTATATTATACTGTTTAAATTTTAAGTTAAATTTAGCTATAATAACGATTAAAGTTTTAAATAATTTTCTAGTAAGTATAAAAATATATATATTTTTTGTACTATTATATAACTATTAATCTTTTTATATTATAAGTCTAGTTTTATATTTAATAAAATAGTTATGTTTATTAAACTTGTATATATATACTTATATATAATTTAGAATAAGTTTTTTAAAAATAACACGTTAATTAACTTTATTTTAAAAGTTTATTTTTTAATAGCTTTTTAAATAAACGATCTTAACTTTATAGAATCTTTTTTTAATTAAATATATATTTAAGTTTTTATAAAACTTAAATAATAAAAAAAGATTTCTATAATATACTTTTTTTTTATTAGCAGCTTTTTTTTTAAGGTTTTAAGGTTTTTAAGCTTATTGTTTTTATATTACTTTAATATAGTATTATTTATAAAACTAGTTTTTAAAGTATTAAAATAGCTTTAAAAATAGTTTACTATTTTAGCTTTTTTTACTTTGTTTATTAGCTTACTATATAATAACTTTATAATGTTTAAACGTTTTAAATTAAACGTGATTTTCTAGTAACTATATTTTATAAGCGTTATTTTAGTATAAAAAATAATAAGGTTTTTTTTGCTTTTAAATTTTAAAAAAGTAGCGATTAAAGCAGCTTCTACTAAGCGCTAACTTAAATTAACGTTTTTAATAACAGTTATAAAAAAGTTTAATAAAATAAAAAACTTTAAAAAAAAAATATAGTATAAAAATAGTTTATATATAAAATTAATTTATAATAATTATTATTGAGTTATTTATATATATAGTTTTTTTAAAGTTATAAAAATTAATTATAATTTTTATACTAAGTTTATTAAGCTTTTTTTATAGAATTTTTTATACTTAACAGTATAGTTTTGCTTAAGTATAAGTATTATAATCCGTTATAACAATCTTTACTTTAAAAGATTTTTTAATTTTTACTTTTTAAAACTTTTATATTAAATACTTTAATAATTTAAAACTTATATAATTAAACTATAAATACTACTTAAAAATATTTTCTTAATTTAGTTTTTTTTTAATATATATATTAAACTTATTTTTTTATATATAAAACGCTTACTTAATTAGTAAAATAAAGAAATATTTAAAAATAAACTAATTAAAACGTTTTTATAAGCAGTAAATAATCTAATTATCTTACTTTTTATATAGTACTAAAAACGTTAGCTTTATATTTTATTAATATTTATATTTTTAAAACGTTTTTAATAAAACAATATTTATAAAAAAGCTCTTATAATATACTATATTATAAAACTACATAATTTTAAAGCTTTTAAGTTCTTAAACTTTAATATCGACTTTTTTATAGCTATAAATAAAAACAACTAAATTTTTAGCTATTACTATATTTTTTAGTATAACTTTTTAAAAGTTATAAAATCTTACGATTTTATTAAAAATATATAAAGTTCTTTCTAAATTAAAAATTACTAAGTTTTTAAAAAAATAATCTTTTTTTATAGTTTTTAACACGGTTTTTTAAGCTATAAAAAAGCTTTTAATAACTCTGCTTACAAGTTATTTTTTTGTAGTTAAAGTAATAGCTTGCTTTTTATTACTATAATAAGCAATTTTTTTTATTAGTTTAAAGTTTTCTTTAATTGTTTACTAAACAACTTAAAATAGTAAAAGCTATAATTACTAGTTTTTTAATGCTTTATAAAATAAAACGTACTAGTATTTTAAAAGTAAATAATACTTTTAATATATTTTATATACTTTTATATTAGTATAAAGTTGTTTAAATAAAGTTTTTTAATTTTTTTTTAATTTACTGTTTTTATTGTAGTTTTTATAACTTTATTAAATGTTAATATTATATTTTAATTGTTTATTAATACTATAAATATTTTTATTAGTATTATTATCTTATTTATTAGTTTTATATGTAAAAAACGCTTTTTATAACGTTCTTTTATTTTTTTATAACTTTAATTAAGTTATAATATAAATTTAAAATTAAGCTATTATATCGATATATAATATAGTACCCGCTTAAATCTTATTATTATTATATATTTTAAAACTTGTAGTTTATTTAAAGATAGCTTTTTTAAAAGTAATCTTTAAATTAAAAACCAGGTTATCGGAAACTTCTAGTTCTATAAAGCTTTTTTTAATGCTTTAAATAACTACTGCTTTTTATTTAATAATTTAAGCCCCTAGGTTTTTAAAAACTTTAATTAAAAATTTAGCTATAATAGCTTTATATTTTCTTTTAATATCCTGTTTAAAACTAGATTATATAATCTTTTCGATTTTATAAATACTTTTATATTACTTATAGATTTTTTAATTTAAGTTTAAAAAAGTTCTATAATATTATATAATAATAATCTTTTATATTTAAATAATTAACTTTTTAATATTTTTTTAATAATTTTTATAATCTTTATTTTATTAAGTATATAAGTTCTAGTTTATCCTGTAATATATTTTACTGTTTACTATAAAGTCTACAGTTATAATTACCGCGCTAGCAGTATTTTTTTTAAAATAATCGTTAAATTTAAGTTTTTTTAGCTTTATTAGCTAGTTTTTTCTATTAATAAGTTTTATGTATTTTTATAAATCTAAAGCTTTAGTTTTTGCTTTAAAGTTATAATTTTACTAATTAAAATTTTCTGCTTTAGTAAAAGTTACTTTATTTATTATTTAAATAATTATTTTTCTAGTAGTATCGTTTACTTTGTTTTATAAATCAGTAAATATTCTATATATAAAACTTTTAATTATTAGAAATAAGCGAGCTAGTATTAAACGTTTATTTAAGTAGATGTTATTATTATATTATATAAGTTTTACTCTATCTTTAAAGTGTACACTGCAAATTTTGTATAATAGGCCCCTAGGTATAAAGCTATTACTGCACGCACCTTTAATGTTCCATCTTATGTGACCCCCTTATTTTAACAGGTGTGCGCTTAAAACTATAACACACGATGTTGCCCACCAGAACCTATACAAAAGGGTGAAAGCCTGAAATAATACCCAGAAAAACAGTTTCAAATTATACATGAAGTTATGGTCTCCGCTATAAAGCATGGTGATTGTACCGAAATATAATGCCATAAATTAGCCCTAGTTAATTAACGCGCTTTATACTCAGCGATCAGGACAGTATATTATCTACTATATACTAAACAATAAATTTAATGCTATTAGGTGTAAAAGTCACTTAAGAGTAGCTGTTACCCTTAAGTGTAGTTTTATTAAGGACTCTAGTTATATAAAGCTGGGTCGCCTCTTAATAAAGTTAAAAAAAACCTAGGAATTAATATTATTAACCTTTAACTTTATACTGCGATTTATTTATAACTTACTTAATAACCTAGTAGTTATATTTTTACTTTAAAAAATATACACTTAATATATATATATTTTTTAATCTTTAAACTGTTAATAAAGCTACTTATAATAACTTTAATTATAATAACTAATATTATACTAGCTTTTTAAAAAAAACTAGTAGTAGTTAACAGCTTATTATTTTAATAAAAACGCTTAATATTAATTTTTTTATTAAAACTTAGCTTAATAAACAGATTATAATAATTAAGCAAAAAAAAACATTTTATAAATAAATAAAAAAGCTAACCGATTTTTAATTATAAAAAGTAGAGCTGTTTACTAGTAAAAATAAAATATTTAAAAAAAAACCTAAAAGTAAAGTTTTTTTAAGAGCGCTTTTTTTTCTTTAAAAAAAAAAAAAACATCAGCAAAAATAAGATTATTTTTAATTAATTTATACTTTTATTTTTATCTCGTAAAAAATAAACTATAAAATAATACTATTTAAATTATTTATATAAGCATTTATTTTAAAAATCTTACTAAATAAAAATAAAGAAAATATTTTATAACAAACTATTAAAATAACTTAATTAAAATTATTTAAACAATATTTAAACAGTATTTAAATATTAAATATATATTAATATAATAAATAAAACAATTAGTAGTTTTATAAATATCTTTATTGTTTTAGGTTTTAAAGAAAAAGAAAACTAAACTATTTACTAATTCTATTAATTAATATAAAAAAGCTAAAGCTAAAAATCTTAATAATACTTTTAATAATTAGTAAATAATATATTTACTAATTAAATTAAACGTTATTTTTTTAGTTAAAGTTTTTTAAAACATTATTTTAAAAACTTGTAAAAAGTTTATAGTTATAGTTTAAAAAACTAAACTAATCGTAAAAGAATTCTGTAAAAATATACTTTAAATAGTTAATTAATTATAAAGCTTTTAAGTATTAAATAAAAAAATTTTAATTTTTTAAAATTTAAACTTAATTAACTTTATTTATAACTAATATATATAAAAAATAAGCTTATTATTTAATATTTTAATTATAATAAACTAAGTTATATTTTAATTAATTATAATAAGCAGTAAACTTGTTATAAATATAAAACAAAAAAATATTAAGTAAAAATCTGCTTTATTATAACAGGTTTTTTAATAAATAATATATTTTAAAGTTTTTAATACTAATATAATACTATTGTTTAATAAGATTAAAATATTAAGCTTTAATAAAAAGCATTAATTTTACTTATTAAGTTTAAAGTATTTATTTAGTTATAAATAAATAAAAAGTAATTTAAACTTATTGTTTTAATAAATAATGCAGCTAATTTAAACTTAATTAAAAAAAAGTATTTTATTTAAATTAATAGTATAACTTAATAACTAAAAAATAAAAAAAAGTTATAAAAGTAAATTTATATAAAAGCGGTCTAATACTTTAATAAAAATAAAAAAATTTGTTTAGGTAATAAAAACAAATATATATTAGTTTTAAAGTACTTACTAATTAATATAATAATATTATTTTAAAGTTTCTTTAAAGCTAGAAAATTAATTTAAACTTGGATTAAATTATTAAAAAATAAATATACTACTTATAAACTAAAAATATTAACTTTATTATTTTAAAAAAAAAGTATTATAAAGCTGTTTATAAATCTTTTATAATTATTACTTTAATATTAAATAACGTTATAATAACTAGTAAAAAATTAAAAGCTTAATATATAAGCTTAA
>JAJKLI010000091.1:0-14410 GCA_023159215.1 Xylariaceae sp. AK1471 | reverse complement strand
TATAACCGATAAACTATTTAATCGAATAAAACTTACTGTTTTTAAAAAAAATTAATTATAAACTTTATAATTAACTTTAACACGCGATCGTTTTTTTTTTTAGCTTAATTATATTAAAAATATAGCTAATTAATTACTATATAAACATAAAGCTAAAGCTATTAAAAAAAACTAAACGTTATATTTTATAACATGTACATTAAAGTTTTAAACACGTTTAAACCGTTAAATAAACTATAATAAAGTTTTATATAAAAACTTTATTATATATAACGCGTATTTTTAACGCGTAAAAGTTATAATTATATATAAAAATATTATAAAAAAAATTTTAATTTTAATAAAATAAAGTTTATGATAAATATAATTATAATTAATATAGTTATTGATACATTCACTCAAGGGTGGTGAATACTAAAAGTAGTAAAAGTGCGTGGTATTAAATTAAGAGAGGTCCCAGAATGGGACCAGGGCTCAGAATTGGCCTAGGCCAATTCTGTGGCCCTTATCTAATCTAATCTTATCTATCTGTGACCGACCCCCCTTGGAGGTCGTATCAGTTATAATAAGTTTTAAAAAGCGTATAAAGCTTAAGCAAGCTTAACAAGATAATTAAAATTAGTTTATAGCTGTTTATATAATTAATTTTTAAAGTTAAACAATGTTGCTTTTTATTATTTTAAAAAAAAAAACTTACTTTATATTATAATATTATAATAGTTTTTTATTACGTAATTAGCATATTATAGTTTTAAAAAATAGTTAAATTAATAATAAGTTTAGTTTAAAATAAATTAAGCATTTTAATAAATATATTAAGTTATAAACAACAGGTTTAAAACGTTTTCTTATTTTTAATAGTTATAAAAATTACTATTTTAAAGCTTTTAAAAATTATTATAAACAAAATAATATTATTATATTTTATATGCTTACTTATCTTTTTTATAAGCTTTAACTTTTTAATATTGCTTATTTTAGCACGTTAAAATAAATTTACGGTTATATAATTAAAGATTTAATATAGCGCTATATTATATATATTTTAAAAGAAAACTTTTTGTTCGCGTTTTTTAAAACGTATACGAAAATAATAACGCTTAAAAACGTTTAAACTAATTTTAAAACTGTTAGCTTTATTTTTTTTAACTTATAAGTTATTATTTTATAGTTTAATATTATACTAGTTTTTTAAACTTTATTACTGCTTTTTAAACTGTTTACTATTTTTTAAGTGTTTATAATATTTAATAATATTAACGAAACTGTTTTTTAGTTCGTTTTTTAGAAAACTAAATTTTTAACTATTAAAAAAGCTTTTTAATACTAATTATTAATATTATTAGCTTATTATTAAAAACTACTTATACTATAATATATAAAGTTGTTTTATTATAGAATAAAATTTTTAAGCTTTATAAAACTAACTATATATTAAGCAAACGCTAATAAATAAAAAACAAGCGATTATAACTTAAAAAAATACTTATTTTAAAAAAAAAACAACTTTATAAATGTTTAAAAAAAGTAGTAAGTTAGTTTTATAAAAAAATAATAAAAGTAATAATTATCCTGTAAAAACTGCAACTTATACGCGCTAATATAGTATATATAGCAATACTAGTTATAATATATAAACATATATAGTAGTTGTAAAAATATCTAATAAAAAAAGATTTCGATTAGTTTTAATTAATTTTAATACATTATAATTAATATTTTTAAAAATGAAAATAACGCGGTCGGAAAATCGGACAGCTTAATAGTTTAAACAGCTTAATAGTAGATCGCGTTATTAGTTAAATTTAAAAGTTAAAAATATTTTTAAAATATTTACGTTTTTTTAAAAGTAGTTAAATCGATTATAATAAATATTATATTTAAATTAAACTACTACTATTAGTTATTATTACTTTTTAAAGCTTTTAAAGTTTATATTAAAACGTTTTATTTTTTTTTTACGATTTTTTTATGCAAGTTTTTATAGCACGTGTATTTTATTTTAATTTAAATAGTTTTAACTTTTTTTTTATTAAGTATAAATTAAAACATATAGTTAGTTTTTTTAGTAATCGTAAACTATAATAAATTTTATATATAAAAAGTTTAATTATACGTTTATTTTGTTTTTTTTTTATAAAAGCACTAATAACTTTAACTTTTTTGTTTTTTTTTATTTAATTTAAAGCTTTTTAAAGATTTATATAATAGTTTACTATATTATTAAAACTGCTTTTTTATTTAAGAGCTAAAAGTAATAAAAATCTTTATATTGTTTTTTTTATTATATAGCTTGTTTTTATAAATTATTATTCCGAAAATTTAGCTATATTATTTTATAATAATTAAAAGTTTTTTTAAATGTTTATTTTTAATTAAAGCAGTAAGCTTGTTTTTAGCTTAATTAAAAGCTAGTTTAGCTTATATTATTTTAAAAAAGTTCTTTATAATAAGCACTTTTTTAATATTTAAAAAATTTAAAACTTAAGCTTTTAAAAACATCTTATACTAGTTTATATACTATATATTTAGTTTTATTGTTAACTTTTTAGTTTAAGTAAGCATTACTTAATACTTTTTTTAAATCGTAATTTTTATAATTAATTTAGTAAAAGTTAAAAAGCTTTATAAAATTTAAACTAATACTTATAAGTTAATTATATTTTAATAAATAAGCTTTGTAATAATTATTTTTAAATATAAAAAGTTAACTGTTTAATTTATTTAATTAAAAATTATAATATAACGATTTAAGCTTGCAGCTTAAGTTATAAAAACTATTAAAAAGTTTTTAATCTTTTTATTTAATTACGTTTTAATTTTAAACTTATTTAGTTTAATAATAAATATAACGGGCAGAACATTTTTTAAAAGATTATTTAGTTTATTAAGCTATAAAGCGTATTTTTTTTTATGTTTTATTTTTTGTTCGTTTAAAATAGCTAGTTTAGTTAAATTCTTTAAAAAAGCTTAAAAAATCTTACTAAGCACGTAAAAAACGTTTATATTATTAAAGTCGATTAAGTATTATACTTTTTAAAGTTGCGTATAAAACTTTAAGCGGTAATATTATTTATTCTAGTTATATATTGTTTTTAAAGTTATATTTTTAACGATAAAAAAATATAAAAAAATATTTAAAACTATAGTAATCTTTAAAGCTTAAATAATAGTAATTATTTAATGATTCTATTAAAATATAAGCTTAAAAATTAAAAGAATAAAGTTTAAAAATCAGTATTTCCAAAAATCGCTATAGCTACTAAAAAGCATTAGTTTTAAAAGCGAACCTAGCTTATAACTTTAATAGAAAAATAGGTTAATTAATTAAAAAAGCGAAAAAAAAGCATATGTAGTAGCTACTAGCGATTTTAATACTAATATTTTTAATAATTTATTCCTTTAAGTTTAAGTTTTCTATACTAGTTTTTATGCTCGTTTAATTATTACATGTTTTTAGATTATAGTAACTATTTTTATAGTCTTTATAAAACGTAATATTTATAATGCAGCTGATCTACTGCGTGTTATAATTTACTTTATTGTTATATTATATAATAAAGTTTTTAAACTTTATAAAATTAACTATATATTAATTAAATATTAATAAATAAAAAATAAGTTATTATAACTTAAAAAAGTATTTATTTTTAAAAAAGAACAGTTTTATAAATGTTTAAAAAAAGTAGCAAATTAGTTTTATAAGAAAATAATAAAAGTAGTAATCGTTTTATAAAAGCTACAGCTTGTACGTATTAGTATAGTATATATAATAATATTAATTATAATATATGAACATATATAATAGTTATAAAAACGTTTAATAAAAAAGATTCCGATTAGTTTTAATTAATTTTAATACGTTATAATTAATATTTTTAAAAATAAAAATAACGCGGTTAGAAAATCGGACAGCTTAATAGTTTGGACAGCTTAATAGTAGATTGCGTTAGCTATTTATTTTTAATTTAAATTTATAAAAACTGATAGTTTTTAAAAAATTGCAAATTTTATTTATATAAGCTTTAATATTACGTTATTTTAATTTTACGTTATTTATTAAAATTAAAATAAATGTTTTAAACTTTATATTTAACGTTATTATTTTTAACACTATAAAAGTTTTAGTATTTTATTGTTTACTTTTTAAAAAGTTTTAAAAAACTAAATTTTACTATTATATTTTAAATATAAAGTTATTAGCTATTATCAACGTTTTTAATTAGTATAAATATTATTTATATTATATTTAATATTAAATATTAGCTTTAATAAACTATTTAAACTATAATTATTTATTATTAAGCTTTAATTAAATATTAAGCAAAAATTTTAGTTAGAAATATAAATAAAGTTTAATTTTAAGATTAAATATTAACTAAATTTCTTTTTTTTAATTAATAGTTTATTTTGTTAGTTAGATTATCATGACGTTATTATTAAATAAAAAGCTTATAAAAACTTTATTTTCTAGTTTTTTATAAAGTTTAAGTAGAAAAAAACTAAAAAACAAAAAAAAAGTCAGTATAATTATTAAAATATAAAGTTTAAAATTATAAATATACTAGCTACTAAAAAAATATTAAAAGCTTTTTTTATAATAACACTTTTAAAAACTTTATTTTAATAAATAATAAAAATACTACGATTAAAAAACCAGAAAATAACTTTTAAGTAAATAGAAGAAAATTTAAATATTAATATTCTTTTACTTTATAAACTTGCTAGCAAGTAAAAAAATAAACTAGAAGACTATACTACTATTATACTTGTTAAAATCGTAATAAGATTATTATAACATTTATTAATAATATTAAAAACTTTAATTAAATTATTAAAAAATATACTTTAAAAAACATAATAAACTAATAAGTTTATTATTTTAAGGTTATAAAAATAATAATATATTAAAAAGTTTATAACTAAGTTTATATAATAACTAAAAAATAATAAAGTATTATATTTTTATTACTAGCTTACTAGTTAAAAAACTACTAAAAAGCTGCTATAATATATTTTTATTAAGCTATTAAAAATTATTAAAACAATTAAAAAGCTAGCTATAAACTATTTTTAAAACAACTTTATTAATAATATTAAAAAATATATTATTACTTATATAACTTATTAAAAAACTAAAGCTAAAACTTATTAACTTTTTAATAAATTAGCTTTTTTATTTATATTTTATACTTTATTTTAAAAAATATTGTACGATTTTATTATAATGTTATTCTTATTTATTATATAATAAAAAAACTAATATAATAATATACTAGTAATAATTAACCGATTATTTAAATGTACGTTATATATTTTTATAATAAAAAGTTTAATTATTAATAGCTTAATAAACTTATTATTTATTTAAAATTTTAATTATTTTAGCTTTTTTAAAAACATTATATTAAATTACAACATTTTATTTTACTAGCTATTTTTAAGCTATACTATATTACCGCTTAATAATTAATAAAAACTTAATATAACTTTTTATTTATAAACTAATAAATAAATAAGATATTAAAATCAGTTTTTAAAACATTATTTATAAACTTTTTATAGTTTTAAACAAAATAATTAAACTAAAAAACTAATTATTACTAAATAAGTATATAATATTATAATTTATTTAGCTTATTATTAAGCATTTATAAAAGTATTATTTAGTTATAAGTTAAAAAAACTTTTTAATTAGCTAACTAAAATTTTATAATATAACAGTTAAAATATAAAAAAACATGTTATTTAAATTTAATAAAATTATAACAATTAAGCTTATATTAAATATAAAAAAAAAAAAAAAAATATTTGAAATTAACAGTTTAATAATATTATTAATAAAAAATATTAAGTAGTAAAAACTAAGTTTAAAAATAGTAAATAAATATTTAAAACTTTTTAAAATACTAGAAATAATTAAAAATAACTTAATAGTATATAAACTAAAACTATTATTTATTTATAAAATATATAACTTTTTTTATTAATATTTTTAAACTTTATAAGTACTAATTAAAAAACTTTTTACTTTTATTATAAGAACTTATAACAGTTTAAAAAAAGATTAATAATTAAAAAAATACTAGCTTATAAAAGCCTTTTTAAAAGAAAAATATTTAGTTCGCTAATAAAAATATACTAGTAAAAATAAGTTTTAAATAGTAAAATAAAATAATAGTATAAATATTAAAAAAAAAAAAAGAAAAAAAGGTTAAAACTATAGGAGCAAATTTATAATTTATTTATTTTAATCAGGGAAAAAAAAAAAAAAAAAAAAAAAAACTACAAAAAAAAACAGTAGCCACTTAATAGCAATTTTTTTATAATCTAAGTTTAACGTTATTTTTTTTTTTTTTTTTTTTTATTTTTTTTTTACGTTTAAAAATATTTTAAAAACAATATAGTTTTACTAGCTAATTAACAGTTACTTACTAGTTATTTATTAATAATACTTATAATATAATAAAATATTTTATTAAAACTAAACAATTTTTTTATAATAATAATTAAGTAATAGTTTATTTGTTTTAATATTATAACAGTTTTAATAGTAATAACAGTTAATTTTATTACTATAACTATAAAACACTTTATAATAAAAGCTTACGTTTTTATTGTTTAATAGCTGCTTTAATATTAATAGTAACGATTTTTTTTATAAAAAAATTAATAGTATTTTTTTTACTTTATAAAGCTTTTTTAATAAAAGTTTATATTTTTTTTATAACTTAACTAATAATTAACAAAAAAATTAAAAATATTAAAATTAAAATTTATTTATATTATTATATATAGTTTTTATGATAAAAATATAAATAAGTTTAATAATATAAGTTTTAAAAATATTAATAAGCTAATAAATAATTTACTATAAAACAGCTATTAATTAAAAAAAGTATAAAAATATTAACTTATAAAAATATAAGCTTTAAACTTGTTTTTATAATAAAAACATTTAAAATTAGCAGTTATTAATATATTAACAAAGAGTACTTATTAATAAGTTAATTATAAAATACTTATAATATATTTTTATAAAGTTTTTAAAAATTTAAAGATTAAAAAAAAACTTAGTTTAAATATTTTAATAAATAATCTTATTTTTACTGTTTTATTTCGTTATTATATTAAAATAATAGTAGTAAAAAACTAAGTAAAAACTAAATTTAAAATTACTATAAAATCGTTAATAAATCGTAAGTAGTTTATAAAAAAGATTTACAGCATTATAATAATAATAGTAATAATAATAATATATTATTTATAAGTTAACTAAAATCCTACTTTTAATTTTAATAGTTATATTTATAATAATTTAACTAACTAACTTAATTATAATATAAAAAAAGTTATATTTATAAAATATAAATATAGACTTTATAGAAACTTTTTAGTTAGTTATAATAATTAAAAAGAGTTTTTAAAAACATTTATAAAATTAATAGCTTAAAAAGATTAAAAAAAAACAAAAAAAAAAAAAAAAAAAAACGGAGAACTACTGTATAATTCTTAAAAATATAGCTGAATTTATAAAATTATAAATTTAAAAAAGTAACAATATATTTTACTTTCTTTTAAAACTTTTTATAAAGCATCGGCTATTTAACTACCTTTTTATTATATAACTACGCGTAAAGTTATAAGCAAATTTTAGCTTTATTATTTATTCCGCGCATTTTTTTAATAGTGCTTTAAAAACAAGTCACTTTAAAAAAAGCATTTTATTAAGTATAAAAGTTACCTAAAAGTAACTATTACTTTTAAGTATAGTTTTATTAAGGACTTTAATTATATAAAACTAGGTCGTTTTTTAATAAAGTTAAAAAAAACCCAGGAATTAATATTATTAAGCCCTAACTTTATACTACGATCTACTTATAACCTACCCAGCTACCTAGTGGCTACATCTTCACTCCGGGGGATATACACCTAACAGGTGCAGATATCGGCTAATAAAGCAGTAAAATAGTTTGATAGGGCTATGATTAAGCAGGAAGTGCAGTCGGGACTTACAGTATTGGTGCTTCATTTGCGGGTGAGTCGGAGAGGTTTTTTGGTGTATTTCGAGTTGCAGGTATTCGTGTTTAGTGGGTTTACGAAGTACTAGGATGAGCAGATCAAAAAGCGCGTCTCATGTGAACATGCGGACCGCTGCGCTTCGACAAGCTTCTTGGGGACATTGGTGACCGATAAACTCGTTGTTCATGAATTCATATTATATGAACCAACTCCAGATCTCTTCCGTTACCTCATCGATAAATGCCTCTGCCAACTTCCTTAACAACCTTCTCTAAATAGTCGCCCCAGAGCCCTCCCTTAGTTTCTTGCCCGCTATCCATTTCTACTCGATATCCACAATCCAAAATGGTAGCATAAAAGCTAATAAGTTTGAAGATGCCCTAGACAGAGCGAGTTGACAAATTCGTGAACTTTTCGTCCGGTCCGAGGATCGTGATGTCCCCAGCGGTAGAAGAAGGGTAGGTGTAGTAGATTTTGTGCTCGGGGCCGATAATGGTGAGGGCGGGTTCTAGGAGGGCTCTGATGGAGGTGTCGTCTGCATTGATATCGAGATTTTGTGTCTCATTCGAATCATGACCGACTCCACAATTGGACACAGGTTCGTTTTCCGATACCGGAGTGCCCAAAAAGCTCTCCTTGCCAACTGCATCTTTTTCCGCAAACTCGCCGCCATCCAGAGCCCATCTGCAGCTCTGCCTCTTTCTGATCGCCATTCTCTGGTTTGACCTCGATTCCCAAGAAGAGAACGACACGCGAAGCGAAATTATCCGACATATGGGAAACGTGTATTGCAATGACTTCCTCCAGCCGGTTGTATAGTGCGCGGAAATGCGGGTTGAAGTACGAGTACGAGACGTAGAAATCGGTTTTGCGGAAGAGATGGCGCTCCTTGCTCGGAGTGGAGGGTTCGGGTATGCGAAAGAGGTACGGGGGGTTTATGCTTTAGGATTAGTTGCGGATTTAGCGGTGAAGGCATACGGCGAGGGTGGGACTTACACGTCCTTGCCGTGAAGTTTAATGGCAAGCTCAATAAGTGGCCAGACGACGCTGAAGCACCATGCAGTCTCGTCTCTTCCGAACTGTATGCAGAGGGTGTCCCCCTAAAATGTCTTCTTCACCTGTTGTAGGGTGTCGAGGAGCGCAAAGTCGGCCAATGTACGCTTATCCTCGTGATTGAAGGCATCTTCGTTAATGGGCTCCATGGATATGGACAGACGGAAATTCGGTTCCTGCTCAATCGCGTCCTTCAGACCTCCTGGAATGCAGCTGCCCTTGAGAGCACTGCTCAACCACCTCCTTAATCCCACCAGGCGTGTCATAGCGTCGTCCGACAGTGACTTGGGGGCATAGTTATAGGGGAGAGCAAAATGGAAGCCGAGCGGTCCGCCTTGTTCTTTATGATCAGTAGGCTCCGCATAAAATGTATTAGTCCCCAGTGGGCAGCACTGCGTTTTTAACGAGATTACAGGTTGGGGCATAAGAACCTACTTTGTGTGCCTCATATTTGCAACCTTCTAAGAAATATTGCTATAGTCGCTTACATTAGTTATATCACTCCCGACCCACTGAACTTGTAGCAAAAATTAAAGCAGGAGTTCAAGTTGTTGCACAAAATTCACCTCCATTTTGGGCACTTTTGAAAAGTCTTCGCCATTTGCTCTTGCCCAACAATGCTAACCATATAGGCAGCTCAGCTCAAAAGTAGAGAATGGCATAAGCATATATGTATTTGCTTACAGGTTTATCTCTGATATATACTGTGTTGCTTTGTATTCAGTCGTAAGAAAAGTGAAGAAAGAGAGAACTGAAGGGATTGTGTGAAGGAAAAAGAATGGCAAAGGAAACAAGACTTATTGGAATGGCGGAAACCTCGACTACTCCATTGATCCAATTGCGATACTACTTTCCCCGTCCAGCTCAACCCAACCTTTCGAAACTTTAGAGCAACTCAGCCGTTTCGGACCACGTTAACTAGAGCTCCACCCTGATTCTCCCATCCCAGCCAGTTGTCTCCACTCCTCGACTGATGGTAAAGAGTATTGTCAACACCAACCGCCAACAAATCAAGCCAATTTCCCCCTCCAGGAGCAGCGAGCGGTGCGCTGAAGACCTTGGTACTTCCTGTCTGTTTCCAACCCTCCCAGCCCTGGTTCCACCGTTTCCCCCAAATGGTGTTGTTAGTGCCTTGTGCGAAGATGTCGAGGTTGTTTGGGGCTGTAGAGACGCAGGTAATCTCGCCCGTGATTGTATTGTCGAGAAAATTCCAGCCAATCCATCTACTTCCGTTCCACCATGCTTGTGACAGTTCGTTTTGCAGTCCCTTTGCGAATACGTCGATTCGATTCGGGCCCCAGCTCACAGCGCAAATTGGTCCAGTTAGGACTCCTCCCAAGTTCTCCCAGGCGCTCCAGCTAGTGCCGTCCCACAACTTGTGCTGGCAAGAATTGTCAGACCCAAGTGCGAAGATATCAAGCCGGTTTGCTCCCCAACTGACGGCTTCGATACCGCTGTTCAGCGTACCGCCAAGGTTCTCCCATCCGTGCCACGAGTTCCCATCCCACCAGTTATAATAGGCGGCCGTGTTCAATCCGCGACCAAACAGATAGATCCGGTTCGGGCCTAAGGTGACGGCCTTGATACCACTCCCAAAGTTACCTCTGAGATTTTCCCAGTTACTCCAGCTGTTGCCATTCCAGGTGATGTGGAGGCAATTGTTTTCATTGTTCAGGGCGAAGACGTCAATGCGATTTGGGCCCCAGCTCACCGCTTCGGGTTGGCTTGTCCATGTGTTGCCCGGGAGGATTTCCCATGTGGAGCGGGTACCATTCCCCCAATGATGATAAATAACATCATTAAAACCTAAGCTGAAGGTGTGGACTTGGTCCGGGCCCCATGATACAGTCGAAAGCTGTTTCGACCCGGATATAGCAAGCGTGGCTATCGTGCAAACACGTTAGGTATTAGCCTAACAGGTTGCTTAGACCTAGCGGAAGCTAAGGACCAACTTACCACGTAGGAAAAGTCCCCACAGAAAGAAGACCGTGTGGAATGCTTGCAAATGCATGGTTGGCTTGCTGGGCTTCACAGAGCGGTAAATAGAGAAGGGAATACCAAAGAAGGTGAGCGTCTGCCGTGAAAAATTCGTGGTGTAGGAAAATTCAGGTAGGTGACACGGTGAATTCTGAGACTGTTTCAACATGTTGAAAGGGTCCTATTTATACTTTTAGAAGTCCGAAATGGAACCAGAAGGAGCGAGGAGAATGTGGTGAATGATACGATAACAGAAGTGATCAACGTTGCGATATGCAGCTGTCACAAAAATCTGAAGCCTAACTGAGTAGGATTCAAACTACAGTGCTCAATGATATGTTACCAGAAGTGAGAATACTGTGATAAGGTGTGCCAAGCTTCGGATGCAACGTTTCTGTAGTATTGTACCTTTGTTTAGTTGCAAGCACAAATGAATTGCCGATGCTGCATACACCGTTTTCAGTTGAGCCATCCTAATTTAGTCAACTTTCAGCTTGTGTAGGACGAGCTCAGGTCCCATCGGCGTTGCGCAATTTGCCAGGAAATCGATAAACATGTATGAAGAAACGCCAATGTGTGTCGAATCCCCACATTCAGCTCACATGAGTTAGTGGCACATTGCTTCTTTGAGCCGCGGCCCGGAGTCCCCACCCAGCTAACAGATTTACCCCTCCTCCAGATATTGGAATTAGCGATGTAGCTTAAACACTCTCATCTTAACACTTTTTAATTAAACTATTAAAATAATGTCTAATAAACAAGAACAAAAGATTACAGCTGTATTTTCTACAGTTTAAAATAATATATTATACAATTAAAAAAGTTATTATATACATTATTATTTAGTTTATTATATTTTAACGTTAATATAACGTTATATTATAAACTAAAATTAATATAAATAGTTAACGTTTTAATATTACGCTGAAAATATAAATTATGAAAATTTTATATAAATAAAAAATTATTAATAACATTTATTATTCCTAGAAAATTAAATAATTTATTGTGGATATTTTAAAAAACTAAAACAAATAAGCTTATATAAATAATTATTAAGTTAAACATTTTATTATAAAATATTAAGATTTAAAACTTAACGTTAAGTTTTTTTAAATCTTTTAAAGTTATTTAAATTTTATTAATTATTACAATATTTTTTAACGTTAACATAACTTTTAGTTTTATTATAAAACTAATATAAATAAATTATTTAAAGATAAAGTTATAAAAAACTTGTGAATAAAATAAAACTTTACTAGTAATTAAATATTATAGTTAAAAATTATTTGTTTTTAATAAATAGTTTATTGTTAAAAATAAATAAACTAGTAATATTGTTGTTTTAATATAATTAATAAAATACTGTTTATTAAAAATTAAGTTTTGTTATTATAACTAATAATACTTATTTTTAATTAGTAAATATAATATTTATATAAACAATAATTTATATATAAATATAAAATTAATAAAATATAAGTTATATATTTATTAATTAAGAGTTTTATATCACTTATTTAATTAATTTAAAATTATTTAAAGTTTTAAATTATTATACTTATATTTAATAAAATAATATAAACTATTAATTTATTAAATAATTAAATAATAATAAAAAACGTAAAAACAAGTTTTTAAAAGCTTAAATTAAAAAAACTAAAGCTTATTAACTTGTTATAAACAAATATATAAAGACTTATTAAGAGGATTTAATAAAAGCATACGTATAAAGATATAAAGGGCATAATATAAAACCTAAAAAGCACAGACTATTAAAAAAGTATGTATTTAAAGATCACGTAACCCGCTTATAAAGCTTAAAGCTCTAAGCAGTATAAGCTAGATATATAGCAAGGAAATCAGTAAAAAACAAAATTTAATATAGTTTAAAACGTTTTTTATATAACTAGTTGTTTAATCTTAATGATTAATTTAAATATTCACTTTTTTCTTTAAATTAAGTAAAAGAACTTTTTTACAACCATTAATAATCACGATATAAATTCAGCACTTTTAATAGACTTTATTTATTAATACGTTATAATAATAGTTTCGCTTTTATTTTAATAACGATAAATATAATAAGTTTATTTTATTAGTATAATAAACTAAGTCGTGATATAATTATTTAAAAAAAAAAGGTTTTTACATTTTTTTTTAAATTAAAAATATTTATAAAGCTAAAACCGTGTTTATAAAATAAAGCTAGTGTAAATAAACAAAAACATACCCTTAACTTTAAAAACCACGCGAAAAAAAAACATAAACCTCTTATAAAAACTTACTATATTTATACTGTTTAATCAATAGTTATTAAATTAATTAGTTATTAAGTAATTAAATATTATATTTACTCTAAGTCGGGTGCTATTGTAATATCCGGAGGGGGGGAATATCCGTTAGCCGGGTGGGGACTCTAGCGTCCTCTAACCCGTTCAGCTGAGACTTTACCGAACCTAACATCACGAAAAGAAAAATACGCTCCTTTATTTTGACTTGGCGCAGCTGAACCATCCCATCGCAACTTTGGGAGTCACCACAACCCCAACGAACCCGACCAGACAACGCACCAATACAATGTCACCTATCTCTCAACGATGGCAATCCTATCCATAGCTGCAAGGTATCTGAAACGTTATGGGGCTATCGACCTACGACGTACAATGGATATCAACAGAACGAACCAGTGGTAATATTGTCCCAAACGAACCATATTTGACTGCTTGAAGGATCGTGCGGTCATGAGGTAGACCTGATTGATTCGAATGCGTGCAGGTAATCTTTGATACATTCAATAATCATACTACCATGAGAACGTATGTCCAAGGAACAATGTGGGAAGTATTATACCTGGTAAATAATGTGTTTGTTTACTCCCCCCGCCATGTTAATAGTCTCAAACCAAAACATCCCGTCCAAGCATACAAAACAGCCTAAACCAAGTCAGGGCTTAACAACATAGGACGTTCTCGGAGAAACACTGAGGCGGCTGTCACAATATGGTGTCAACCTGCAATCCTGCTCGCCTCGAACGCGTATGGTACAAGTTGCTGTCAAATTTGGAACATGACGTTCTAGACTCAGGGAATGCAGTCACGGGAGACTCAGGAAGGTCCGTGGCGATGAAGTGACACTGCAGGATGCTCCATGGAGTCACGAGGAACGCTACACGGCAGCTGAAAGTTCCTAAAACGAGATGATCTACATCACCATTTTCAATATTATGTCGAGGTGAGTTACGCCGTATCATAGATTTCTCTCACGTCTCACTTCGGCGTTCGTATACATAGTCTCTTGACATCATCGTCATCGTGGACCAGTAAGAGACGTTGTAAAGACCTTTGTTGGGGGGGGG
>JAJKLI010000090.1:0-14870 GCA_023159215.1 Xylariaceae sp. AK1471 | reverse complement strand
TACGCTTTTTTTTTTATAAAAGTTTTTATATTTTTAAAGCTATTTTTAACTATATATTATATAATCTTATAATTTAACTTAAAATACGAGTTAATTATTTTTAATTATATTTTAAGCAAGTTTTTATTCGCGATTATAATATTAATAATTTTTTAAAAATTTTTTTATATAATATTATATAAGTTATTAATATTACTACTATAAAAGCTTTTTTTATTAAACCGCACGTTTTATATAGATTTAATATAGTTATTTAAAAGGTTTTATATTTTATATATATTTATTAAATTATAATTAACTAAATAGCTAATTTATATTTTCAGATTAAGTTAATTAAAGCGGTTTTTTTTAAACTAAGTGCTTAAAACTAAAACGAATGCTTTTATTTTATATGCTTTAAAATATGCTTGTTTTAGTTTTTTACTTTTAATTAGCCTATTTTTTAGCATAATATACGTATAGAACCTTTTATATAGAAATTTTTAATTATAAATATGTTTTAAGAACTTATTATATAAATAAATCGCTATTTTTATAATTTTTAACTATAAGTTTTTAAATAAATTAAAGCTAATAATTATTATACAAGTTTTATTTTTTAATATACTTTTTAAGCGTTTAGCCGCGTTATTCTAGCTTTATATATTAATTACTAAAAGCTTAAAAGATATTTTATAATTAAAAAAAGTTTTTTATATAACGATTAAGCTATTTTTATGCTTTAAAATCTTATTATTATATTCGATTATTTCGATTTTAATATTATATCGGTTTTAAAAATGCTTAATTAGTTATTTTAAAGCAAAAATTATACTTTTTAATTACTTATTCTTAAAAAAGTAATTTTAAACATAGTTTAAGTATTAATTTATAGTAATTATTATTAAGTTATTTATATATATAGTTTTTTTAAAGTTATAAAAATTAATTACGATTTTTATACTAAGCTTATTAAGCTTTTCTTATAAAGTTCTTTATATTTAATAACGTAGTTTTGTTTAAGTATAGATATTATAGTTTATTATAACGATTTTTACTTTAAAGGATCTTTTAATTTTTACTTTTTAAAACTTTTATATTAAGTGCTTTAATAATTTAAAGCTTATATAGTTAAATTATAAATACTATTTAAAAACGTTTTCTTGATTTAGTTTTTTTTTAGTATATATATTAAACTTATTTTTTTACGTATAAAACGTTTGTTTAATTAGTAAAATAAAAAGATATTTAAAAATAAACTAATTAAAACGTTTTTATAAGCAGTAAACGATCTAGTTATTTTGCTTTTTACGTAGTACTAAAAACGTTAGTTTTATATTTTATTAATATTTATATTTTTAAAGCGTTTTTAATAAAACAATATTTATAAAAAAGCTTTTATAGTATGCTATATTATAAAGCTATATAATCTTAAAGCTTTTAAGTTTTTAGATTTTAATATCGACTTTTTTATAGTTACAGATAAAAACAGCTAAGTTTTTAACTATTATTATATTTTCTAGTATAGCTTTTTAAAAGTTGCAAAATCTTATAATCTTATTAAAAATATATAAAGTTTTTTCTAAATCAAGAATTATTAAGTTCTTAAAAAGATAATCTTTTTTTATAGTTTTTAACACGGTTTTTTATGCTATAAAAAAGCTTTTAATAACTTTGCTTACAAGTTATTTTTTTATAGCTAAAATAATAGCTTATTTTTTACTACTGTAATAAATAATCTTTTTTATTAGTTTAAAATTTTTTTTAATCGTTTACTAAACAATTTAAAGTAGTAAAAACTGTAATTGTTAGTTTTTTAATACTTTATAAAGTAAAACGTACTAGTATTTTAAAAGTAAATAATACTTTTAGTATGTTTTATATACTTTTATATTAATATAAAATTGTTTAAATAAAGTTTTTTAGGTTTTTCTTAATCTGCTATTTTTGCTACAGCTTTTACGACTTTATTAAATATTAATATTACGTTTTAATTGTTTATTAGTACTATAAATACTTTTATTAATATTATTAACTTATTTGTTAGTTTTATATATAGAAAACGTTTTTTATAACGTTCTCTTACTTTTTTATAATTTTAATTAAATTATAACGTAAGTTTAAAGTTAAGCTATTATATCGATATATAATATAATACTTGTTTAAATTTTATTGTTGTTATATATTTTAAAGCTTATAGTTTATTTAAAGATAGCTTTTTTAAAAGTAATTTTTAAATTAAAAACTAGGTTATTAAAAACTTCTAGTTCTATAAAGTTTTTTTTTAATACTTTAAACAACTACTACTTTTTATTTAATAATTTAAGCTTTTAAGTTTTTAAAAATTTTAGTTAAAAATTTAATTATAATAGCTTTATATTTTTTTTTAATATCCTGCTTAAAACTAAGTTACATAACTTTTTCGATTTTATAAATACTTTTATATTACTTATAAATCTTTTAATTTAGGTTTAAAAAAGTTTTATAATATTATATAATAATAGTTTCTTATATTTAAATAATTAACTTTTTAATATTTTTTTAATAATTTTTATAGTTTTTATTTTGCTAAATATATAAGTTTTAGTTTATTTTATAATATATTTTATTGTTTGCTATAAAGTTTGCAGCTATAACTACCGCACTAGCAGTATTTTTTTTAAAATAATTATTAAATTTAGGTTTTTTTAGTTTCGTTAATTAGTTTTTTCTATTAGTAAGTTTTACGTATTTCTATAAATTTAAAGCTTTAGCTTTCGTTTTAAAATCGTGATTCTATTAATTAAAGTTTTCTGTTTTAATAAAAGTTATTTTATTTATTACTTAAGTAGTTATTTTTCTAGTAATATCGTTTATTTCGTTTTATAAATTAATAAGTATTCTATATATAAGACTTTTAATTATTAGAAATAAGCAAGCTAGTATTAAACGTTTATTTAAATAGGTGTTATTGTTATATTATGTAAGTGTTGCTTTATTTTTAAGGTGTACACTGCAAATTTTATATAGTGGGCTTCTAAGTATAAAGCTATTGCTGCACGCACTTTTAATGTTCTATTTTATGTGACCCCTTTATTTTAACAGGACTACCTCTTATGCGAGGCCGCTCTTTTGGTGAGAGTGCAAAACCGCGCGGCGGTGATTGGTCCGCGGCACCCCTGCCGGTGCCACATCCGGTAAGAGTGCATTACGGTAAGAGTGCACTGTTTTTTTTTTTTTTTTTTTTTTTTTCTTCTCCCTCCCTTTCTTTCTTTTCCTCCTCGGCCTACCAAAGGGAGACGGAATAGATAAAATCAATCAATCAATCAATCAATCAATCAATGTAGGTAGGCGGGTAGGCGGGCAAGTAGGTATTTCTTTTTTTCTTCATGTTTTCGTATGGTTTTTCGTATGATCCAGTCCATCGGATTGTCGTATGCCACCTTTGTCGGTCTTGCATCATCCCAGGACGGCCTAGCCAGGAGCGACACCTACGAGCGGAACCCCATCGCCTCCTCGGAGACGTCCTCAAGAGTACGGTCCAGCTCTTGAGCAGCTACGACCTGAAGACGGCAGACGAGCTCCGAGCGGGCAAGCCCCGACCGGAAGACGAGTGCGAGCCGATCGAGCACCTTGCCAGCTACCGCGGGTTCCGCTGCCGGGAGACGGGTTGTGGCTACTGCACCCGCCACGGCCGAAAGATAAAGGAGCACGTAGCTTCCCAGCATGGCCGCAAGGCCGCCGAACATAAGAAGAGCCCGTTGTGGGACGAGTGCACGCTACAGACCTACTTCACCAGCCCCGGGAGGATCGACTATTTCGTAGTGAGGGAATGCAAGGCCCGGAGCCTAGGCACGCGTCATAGCGTCGAGGGATTGACAGGGCCCGAGAAGGACTTATTCGCCCAGCTGGAGCAGGACTATGAGGGCGTGCGGGTTGATCGCGAGGGGCAGGCGAGCACCGTCCATGCCATCGGAGACTCGAGGGCCGAGCGGGTGCCGTGGCTCCACGACGTTACCAGATTCCCCTTCCACATAGGTGACCTGAGGGATGAGGAGATCTGGAGCTCGTACAAGCTGCTCCCGAAGCGAGAGCTCGATGCCGGAAGTGAGGACGCTCAGGATCCGGATCTCGTCCGCATCTTAGTGGCCGCCGAGGCTGTCTTGCGAGACGCGTACAAGCTGTGTAGCGACACCTCGCCCGAGCGGAAAATGACCCGGCAGCGGGCTAACATCCTGAACGAATTCTATGCCGGGGCTTCCGGCAGGGCAGACGGATTTCGGTATTTCAAGAACGCGTCCACCCTGGTCACCTACTTTACCACCCTGAAGCAGCTGTTAGCGTACTACTACCGCGTCGTACATTGTGCAGACGGCCATTTCACGCGGGCTCGGCCGGACCAGGTGCTGCCCAGAGACGTGATCGAGCCAACTACGCCACAGATCCAAGCTATGGATGAGATCGTGGCAGCCTTGGCTATCGAGGAGAAGGGAAAGGCCGCGCTCGCTCTCAAGCGTGCCGTCCGGCGGCTCTACCTGGCCTTGATCTGCCATACTGTCGGTAGCGTGCCGTTCAGATCCCCCGTCTTGAGTTTCTGCGCCATGCTGAGCCGGAAGGTCCGTGGGAAGGGCCGCGGGCTGTGGGAGGAGCCCGGGAATTTCAACAGCCGCCTGTCGGCCCTGACGTGGACCGCCCAACTGGTCCTCTTCGACTATGCCTGCTTCCACGAGCAGGACGACGAGGACCGGATCCCGATCTTCTTTACGAAGATCTGTAAGAAGTTTTTCCAGCAGCTAGCGGAGACGCCATTCGGACATATTCTGCAGTGGCGGCTGTACTTGTTCAGGGTTGGCAAGGCCGCGATTACAAAACACCAGGCGCGGTGGTTCTTGGACGGGCAGACAGTGGAATACCGCGGGGTGGAATTACGGATGTCGCAGATCTCGGACCTGGTAGTATCTGAATATCAGCAAGCCTACGCCCTGCTCTACGACGAGCTCCTGTTCCAAGCAAAGGACTTGACGCCGATGGAATCATGGCGGCTGAAGGACGATCTGGACCTGGACGATTTCGGCGGCTCCTGGCTCTCCCATCCCAGCAATGCGCAGTTCCTCGAGGGTGCCGAGCTCGCCCTCCTCCGGCGGATCCAGGGGAACGCCGAGCTCCGGGCGATGTTCTTGACCACGGGTGAGGATGGGAGCACGGCCTTAGGTCCTCGGGCCATGGCCATCTATGAGGCGCACGCCCAGGAGTTTCTTAAACGCGCACTCGTGCTCGTCCACCTGGCCGCCCCGCCGCTGCGAGAGCCCGAGCTGCTCTCCGCCATGTGGCAGAACACGGCCCGGCAGCGCCACTTCCTGCTCTGGCAGAAGCTCGTGGTGCTCCATACGCAGTACCACAAGGGCCAGCAGCAGTCGGGCGCGTACAAGGAGAACATCCGGTTCCTACCGAAGGCGGTCGGAGACCTCCTGCTGACGTATATGGCATACGTCCTGCCGCTGCGGCAGCTGTTCCTGCGCCAGCAGGCGCCCGGGGCTCTCCTCTCTCCCTACCTCTGGGCCAAGCTGGATGGGACCGTGTGGGCGGATGGGGCGCTCTCGGCCGGCCTGCGGAAGGCGTGTGCGCGCGCCAAGGTGCCGAGCTTGCATACGTCCAACTGGCGGCAGTTCGCCGCCTCGATCACGAAGGAGAAGTTCTCCGTAAAGGAGCGGGCCAACTTCGATCTCGAAGACGGCGCGGCAGAGGACATCGAAGATGAGCTCGACCTAGTCGTTCTCGCCGAGCTGAGCAACCATTCCTTCCATACCTTCAACCACGCGTATGCGGGAACTACGACGCTCACTATAAATACTCTCTTGCACCGGAGTTACCGCGCCTGCGAGAGCTGGCGCACGTTCTTCCGGATCGACCATCTCCTGCAGGGAAAGCGGCCGCGGGCTGCTTCCGAGACGCTCTCCCTACGTATGCTCGATGCTTCTAAGCGGGGCCGGATGCGTAGGCGTGGTCCGTATACGGAGGCGGACCTCCTGGCCGTGGCTCGGCGGCTGTATAATACCCCCGACTTACAATTCCGGGTCCCGGGCCAGCGGAATGGAGTTCTGGCCATCCTGGGGCCTCAGCCGGCCGAGCAGGTGGTTCTGGTGATTGGAACCGGCTCTGGGAAGACGTTGGTCATCATGGTCGGGGCCGCCGTTGCGGACGCCGGGACCACGCTCCTCATCCTGCCGACGGTGGCCCTCCGGGGCGATATGCTGAGACGCTTCCACGACGTGGGCATCCGGCCCCTGATCTGGTCTGTGGACTGTACGCGCTCGGCGCCGCTCGTCATCGTGTCGGCCGAAGCCGCGTGCACGCAGGGCTTTCTCGAATACTGCCATGTCCTGGTCGGTAGGCAGAAGCTCGACCGGATCATCATCGACGAGGCTCATCTCACGATCACGGCCAGCGACTACCGGTCATGTATGGCCCAGCTGGGCTGGTATGTGCGGCAGGTCAGGACGCAGACCGTCTGGCTTACCGCGACCCTGCCTCCGGCCATGGCAGAAGAGTTTATCGAGCACAACATGCTCGTCCGGCCTCGGATCATCCGCGAATCGACCAACCGGCGGAACACCAAGTATACGGTGAGCTTGGAGACCGGGCCCGGCCCGCTCGTCGAGAGGGCGGCGGCCTGGGTCCAGGCATACTGGCCTAGGAAGGAGATCTTCGACCACTCGCGGGACAAGATCATCGTCTACTGCCGGACCCGGGAGGAGGTAGCCCAGCTTGCCGGCCTTCTCGGCTGTCCTACGTACACGTCGCGGTCGGGGACCGAGGAGGAGAAGGCCGCCATCATCGCCGGATGGCTTGGGCTCCAGGACCAGCCGGTGATGGCGGCCACCTCCGCGCTCGGGGTCGGTTTTGACTATCCCTTCATCCGCTGGGTGATCCACGTCGACGGGCCCGACCGGCTCACCGATTTCTCCCAGGAGTCGGGGCGGGCTGGGCGGGACGGCCAGAAAGCCTATTCGACCGTTCTCCTCCGGGCCGGGTGGGAGCCCCAGCTGGACGAACACGTATCCTCCGATCGGAAGGCCATGCAGCTCTACCTCACACAGCAATACTGTTCGCGCGGCGTCCTCAGCCAGTTCCTCGACGCTCAACGCGACTGGCGGTGGTGCATGCCGGGCGAGGAAGTATGCCAGGTCTGTCGAGAGCCGCATACGGAAGGCCGGGCTCCCGGCTTGCAGTTCGAGCTCCCTGCTCGCCGCGGCAGCATCGCGTTTACCGGGCCGGACGAGGTATTACGGCAAGACCATGTCCGAGATCGGGTGCTCGAGAGCTACGAACATGACCTCGAGATCATGCTGGGGAGCTGTCTCTACTGTCGCCTGCTCGGCCGCCCGTTTACCCACGCGCCAGACACCTGCCCCCGGCGGTTCGACTGGATCCGTGCGAAAAACGCAGCATACCAGGCCCGGAAGAAGGAAGGCAAGCACTGGATTACGCGGTATGTGGCCTGCTGGCGCTGCTACCAGCCGCAGGGCTTGTGCCGCGCGGCGGATCCCGAGCACGCCGACACGGTGTGCCGGTTCCCTGACCTGGTGATGCCGCTCTGCTACGGGGTCTACCAACGGCCGGGGGGCCGGGATTGGCTCCAGAAGCACTTCCAGCGGCGTTTTCAGACCGAGCTTGCGTATATGCTTTGGCTGGGCGAGACGGCGTCGCTGCAGGGGAACAAGTGTATCCAGGCCAACTGTGTCGCAGCTTCTGCGCTGGGCGAGTTAGGATAGGCTCTTAAAGACGGAGCTTTGTGTCTATATTGTATATATATTGTATATATATTGTAAAAAGTATAGCTAGCTTGCTAGCTAAAATGTAATAAGTACAGTTATTAACGAGACCGCCTGCTTAACTTTTTAATAAATAATCTTATATACTAATAAACAAGTTCGGTTTTTATATAGTTAAAGTTACAGTAAGGTTAAATTAATGGTTTGTTATCAGATCTTAGCTAAAGTTAAAAAATAAATAAAAAAAGTAAATGCTTTTTAATTAATGTAAAATTATCTAAAAAAAAAAATGCATATTAATATATCACTATTTAGATTTAATTTAATTTAATATTTTTAGTTCTTTAATTATCATTAAAATTAAGCTATTTATATATTTATCTTAATATATAATACGATTATTTATAAAAAATGCCGGTTTATATATATAATAAATAAAGTAGAAAACTTATTTAAAAACTATTGGTTAAGTATTAAAAAACGATTATTAAACGTTATATAATTACGTTAATAATATAGTAAATACCGGGGTTTTTTTCAAATTAAACATAGTTTATCGGTTTTTGCTTTATAAACCAGTAAATATGTAGCTTACTTGTTACTATTAACGCTAGAAATAAATAAGTTTACGTACTAGTAGTATTTCTTTATAAGCCGATATATTTAAAACATATAAAAAAATATCGTTAAATAATATATAGTTAAGTAAATTTACATAAGCAAAAGCAAACATTAATAAAATAAATAGTACTAAAGTTGCTATAGCGAATAAAGGTAAAATACTGGCGGTTTTTTTAAACCTAACTAGTAAACAACTAGTTTAAAGTAAAAAAAAAAAGGAAAAGAAATAAAATAAACGATACTAACAAATACGGTTACGATAATAAACGTATAATAAACAGCTGGTTTAAAATATTAAATGCGTAAAAAAAAACGAGTTTTTATTAAAAACAAAAACCGGCAACAGTATAGTATAAAACGAGTAGCTATTATGTTAATTATTTTAAGCTAGCTTTAATTAAAGAGTTATATATTATTAATTTATTAAAGCTAATATTTTATAACACGTCGGGCTGGTTTATAAGTTTTAATATAAAAAAACATTAAAGCTTCATGACATAAAATCGAGAATATTAAAAGCGTTATTTTCAATTTTATATCTATCTATTTATATATATACTAGTTACATCGCGACGAAAAAAGACTTAATACGACATACGGTTTACGGGCTAGTAATAGGTTTAATTAATGGCCGTAGCTAATTTATTAAGCTTCGGGCTAATAAAACAACTAGTATAATAAAAATAATTAAAAGAATAATGGAAATAATAATAATAATAATAATAATAATAATAATAATAATAATAATAATAATAATAATAATAATAATAATAATAATAATAATTAAGTTAAATATAAAGGTTAATATGTAAAAGATCGTAACGGTATTATATATAAAAGTACTATACGGTTTAATAAACTTTATTTAATAAATAAAACAAAAAGGCCGGTAAAAGAAAAATTAGTAAGAATTAGTAAGAATAATAAATAGCAGGCCGGTATAATATATAAAGCTAAATACTAATATAAAGAAATTAAGTTAATAAATAACAGCGTGATTTATATAAACGGTAAACTACTGCCGGGTCCGGTTAAGAATATTTATAAACGGTAGTATAGGTTTAAATTAGAACGAAGTGCAAGGCAAGCGATGTAACCGGTGTTAAAGTCAGCAGTTATAACAGTCGACGACAAAAAGTAAGTAATAAAAACGGAAGGGGTTAAGCAGGATAAGTAAGCTGTAATAATAGTGACAGAGCTGAAAAAAAAAAAAAAAAAAGCCGAGAGCAAAGGCGAGGCCGAAAGCGAATCGGCTGAAAAAGTATATAAAAAAACAGCACGGGCGGGTTTATGTTTTATATGCGCAGATATACGCGGTAAAAAGTAGGTATAAAGAAAATAAAGACATAAAAAGCAGTTTAAATATTAACCAGCGGTTTATAGGATAGTATAAACAGTAGTTTGTAATTAATGGCGGAAAAAGCGTTAATTTAACAAGTTTAGTTATTGTTTATAATGCGAAGTATTATAAAAATAATATAGAAAGTACAAAAAAAAATTAAGTAATATATTATATTATAAATAAATAAAAAAAGAAAATAAGATGTGAAACAGTTTAAAATGATAATGTTAACCATTATTGAGATAAGAAAATGAAATACTTATTAAAAGGTGTTTATAAAAATAAAAGAAAAGTAATTTTTTATAAAGTTAAATTAAAAGATAAATTAAATTACACGAAGGTTACAGTTAAAATCATATTAAAATAATAAAAGATTAATCGTTATTTTATTTAAAGGTTTCATATAAAAGGAAAAGAAAAGTAAGGAAAAAATTAATGAATTATAATATTTACGGTTGTTTTAACACAAAGAATAAGTTTTATATATATAATAAAAGGTGTAAAAACAAAAAGAAAAATACTATATAAATAATCAAAATCAAAATCAAAATTTAATTATATAAAATCAAAAAGTGAAAGTAAAGATTTTATTAATTATTAAAAAGTTAAAGTTAAAATAATTAAAAAAAAAGTTAAAGTTGTATTATTTATACTAAGTTAAGGTGAAAGCAAAGTTTGATATTTTTGTTAGAAAAAAAGAAAAAAAAAAAGTGTATTAAAACGATTTATAGGGTAGTAATACCCGTTTAAAAGCGAAGCGGCCCGTCGGAGACAGTTTAAATTAAAGATAAGGTTAAAGATAGATTTATAAGGTAGTAATACCCGTTTAAAAGCGGAGCGGCGGTCGGAGATAATGAAGCTGAAAAATAAGGATAAAGTTAAATTTATAAAGTAGTAATACACGTTAAATAACAAAGCGGCCCGTTAATGAAAACAGTTAAAATAAAGGATAAAAGTAGGGATAAATGTATAAAATAGTCGTACCAGTTAAAAAACAAAGCTGATGGTTTAAAGTAGGTAAAAATTCAGGTTAAAGATCTAAGTAAAATAAATAAAGTTACTTTATAATATAAAAAAAGGGGTAAAAGTGAAAATAATATAAACTAAATAAAAGTTAAATTAAATGGAAAATAATGTTAAGGTAACAAAAAAAGGAAAGATTAGGTTATTAAACGTTTTAATATATACATAAGAAAAAAAAAAGGGGAATATTAAGGAATAATATTTAAAAGAAAAAAAAAAAAGGGTTATATATATATTAAAAAGAGAATGAAAAAAAGATTAAAAAGAAAGGAAAAGAAAAGTTTTATAAAAAATAAAAAGAATGAAATATAAAAAATATAGAAAAAGAAAAAAAAATATGTATATTGAAAGATTTAAAGGTAGAAAATAAAGTTAAAAGAAAAGATTAAAAAAATAAATAAGTTAATAATAAAGTTAAGTAAAAAAAACGAAAAAAAGAAAAACGTAAATTTTACTATTAAATAAAAGCAAGTAAAAATAAAAAAGGAGTATAATATAAATATTATATAAAAAATATATATATATAAAATGAAGATTAAAAAGGTAAAAAGGGATTAAAAAGTAAAAAATAAAATTGAAAGATAAAATATAACAATTTAAAGTTAAAAAGTAAAAATAAAAGCAAAGGTTAAGGTGTAAAAGTGTATATAAAGATTACAATTAAAATAATAGTAAATATATAATAATCTTTTTTTTTAAAAAGGGGGTTTTAAAGGTTTTAATATATATATAAAAGCGAAAAAAGGTATATAATATTATTTAAAAAGATTAAAAAAAAAGATAAAATTCAGTTTATAATTATAATAAAAAAATATATATTATATTAATGAATAAAAATTTAAAAAGAAACGTTATATAAATAATAATAAAATAAGTTTTAATAATTTTTTTTTTTTTAAAAAAAAGGAAAAGAAAAAGAAAAATAGTTTTAAAGTAAAGGTTAGGTTTAAAATAAAGGTTAAGGGTAGTTCTAAAGTGGGTTTTTATCAAGTAAAACTTAAAGTTATAGAAAATAAGGAAAGGTTAATGATGAATTAAATATACAACAGTAAAAGGTAAATTGTATAAGTGAAGATTAAAGTTATAATAATCAAAATAAATCAAAAAAAGGCAGGTTTATGAAAAAAAAAAAAGAAAAAAAAAAAAAAAAAAAAAAAAAAAAAATCACAATAATAAAAATTAAAAGTTAAAGTTAAAGTTTAAAAATAAACAAAAAAGAGAAAGGTTAATAAATATTAGGTTCAAATATATATGTAAAAAAAAAGGGGAAATATATATAGCTAAATTAAAACTATTGAAAAGTTAAAAAAAAATATAAATGGGGAAAAGTTAAAGGTTAAGGTTTAAAAAAAAAGTCTATATAAATAAAAATTAAAATGATATTAAATTATTGAAAAAAAAAAGATAAAAAGAAAAAAAAATTAGAAAGAAAGTTTTATGTTAAATAATAAAAAATAAAAATAAGAATGTATATAAATAATAATAATAGAAAGTGTAAGGTTTAAATAGTAAGAAAGAAAATCAAAGATTTCATATAATAATTTAATAAAAAAAATAGAATAATAAAAAAGTAAAGGTAAAGAGTTAAAAACAAGAAAGAATTAAAGATTTAAAGTATAAATATTATATAAAATATAAAGTTATAATTAAAACATTAAAAAAAAGTAAAAAGACAATATTATAATAAAATATAGGGGGGGTTTTTTTTTGAGAAAAAAAAATAATAATAAAATAATAAAAAGTAAAATAATAAAAAGTAAAATAATAAAAAAGTAAAATAATAAAAAAGCAAAATAATAAAAAAGTAAAAATAAAAGTTAAAAGGGTAAAAAACAAGCGCAAGAAATAAAGGTTAATTTTAAAGTAAAAAAGTAAAGTATATATAAAAGTATATATAAAAATTAAAGTTAAATAATATTAAACAGTATTCTATAAAATAAAAACAAAAGTTATATTAAATGCGTAAAGATTACGGTTAAATTAAACGCGCGAAAATAAAGGTGAAATTAAATATGCAAAAGTTAAAGTTACAATAATATTAAAGCAAGAAAATAAAAAAAATTAATGTACTAAATAATTCAAATAAAATAAAAAGAGTAAAAGGAAAATATATATATATATGATAAAAAAACAAAAGTTTACTAAATATAAAGAGTATAAAAAATAAGAAATAAAAATCATATATAATAAAATATAAAAAGGGAAAAAAATAATGAAAATAAAAATATGTTTATAATTATAAAAAAAAAAAAAAAAAAAAAAAAAATTTGAGAAAGTGAAAAGTGAATTATAAAAGAAAAGAAAAAAATCAATAAAAACTAAAGATAAAATAAAATGAAATAATTAAAGAAAGGATATTATATAATATTATAAAGAGAAAGGAAAACAATAAAATATTTAGTTTATATAAAAAAAAAGATATAAATAATAAATAATAAAAATAAAAGTTTAAAATAACAATAATAATAAAATTTAATAGTTAAATATAAATAAAACAGATATATATATATATAAATAAAAAGATATAAAATAAAAAATAAATAAATAAATAAATATAAATAAAAAATGTTATAAGAATATAAAAGTTCATTAAAAAAAGAAAAGATCAAAAAACAAAAAAAGTAGAAATTAAAGATAAACTTAAAATAATATTATATATATTTTTTTAAAAGGTTTGAAAAAACAAAAAATTATAAAAATGAGTGAATAATTATATATTATAATTAAAGAAAAATAGTGCAAAACAATAATAAAAAATAAATAAAACGATTAAAAGTTAAAGTTCACGTGGAATTAAAGTTTTCATTAAAAGATAAAAACATGAAAAAATTAAAAGTGAAAAAAGATATATAAATTTAAAGTTTATTTTAACGTTAGAATAATATTAAATTAATAAAAGAAAAAAGGAAAGAAATTTTTTTTTTAGAATATAATTTAAAACTATAAATATAAAATAAAATAAGATTTATATAATAATTAAGTAAATAAAAAGAAAAATATAATAAAAAAAGTAAAATATTAAACTATAAAAATTTAAAAAATAAAGATAAAATAATACAGAAAATGTATGGTTAAATATAAAGAAAAAAGTAAATTTTCTTGAAAAAAAGTAAAGGTGAAGTTTAAATTTAATATTAAAGAAAAAGGTAAAAAAGAAAAGTGTATAAATAAGTGAAAATGAAAAAAAGTTAAGAAAATAAATATGAAGATAAGAATTAAAGTAAAATAATAATAAATTAATGTAAAAAAAATAAAAGAAAAAAAATGATAAAGATTATTTAAAGGATTAAAGAGATTTAAGGTTTGTATATGTAATAAAAAGAAAAAAGGAAAAAGATATAGTATTTTAAAAAAAAAGGAGAAATTATAAAAAAAAAAAGAAAAAAAAAAAAGAAAAAAAAAAAAAAGAAAAAAAAAAAAAAAAATTTTTAAAGGGAAAGAATTATATAAAAGTTAAAATAAAAAGAAATAAAATTTGTATAAAGAAAAGTAAGTTAAAAAAAAAGGAAATAAGAAAGATTTAAAGATGAAAAATTAATGAATAAAAGTAAATGTAAAAAAAAAAAAAAAAGGAAATAATAAAAATATAAATATAAATATATAATGAATAAAAGTGAGTGTAAAAAAAAGAAAAAAAAAAAAAGATAAATATTAAAAGTTAAAAATAAATTTTAATGTTAAGGTTAAAGTTAAATTATAGTTTAAGGGTTAGGGTTAAATTGTAGTTTAAAGGTTAGGATTAGATTTTAATGTTAAGGTTAAAGTTAAATTGTAGTTTAAGGGTTAGGGTTAAATTGTAGTTTAAAGGTTAGGGTTTGATTTAAGAAAAAAAAAAAAATAAAAGTTAAGGGAAAAAAAAAAATAAAAGTTAAGAAGAATTAGGGTTAGGGTTAGGGTTAGGGTTAGGGTTAGGGTTAGGGTTAGGGTTAGGGTTAGGGTTAGGGTTAGGGTTAGGGTTAGGGTTAGGGTTAGGGTTAGGGTTAGGGTTAGGGTTAGGGTTAGGGTTAGGGTTAGGGTTAGGGTTAGGGTTAGGGTTAGGGTTAGGGTTAGGGTTAGGGTTAGGGTTAGGGTTAGGGTTAGGGTTAGGGTTAGGGTTAGGGTTAGGGTTAGGGTTAGGGTTAGGGTTAGGGTTAGGGTTAGGGTTAGGGTTAGGG
>JAJKLI010000009.1:1200000-1516077 GCA_023159215.1 Xylariaceae sp. AK1471 | reverse complement strand
ACCCTACCCTAACCCTAACCCTAACCCTAACCCTAACCCTAACCCTAACCCTAACCCTAACCCTAACCCTAACCCTAACCCTAACCCTAACCCTAAACCCTAACCCTAACCCTAACCCTAACCCTAACCCTAACCCTAACCCTAACCCTAACCCTAACCCTACCCTAACCCTAACCCTAACCCTAACCCTAACCCTAACCCTAACCCTAACCCTAACCCCTAACCCTAACCCTAACCCTAACCCTAACCCTAACCCTAACCCTAACCCTAACCCTAACCCTAACCCTAACCCTAACCCTAACCCTAACCCTAACCCTAACCCTAATTCTTCTTAACTTTTATTTTTTTTTTTCCCTTAACTTTTATTTTTTTTTTTTTCTTAAATCAAACCCTAACCTTTAAACTACAATTTAACCCTAACCCTTAAACTACAATTTAACTTTAACCTTAACATTAAAATCTAATCCTAACCTTTAAACTACAATTTAACCCTAACCCTTAAACTATAATTTAACTTTAACCTTAACATTAAAATTTATTTTTAACTTTTAATATTTATTTTTTTTTTTTTTTTCTTTTTTTTACACTCACTTTTATTCATTATATATTATATTTATATTTTTATTATTTCCTTTTTTTTTTTTTTTTACATTTACTTTTATTCATTAATTTTTCATCTTTAAATCTTTCTTATTTCCTTTTTTTTAACTTACTTTTCTTTATACAAATTTTATTTCTTTTTATTTTAACTTTTATATAATTCTTTCCCTTTAAAAATTTTTTTTTTTTTTTTTTTCTTTTCTTTTTTTTTTCTTTTTTTTTTCTTTTTTTTTTTATAATTTCTCCTTTTTTTTAAAATACTATATCTTTTTCCTTTTTTCTTTTTATTACATATACAAACCTTAAATCTCTTTAATCCTTTAAATAATCTTTATCATTTTTTTTTTTTTTTTTTTTACATTAATTTATTATTATTTTACTTTTAATTCTTATCTTCATATTTATTTTCTTAACTTTTTTTCATTTTCACTTATTTATACACTTTTCTTTTTTACCTTTTTCTTTAATATTAAATTTAAACTTCACCTTTACTTTTTTTCAAGAAAATTTACTTTTTTCTTTATATTTAACCATACATTTTCTGTATTATTTTATCTTTATTTTTTAAATTTTTATAGTTTAATATTTTACTTTTTTTATTATATTTTTCTTTTTATTTACTTAATTATTATATAAATCTTATTTTATTTTATATTTATAGTTTTAAATTATATTCTAAAAAAAAATTTCTTTCCTTTTTTCTTTTATTAATTTAATATTATTCTAACGTTAAAATAAACTTTAAATTTATATATCTTTTTTCACTTTTAATTTTTTCATGTTTTTATCTTTTAATGAAAACTTTAATTCCACGTGAACTTTAACTTTTAATCGTTTTATTTATTTTTTATTATTGTTTTGCACTATTTTTCTTTATTATAATATATAATTATTCACTCATTTTTATAATTTTTTTTTTTTCAAACCTTTTAAAAAATATATATAATATTATTTTAAGTTTATCTTTAATTTCTACTTTTTTTGTTTTTTGATCTTTTCTTTTTTTAATGAACTTTTATATTCTTATAACATTTATTTATTTTATTTATTTATTTATTTTTATTTTATATCTTTTTATTTATATATATATATCTGTTTTATTTATATTTAACTATTAAATTTTATTATTATTGTTATTTTAAACTTTTATTTTTATTATTTATTATTTATATCTTTTTTTTTATATAAACTAAATATTTTATTGTTTTCCTTTCTCTTTATAATATTATATAATATCCTTTCTTTAATTATTTCATTTTATTTTATCTTTAGTTTTTATTGATTTTTTTCTTTTCTTTTATAATTCACTTTTCACTTTCTCAAATTTTTTTTTTTTTTTTTTTTTTTTTTATAATTATAAACATATTTTTATTTTCATTATTTTTTTCCCTTTTTATATTTTATTATATATGATTTTTATTTCTTATTTTTTATACTCTTTATATTTAGTAAACTTTTGTTTTTTTATCATATAATATATATTTTCCTTTTACTCTTTTTATTTTATTTGAATTATTTAGTACATTAATTTTTTTTATTTTCTTGCTTTAATATTATTGTAACTTTAACTTTTGCATATTTAATTTCACCTTTATTTTCGCGCGTTTAATTTAACCGTAATCTTTACGCATTTAATATAACTTTTGTTTTTATTTTATAGAATACTGTTTAATATTATTTAACTTTAATTTTTATATATACTTTTATATATACTTTACTTTTTTACTTTAAAATTAACCTTTATTTCTTGCGCTTGTTTTTTACCCTTTTAACTTTTATTTTTACTTTTTTATTATTTTGCTTTTTTATTATTTTACTTTTTTATTATTTTACTTTTTATTATTTTACTTTTTATTATTTTATTATTATTTTTTTTTCTCAAAAAAAAACCCCCCCTATATTTTATTATAATATTGTCTTTTTACTTTTTTTTAATGTTTTAATTATAACTTTATATTTTATATAATATTTATACTTTAAATCTTTAATTCTTTCTTGTTTTTTAACTCTTTACCTTTACTTTTTTATTATTCTATTTTTTTTATTAAATTATTATATGAAATCTTTGATTTTCTTTCTTACTATTTAAACCTTACACTTTCTATTATTATTATTTATATACATTCTTATTTTTATTTTTTATTATTTAACATAAAACTTTCTTTCTAATTTTTTTTCTTTTTATCTTTTTTTTTTCAATAATTTAATATCATTTTAATTTTTATTTATATAGACTTTTTTTTTAAACCTTAACCTTTAACTTTTCCCCATTTATATTTTTTTTTAACTTTTCAATAGTTTTAATTTAGCTATATATATTTCCCCTTTTTTTTTACATATATATTTTAACCTAATATTTATTAACCTTTCTCTTTTTTGTTTATTTTTAAACTTTAACTTTAACTTTTAATTTTTATTATTGTGATTTTTTTTTTTTTTTTTTTTTTTTTTTTTTCTTTTTTTTTTTTTCATAAACCTGCCTTTTTTTATTTATTTTGATTATTATAACTTTAATCTTCACTTATACAATTTACCTTTTACTGTTGTATATTTAATTCATCATTAACCTTTCCTTATTTTCTATAACTTTAAGTTTTACTTGATAAAAAACCACTTTAGAACTACCCTTAACCTTTATTTTAAACCTAACCTTTACTTTAAAACTATTTTTCTTTTTCTTTTCCTTTTTTTTAAAAAAAAAAATATTAAAACTTATTTTATTATTATTTATATAACGTTTCTTTTTAAATTTTTATTCATTAATTAATATAATATATTTTTTTATTATAATTATAAACTGAATTTTATTTTTTTTTTAATCTTTTTAAATAATATTATATACCTTTTTTTCGCCTTTATATATATATTAAAACCTTTAAAACCCCCTTTTTTAAAAAAAATATTATTATATATTTACTATTATTTTAATTGTAATCTTTATATACACTTTTACACCTTAACCTTTGCTTTTATTTTTACTTTTTAACTTTAAATTGTTATATTTTATCTTTCAATTTTATTTTTTACTTTTTTAATCCCTTTTTACCTTTTTAATCTTCATTTTATATTATATATTTTTTTATATAATGTTTATATTATACTCCTTTTTTATTTTTACTTGCTTTTATTTAATAGTAAAATTTACGTTTTTCTTCTTTTTCTTTTTTTTTACTTAACTTTATTATTAACTTATTTATTTTTTAATCTTTTCTTTTAACTTTATTTTCTACCTTTAAATTTTTCAATATACATATTTTTTTTTCTTTTTCCTATATTTTTTATATTTCATTCTTTTTCTTTTTTAATAAAACTTTTCTTTTCCTTTCGTTTTTAATCTTTTTTTCATTCTCTTTTTTAATATATATATAACCCTTTTTTTTTTTCTTTTAAATATTATTACTTAATATTTCCCTTTTTTTTTTTTCTTATGTATATATTAAAACGTTTAATAACCTAATCTTTCCTTTTTTTGTTACCTTAACATTATTTTCCATTTAATTTAACTTTTATTTAGTTTATATTATTTTTCACTTTTACCCCTTTTTTTATATTATAAGTAACTTTATTTATTTTACTTAGATCTTTAACCTGAATTTTTCACCTACTTTAAACCATCAGCTTTGTTTTTTAACTGGTACGACTATTTTATACATTTATCCCTACTTTTATCCTTGTATTTTAACTGTTTTCATTAACGGGCCGCTTTGTTATTTAACGTGTATTACTACTTTATAAATTTAACTTATCCTTATTTTTCAGCTTCATATATCTCCGACCGCCGCTCCGCTTTTTAAACGGGTATTACTACCTTATAAATCTATCTTTAACCTTATCTTTAATTTAAACTGTCTCCGACGGGCCGCTTCTGCTTTTAAACGGGTATTACTACCCTATAAATCGTTTTAATACACTTTTTTTTTTTTTTCTTTTTTTCTAAACAAAAATATCAAACTTTGCTTTCACCTTAACTTAGTATAAATAATACAACTTTAACTTTTTTTTTAATTATTTTAACTTTAACCTTTTTAATAATTAATAAAATCTTTACTTTCACTTTTTGGATTTTATATAATTAAATTTTGATTTTGATTTTGATTATTTATATAGTATTTTTCTTTTTGTTTTTACACCTTTTATTATATATATAAAACTTATTCTTTGTGTTAAAACAACCGTAAATATTATAATTCATTAATTTTTTCCTTACTTTTCTTTTCCTGTTATATGAAACCTTTAAATAAAATAACGATTAATCTTTTATTATTTTAATATGATTTAACTGTAACCTTCGTGTAATTTAATTTATCTTTTAATTTAACTTTATAAAAAATTACTTTTCTTTTATTTTTATAAACACCTTTTAATAAGTATTTCATTTTCTTATCTCAATAATGGTTAACATTATCATTTTAAAACTGTTTTCACATCTTATTTTCTTTTTTTATTTATTTATAATATAATATATTACTTAATTTTTTTTTGTACTTTCTATATTATTTTTATAATACTTCGCATTATAAACAATAACTAAACTTGTTAAATTAACGCTTTTTCCGCCATTAATTACAAACTACTGTTTATACTATCCTATAAACCGCTGGTTAATATTTAAACTGCTTTTTTATGTCTTTATTTTCTTTATACCTACTTTTTACCGCGGTATATCTGCGCATATAAAACATAAACCCGCCCGTGCTGTTTTTTTATATACTTTTTCAGCCGATTCGCTTTCGGCCTCGCCTTTGCTCTCGGTTTTTTTTTTTTTTTTTTTTCAGCTCTGTCACTATTATTACAGCCTTACTTATCCTGCTTAACCCCTTCCGTTTTTATTACTTACTTTTTGTCGTCGACTGTTATAACTGCTGACTTTAACACCGGTTACATCGCTTGCCTTGCACTTCGTTCTAATTTAAACCTATACTACCGTTTATAAATATTCTTAACCGGACCCGGCAGTAGTTTACCGTTTATATAAATCACGCTGTTATTTATTAACTTAATTTCTTTATATTAGTATTTAGCTTTATATATTATACCGGCCTGCTATTTATTATTCTTACTAATTCTTACTAATTTTTCTTTTACCGGCCTTTTTGTTTTATTTATTAAATAAAGTTTATTAAACCGTATAGTACTTTTATATATAATACCGTTACGATCTTTTACATATTAACCTTTATATTTAACTTAATTATTATTATTATTATTATTATTATTATTATTATTATTATATTATTATTATTATTATTATTATTATTATTATTATTATTATTATTATTATTATTATTATTATTATTATTATTATTATTATTATTATTATTATTATTATTATTATTATTATTATTATTATTATTTCCATTATTATTATTATTATTATTATTTCCATTATTCTTTTAATTATTTTATTATACTAGTTGTTTTATTAGCCCGAAGCTTAATAAATTAGCTACGGCCTTTAATTAAACCTATTACTAGCCCGTAAACCGTATATCGTATTAAGTCTTTTTTCGTCGCGATGTAACTAGTATATATATAAATAGATAGATATAAAATTGAAAATAACGCTTTTAATATTCTCGATTTTATGTCATGAAGCTTTAATGTTTTTTTATATTAAAACTTATAAACCAGCCCGACGTGTTATAAAATATTAGCTTTAATAAATTAATAATATATAACTCTTTAATTAAAGCTAGCTTAAAATAATTAACATAATAGCTACTCGTTTTTATACTATACTGTTTGCCGGTTTTTGTTTTTAATAAAAACTCGTTTTTTTTTTACGCATTTAATATTTTAAACCAGCTGTTTATTATACGTTTATTATCGTAAACCGTATTTGTTAGTATCGTTTATTTTATTTCTTTTCCTTTTTTTTTTTTACTTTAAACTAGTTGTTTACTAGTTAGGTTTAAAAAAACCGCCAGTATTTTACCTTTATTCGCTATAGCAACTTTAGTACTATTTATTTTATTAATGTTTGCTTTTGCTTATGTAAATTTACTTAACTATATATTATTTAACGATATTTTTTTTATATGTTTTAAATATATCGGCTTATAAAGAAATACTACTAGTACGTAAACTTATTTATTTCTAGCGTTAATAGTAACAAGTAAGCTACATATTTACTGGTTTATAAAGCAAAAACCGATAAACTATGTTTAATTTGAAAAAAACCCCGGTATTTACTATATTATTAACGTAATTATATAACGTTTAATAATCGTTTTTTAATACTTAACCAATAGTTTTTAATAAGTTTTCTACTTTATTTATTATATATATAAACCGGCATTTTTTATAAATAATCGTATTATATATTAAGATAAATATATAAATAGCTTAATTTTAATAATAATTAAAGAACTAAAAATATTAAATTAAATTAAATCTAAATAGTGATATATTAATATGCATTTTTTTTTTTTAGATAATTTTACATTAATTAAAAAGCATTTACTTTTTTTATTTATTTTTTAACTTTAGCTAAGATCTGATAACAAACCATTAATTTAACCTTACTGTAACTTAACTATATAAAAACCGAACTTGTTATTAGTATATAAGATTATTTATTAAAAAGTTAAGCAGGCGGTCTCGTTAATAACTGTACTTATTACATTTTAGCTAGCAAGCTAGCTATACTTTTTACAATATATATACAATATATATACAATATAGACACAAAGCTCCGTCTTTAAGAGCCTATCCTAACTCGCCCAGCGCAGAAGCTGCGACACAGTTGGCCTGGATACACTTGTTCCCCTGCAGCGACGCCGTCTCGCCCAGCCAAAGCATATACGCAAGCTCGGTCTGAAAACGCCGCTGGAAGTGCTTCTGGAGCCAATCCCGGCCCCCCGGCCGTTGGTAGACCCCGTAGCAGAGCGGCATCACCAGGTCAGGGAACCGGCACACCGTGTCGGCGTGCTCGGGATCCGCCGCGCGGCACAAGCCCTGCGGCTGGTAGCAGCGCCAGCAGGCCACATACCGCGTAATCCAGTGCTTGCCTTCCTTCTTCCGGGCCTGGTATGCTGCGTTTTTCGCACGGATCCAGTCGAACCGCCGGGGGCAGGTGTCTGGCGCGTGGGTAAACGGGCGGCCGAGCAGGCGACGGTAGAGACAGCTCCCCAGCATGATCTCGAGGTCATGTTCGTAGCTCTCGAGCACCCGATCTCGGACATGGTCTTGCCGTAATACCTCGTCCGGCCCGGTAAACGCGATGCTGCCGCGGCGAGCAGGGAGCTCGAACTGCAAGCCGGGAGCCCGGCCTTCCGTATGCGGCTCTCGACAGACCTGGCATACTTCCTCGCCCGGCATGCACCACCGCCAGTCGCGTTGAGCGTCGAGGAACTGGCTGAGGACGCCGCGCGAACAGTATTGCTGTGTGAGGTAGAGCTGCATGGCCTTCCGATCGGAGGATACGTGTTCGTCCAGCTGGGGCTCCCACCCGGCCCGGAGGAGAACGGTCGAATAGGCTTTCTGGCCGTCCCGCCCAGCCCGCCCCGACTCCTGGGAGAAATCGGTGAGCCGGTCGGGCCCGTCGACGTGGATCACCCAGCGGATGAAGGGATAGTCAAAACCGACCCCGAGCGCGGAGGTGGCCGCCATCACCGGCTGGTCCTGGAGCCCAAGCCATCCGGCGATGATGGCGGCCTTCTCCTCCTCGGTCCCCGACCGCGACGTGTACGTAGGACAGCCGAGAAGGCCGGCAAGCTGGGCTACCTCCTCCCGGGTCCGGCAGTAGACGATGATCTTGTCCCGCGAGTGGTCGAAGATCTCCTTCCTAGGCCAGTATGCCTGGACCCAGGCCGCCGCCCTCTCGACGAGCGGGCCGGGCCCGGTCTCCAAGCTCACCGTATACTTGGTGTTCCGCCGGTTGGTCGATTCGCGGATGATCCGAGGCCGGACGAGCATGTTGTGCTCGATAAACTCTTCTGCCATGGCCGGAGGCAGGGTCGCGGTAAGCCAGACGGTCTGCGTCCTGACCTGCCGCACATACCAGCCCAGCTGGGCCATACATGACCGGTAGTCGCTGGCCGTGATCGTGAGATGAGCCTCGTCGATGATGATCCGGTCGAGCTTCTGCCTACCGACCAGGACATGGCAGTATTCGAGAAAGCCCTGCGTGCACGCGGCTTCGGCCGACACGATGACGAGCGGCGCCGAGCGCGTACAGTCCACAGACCAGATCAGGGGCCGGATGCCCACGTCGTGGAAGCGTCTCAGCATATCGCCCCGGAGGGCCACCGTCGGCAGGATGAGGAGCGTGGTCCCGGCGTCCGCAACGGCGGCCCCGACCATGATGACCAACGTCTTCCCAGAGCCGGTTCCAATCACCAGAACCACCTGCTCGGCCGGCTGAGGCCCCAGGATGGCCAGAACTCCATTCCGCTGGCCCGGGACCCGGAATTGTAAGTCGGGGGTATTATACAGCCGCCGAGCCACGGCCAGGAGGTCCGCCTCCGTATACGGACCACGCCTACGCATCCGGCCCCGCTTAGAAGCATCGAGCATACGTAGGGAGAGCGTCTCGGAAGCAGCCCGCGGCCGCTTTCCCTGCAGGAGATGGTCGATCCGGAAGAACGTGCGCCAGCTCTCGCAGGCGCGGTAACTCCGGTGCAAGAGAGTATTTATAGTGAGCGTCGTAGTTCCCGCATACGCGTGGTTGAAGGTATGGAAGGAATGGTTGCTCAGCTCGGCGAGAACGACTAGGTCGAGCTCATCTTCGATGTCCTCTGCCGCGCCGTCTTCGAGATCGAAGTTGGCCCGCTCCTTTACGGAGAACTTCTCCTTCGTGATCGAGGCGGCGAACTGCCGCCAGTTGGACGTATGCAAGCTCGGCACCTTGGCGCGCGCACACGCCTTCCGCAGGCCGGCCGAGAGCGCCCCATCCGCCCACACGGTCCCATCCAGCTTGGCCCAGAGGTAGGGAGAGAGGAGAGCCCCGGGCGCCTGCTGGCGCAGGAACAGCTGCCGCAGCGGCAGGACGTATGCCATATACGTCAGCAGGAGGTCTCCGACCGCCTTCGGTAGGAACCGGATGTTCTCCTTGTACGCGCCCGACTGCTGCTGGCCCTTGTGGTACTGCGTATGGAGCACCACGAGCTTCTGCCAGAGCAGGAAGTGGCGCTGCCGGGCCGTGTTCTGCCACATGGCGGAGAGCAGCTCGGGCTCTCGCAGCGGCGGGGCGGCCAGGTGGACGAGCACGAGTGCGCGTTTAAGAAACTCCTGGGCGTGCGCCTCATAGATGGCCATGGCCCGAGGACCTAAGGCCGTGCTCCCATCCTCACCCGTGGTCAAGAACATCGCCCGGAGCTCGGCGTTCCCCTGGATCCGCCGGAGGAGGGCGAGCTCGGCACCCTCGAGGAACTGCGCATTGCTGGGATGGGAGAGCCAGGAGCCGCCGAAATCGTCCAGGTCCAGATCGTCCTTCAGCCGCCATGATTCCATCGGCGTCAAGTCCTTTGCTTGGAACAGGAGCTCGTCGTAGAGCAGGGCGTAGGCTTGCTGATATTCAGATACTACCAGGTCCGAGATCTGCGACATCCGTAATTCCACCCCGCGGTATTCCACTGTCTGCCCGTCCAAGAACCACCGCGCCTGGTGTTTTGTAATCGCGGCCTTGCCAACCCTGAACAAGTACAGCCGCCACTGCAGAATATGTCCGAATGGCGTCTCCGCTAGCTGCTGGAAAAACTTCTTACAGATCTTCGTAAAGAAGATCGGGATCCGGTCCTCGTCGTCCTGCTCGTGGAAGCAGGCATAGTCGAAGAGGACCAGTTGGGCGGTCCACGTCAGGGCCGACAGGCGGCTGTTGAAATTCCCGGGCTCCTCCCACAGCCCGCGGCCCTTCCCACGGACCTTCCGGCTCAGCATGGCGCAGAAACTCAAGACGGGGGATCTGAACGGCACGCTACCGACAGTATGGCAGATCAAGGCCAGGTAGAGCCGCCGGACGGCACGCTTGAGAGCGAGCGCGGCCTTTCCCTTCTCCTCGATAGCCAAGGCTGCCACGATCTCATCCATAGCTTGGATCTGTGGCGTAGTTGGCTCGATCACGTCTCTGGGCAGCACCTGGTCCGGCCGAGCCCGCGTGAAATGGCCGTCTGCACAATGTACGACGCGGTAGTAGTACGCTAACAGCTGCTTCAGGGTGGTAAAGTAGGTGACCAGGGTGGACGCGTTCTTGAAATACCGAAATCCGTCTGCCCTGCCGGAAGCCCCGGCATAGAATTCGTTCAGGATGTTAGCCCGCTGCCGGGTCATTTTCCGCTCGGGCGAGGTGTCGCTACACAGCTTGTACGCGTCTCGCAAGACAGCCTCGGCGGCCACTAAGATGCGGACGAGATCCGGATCCTGAGCGTCCTCACTTCCGGCATCGAGCTCTCGCTTCGGGAGCAGCTTGTACGAGCTCCAGATCTCCTCATCCCTCAGGTCACCTATGTGGAAGGGGAATCTGGTAACGTCGTGGAGCCACGGCACCCGCTCGGCCCTCGAGTCTCCGATGGCATGGACGGTGCTCGCCTGCCCCTCGCGATCAACCCGCACGCCCTCATAGTCCTGCTCCAGCTGGGCGAATAAGTCCTTCTCGGGCCCTGTCAATCCCTCGACGCTATGACGCGTGCCTAGGCTCCGGGCCTTGCATTCCCTCACTACGAAATAGTCGATCCTCCCGGGGCTGGTGAAGTAGGTCTGTAGCGTGCACTCGTCCCACAACGGGCTCTTCTTATGTTCGGCGGCCTTGCGGCCATGCTGGGAAGCTACGTGCTCCTTTATCTTTCGGCCGTGGCGGGTGCAGTAGCCACAACCCGTCTCCCGGCAGCGGAACCCGCGGTAGCTGGCAAGGTGCTCGATCGGCTCGCACTCGTCTTCCGGTCGGGGCTTGCCCGCTCGGAGCTCGTCTGCCGTCTTCAGGTCGTAGCTGCTCAAGAGCTGGACCGTACTCTTGAGGACGTCTCCGAGGAGGCGATGGGGTTCCGCTCGTAGGTGTCGCTCCTGGCTAGGCCGTCCTGGGATGATGCAAGACCGACAAAGGTGGCATACGACAATCCGATGGACTGGATCATACGAAAAACCATACGAAAACATGAAGAAAAAAAGAAATACCTACTTGCCCGCCTACCCGCCTACCTACATTGATTGATTGATTGATTTTATCTATTCCGTCTCCCTTTGGTAGGCCGAGGAGGAAAAGAAAGAAAGGGAGGGAGAAGAAAAAAAAAAAAAAAAAAAAAAAAAACAGTGCACTCTTACCGTAATGCACTCTTACCGGATGTGGCACCGGCAGGGGTGCCGCGGACCAATCACCGCCGCGCGGTTTTGCACTCTCACCAAAAGAGCGGCCTCGCATAAGAGGTAGTCTCCGACGGGCCGCTTCGCTTTCCAACGGGTCCCACCACCCTGTACAATTCTTATCCATATCCTCGACCGGACAGTATTTTGTCTCCGACGGGCCGCTTCGCTTTCCAACGGGTCCCACCACCCTGTAAACTTTTTTTTAAACCCTCCACTTTTATACACGTAAGTCCTTCTGCTATTTTATTACATTCTATTCTTTTATTTTCTCTTTACATTTTATTTTCCTTCTATTTTATTCTCCCCCCTTCTTTTTTATTCTTCCCTTTTATTCCTTTATCATACCCTTTACTTCTTTTTTCTTTTTCTTTTTAACTTAAAACTTCTTACCTTGCCTTTTTTTTTTTCATCATCCGATTTCTTTTTTTAAAAAAACACATCTTATTTCGTAATCTGTTTTTCTCTCACACCCTTTATTATCTATATCTCTCCCCTCCTTTTCCTTTTTTTTCTATTTTCTACCACTTGCTCTTTATCTTATTTTTCTCCCTGTACACTTTTTATTTTACTTATAAAATTTATCCTTTGTTTTTTAAAAACTTTCTATTTCATAATCTACTTATTCATTGTTTTCTTTTATTATTTCACCTTAACCCTTTTTTTTTTAAAATATTCTTTTAATCTTTAATTCAATATTATTCCTATTTTAACATAAATAATACCAACTTTTATCTGTATATAGTTACTTTAACCCTAACCCTAACCTCATCTAACCCTAACCCTCGTGCACCTCATCTAACCCTATTTTTTATTCTTTTTTTCTTTATTGTATATTTATCTATTCTTTTTTAATTTAATCTTATACACATCACTTTTCACGTTTTATTATTCTCTTTATTTCTAATCTTCATCTTTTTTATTTTATTATAATAATGTTGTTTATTTTTAACCGTTTTTTGTATCCTATATTTCAATATGTTTTATTTTTTTTTCATCATACTTTCTTTTTTCCTTTAACCTTGCTGTTTTATATCTTTACCCTTTTTCTTCTCACTTTTATCTTTTTCTATTTTATCCTTTTTTAACCCTTTAACCTTTCTTTTAGTTTTACCTTCATTTCTTCATTTGAACCCTTATCTCTTTGTTTATTTATTTTTTAAAACTTACCTCTTTTTTTCTTCTTTTTTTATAACCCTTCTATTTTTCCTTTTTTCTTCTTATACCCTCTTTTTTTTTATGCCTTATTTTCTTTATTTTCTACTTGTAATTCATTTTTCTCTTTTTTTTACTTCGTTCTTTTATTGTCTTCTTAATTATTTTTTATTGTTTCTTCATCATCCTTTTCTTTTCGCTCAAAACTTTTTCTTTTTTTTTTTTTTTTTTTTTCTTTCTTTCTTTTTCCCTTATCTTTGCTCTTTTTTTTTTTTTTCCCTTTTCACTTCTACAAATATACCTCTACTTTCACTGTAAACTACTTATTTTAATTGTAGCCCTTTATACCTTTTCTTTAACCGGCACTTTTTTACACGCAACTTAACACTTCCTTTTATATATTTAATTTATATCTCCATTTTCAACTCATAACACTGCTTTAACCTTGACTTTATATAAACAATAGTATCTTAATATTCACATAATTAGTCTAACCCTAACCCTCTTATAACTCTTCTAACCCTAACCCTCGTGTAGTCGATATAACCCTAACCCTCGTGTAATCGATATAACCCTTGTTTTTGCTCTAATTTTTTTCTTTTTTACAATATATAACAAAACAGTATTCTTACTAAAATATCCTTTTTTTTTCACTGTAATCTTTTTTGTGAAATAAAAATCTTTATTTTTCCACTTTCTTTTTTCCCTTATTTTTTACTCTAACCTTGCTTTTCATATCTCTACTATTTTTTAAAAATAATTTCTTTTTTGACTTCTCTTTTTATCTATCTATACTTTTTGTTTTTTTTTTTTTTTTTTTTTTTTTTTTTTTTTTTACACTTTTCTTTCATTTCATGTAAATTTAATGTTTTTTTTTTTTCTCATAACTATTCTAGTATTTAAAAAAAATTTAAAAAATAAAAATAAAAATTCCCCCCCCTTTTTTTTTCTTCTTCATTATTTCTTCATGATCTGTTTTTTTTTTCTGTCAAAAACTACTCTTAACTTTCCTCTTTTTATTCATTTCCTTTTCCTTCCCCCGATATCGACCTTTTCCTCTCCTTTTTCCTTTTAATTTACCGTACCTTATTTTTTCTATTTTTTATTTTTTTTCTATTTCATTTCTATTCTTACTTTAAACTTTATTTCTTTATAAAAACATTTACTTCCCTTTATATTATTATTATTATTATAAACTGTATATCCTTTAGTTTAACGTTTTTTTCTATAACTTATATTTATCTTTTTACTAACTTTTTTTTTTTTCCTTCACACGCTTTATTACCTATTTATTTCAGCTTTTCTTCTTTTTTTTTATATCGTACATCTCGTTAATTTAATTATAATATATAATCTTTAACTTATTTTACTTTACTTACCTTTTTTTGTTTCTTTTAAATATCTTCTATGTTATTATTTATATAGCCCTTACTTTTTACTTCAACCTTTTCTCTTCGCACTTTTCATTATACACATAAAACTTATTCTTCGTTTTTTTAACACTTTAAATATAATAATATAGTACTTTAACATAAACAGTATAGCTTTAATTTCACGTAATTATTCTAACCCTAACCCTCGCGCATATAATCTAACCCTAACCCTCGCGATGTAATCTAACCCTCACCCTCGCGCATCTAATCTAACCCTCACCCTCGCGCATCTAATCTAACCCTAACCCTCGCGATATAATCTAACCCTCACCCTCGCGCATATAATCTAACCCTAACCCTCGCGATGTAATCTAACCCTCACCCTCATGTAATGAATAGAACACTCACTCTTATTTTTATAAAAATAACCATCTTTTTAAACATATATAACGTTATTATTATTATTATTTCTTTACGTTATTATATATTTTTCTTCGTACTTTTTGTTTCATCTATTATAAGCATGTGTTTTTATAACTCTCCTTTTTTTTTTCCTTTTTTTTAAAATCTTTATTAATTCTTTCATCTATTATTTTTTACATTACTCTCAACTTCATTACTTAATTTTATTGTCAACATTGATTATTCTTTTTTTTAATAAGAAATAACCTTCGTTTTTAACATTGTTTTGAATATAAATCACAAATATAAAGCAAACCACTTTAATCATAGTACCAATGTTAATTTAAACTCATGTCTTTATTTTACATTCGTTTTTTCGTTTACTCTTTGTTATTAATTATACTTTCTACTTTATAAAATAATTTTTACATTTCCTTTTTCTACCTTTATATTATACATCGCAATTATCACTTTCATCTTATAATGCGTGATTATTTTCCTTTATATATTATTATAAGTTACTTTTTATAAACTATAGTTTTCCTTTAATTTACCACATTATATATATCATTACTCTAAAACCTTTTAACACATGATTCTTTTCTTTTTATTTATAGCATTATTTATTATCATCTTAAACCTTGTAACGCATTATTATTTTTCCTTTCTATTTACAACATAATATACTAGCTACCTTCTTATCACACGTTTTATCCTTATTAGAACATATCGTACTTAAGTCATGTTTTGTTTCAAGTACAATCTGTCCTCACGTAGCGACCTTCTACATCTATCGTTGTAGAAGAATCGAAACAACTATTTAGTATACAACTCTATATACTGTATTACAATTAAATCCCATACCGCCACTGCGTTTGTTGTAGTTTCCCCGTACATCTGCCTCGTACGGCCTAACCACTCGATGTAGTCCTTTTCCTCGTCCACCTGCACCCCGAACTCTTCCTTCACCATCCGCCCCATCGTACGGCTATGTTGTGCTAGCATGACTACACGCAACACTTGATCAGCCCACACGCACCTTGTCTTGCCGCCCTCTCCTTCGCCCTCCTGCTCCCGGCTTTCTTGTTCACACCCGACCTCTTGCCCTTCCCTCCTACACCATCCCTGCGGCAGTCCGCACCACCAACAGCAGCTAGACTCGCCAAACCGAAGCTTCTTCCGCCACCGGATGTAGTTTGCTATCCGCACTGTCCTACAAGCCGCCGGCCCATGTTCGAACTGCCCCTTTGTGCGCTCGTCCTGTCCGTAGCGGCACCATCGAATATAGCACACGCCACACCTGCCCTCTACCGCTCGTAACCACGCGTGCAGAGCGTGAACCCGGCCGTGCTGTTTCTTTGTATGCGCCTTGAGCCGATTCGCCTTCGGCCCCGGCCCCGGCCTCGGTCCCGTCTCTCTCTCAACATCCATCACTGCTGTTGCGGCTTGCTCGTCGTGCCTCACCCTTCCCCCTTGTATTGCTCGCTTATGCGTCGTCGTCGTCGTCGTCGTCGTCGACTGCTGCAGCTGCCGACTCCGGCACCGGTCACATCGCTCGCCCCGGGCCTCGTCGCAGTCCAGACCTGTGCCGCCGTCCATAAATGTCCCGAGCCCGACCCGGCGGCAGTCGACCGTCTGCAAGAACCACGCCATTGCTTGCCGGTTCAGCTGCTCCACGTCACTGCCCGGCTCCGTGTAGCGTGCCGGCCTGCCGTCTGTGATCACCACGGACTCGACCACCTCCCCTTCTTGCCGGCCCCCTCGCCCTGTCTGTTGAACAAAGTCGACCAGACCGTACGGTGCTTCTGCGTGCAGCACTGCCACGATCCCCCGGATATCGACACCCGTGCCTAGTCCGGTCGTCGCCACGATCCACCGCGTAGCCTTTTCCCTCTCCCCGTCACTGTCACTGTCATTGTCACTGTCACTGTTATGATCATTATCATTATCGTCATTATCATTATCGTCATTATCGTCCTTGTTGTCTCTGTCGGCCCAGCGCCGGAGCCGGTCCTGCCGTAGCTCGTCTGCTACGCTGCTGTGATAAAAGTCACAGCCTAGCTTCGCTGCCAACGTCTCGCACGCCTTCTTTGAACGGCAGTACACCACGCCTTTCTGTATTCCTCGCATTCCTCTCTCGAGCACCCGCGCTGTCCGGACCGCCTCGTCCTCGACCGCCCCCCTGCCCGGCTTCACAGTCGTTACCGTGTAGCGGATGTTGCGCTTCACCGTCGCGGCACGCACCATCTCGGCATCTTCTGCAATCATGACCTGCCGAAACCACCGCTCCAGCCGGACCGGCAGCGTCGCCGTGAGCAACACGACCGGGCAGTCGAACCGATGCAGTCCTTTCAGCGCCGCCAGCCGAGCGCGGTACCCCGAATCCATGATGATTGTGTGACATTCGTCCACGAAGATCCGCCGCAGCAAGCCCCGCGCCCGTAGCCCGTCTGCGTACGACGTGAATTCGGCACACGCCGCAACCTCTGCGCTGACGACGACCAACCGCGCTGATCTGTGCGGCTCGTCCCGCCCTGCTCGTGCTGCCGGCACCCACCGCAAGCAATCCACGCCCAAGTCCCGCGCCCGCGCTGCCAGATCGTCCATGAGCGCCACGAACGGCACGACCACGACCGTCGTGCCCGCCGTCTCCGCCACGGCCGGGAGCATGAACAAGATGCTCTTGCCGCTGCCCGTCGGGAGCACCACGATCAGCACCTGTCCGTCTCCCATCGCCATCACCTTGACCACACTTTCCCTTTGCTCCGGAAGCTTCCAGCGGGCATTCGGTCCCAGCAATTTGCGTAAGCCGGTAGTAGCCCACTCGGCGTCGTGCTCGACTACGGCTCGCTCTTCATTCGTTCGAGCCGTCATCGTCGATGTTGATGTCGATGTCGATGTCAACGTCAACGTCAGCGAATGCCTCTCCCGCTTGCTGCCACCGCGACCACCATCCCATTCAATACTTGCTTTCCGCTTGTGTCGCCGCCTCGCTGCAGAATCATTGTCCACTTTCCCGTCGTGATGAAAGCCAATATACCCATGCCACAGCCGGCTAATTCCTCGATACGACGCAATCATAGCCGGCTGGAGCTGCCCGGGAAACCGGATGTCGAGCGCGTAATGCTGCTGTGCGATCGCGCTGCCGTGCGTAGCTTGTAAATCCCAGATGTAGTCCCATCGCCTCTGTTCACGTGCCTCGCCCGTCGCCGGGTCCGCCTCGCCGCCGCCATCGCCATTGTCATAGTCATCGTCTGCGCCAATGTTCACTTCGAGCTGCCGGACGACGAGCCCGCGAATCTGTCGGCCCAGCTCGATCGCCACGTGCCGGTAGTCGGCCACTGTGAGCGGTACGCCAATATGCCGTCCTGTTAGCTGCTTGAGCTGCTCGCTGAGCTCTGTCGTCTCCCACCGGCCCTTGCTGCCGTCTTTCCAGAGCCACTCGTCCAGTTCTGCCCGTAGCGGCCGGAACCGCGACCCCCCTACCGAAGCGTGCAGCATTCTCTCGAACGGCAACACCCACACGATGTATGCCACCATCATCAGCCCGACCCGCGCCGGCAAGAACCGGGCCACCTTGCGTCCAATCCCCCTGATCGCCTTGTTCTTGTCCCGGTCCGTCATGAGCAACACTTCGCCGTCGTGCACAAAGACGTTGCGTAGCAGCTGCTGCGTGTCGCAGTGCCGCATCGTCATCACTTCCGGCCCGCGCCCGGGCTGCCCGCCCCAGACGTGCGTGTTGACGAGATGCAGCCGCCGAAACCTCTCCAGCGACGCCGCATAATCCGCCACCCGCCGCTGCCGCCATCGCTGCGCCCGATCATTCCATAGCGCCCCAGTCTCGCGTGCGAGAGCGGCCAGCCGCCGGTGCCCCGGGAGCAGCCAGTCATTCCGGCCCACCGTCGCGAACGACTGCCCCGGCCCTTCGTACACCATGCTATCATTGATCCGCCTCAAGTCGATTGATGCCCGCGCTTCAGTCCACTGCCCGAAGAAGAGCGAGTCGAGCACCGCCTCGGCCTCGTCCACGCCCGCCCTCGCCGCCTCGCGGAACTCCATCACCGTGAACCGCTGCCCTAGATAGCGCAGCGCCTCACCATCTTCGTCCCACATCACCCGCGCCGTGCCCCCTTCCTTCTGCCGGTGCCCCTTGCCGTACGACATCCACCGGATCATCGTGCTGAACGGGCTGCTCGACCCATCTGCGAGCCACGTGCGATGCGCGGCCTTGAACAGCACCTCCACCTCCTGTCCCATCTCGCTCGGGTCGTCCGACTGATCTTCGAACACGCGCTCGAGCATCAGCAGCCGCCCACACCACAGAATCCCCGCCAGCTGGCCCGTGTAATCCTTCGCCTGCTTCCACCCGCCCCGCTGCCCGTCGATCCCGAGCACGGCGGTAAAATGAAGCAGCGGATTGACGTACACGTCAAACGCCACCTTTTGTTCGAGAGACTCGACGCAGAACATGAACACGGCACGGTCCAATGCCCGGGCCTGCTCTTCAACCTCGGCCTCGTCCACATCCGCGTCATTGTTGTTGTCATTGTTATCGGCCGCCATATCCAGCTCGATGGCCAGCAAGCTAGCCACGGCCTTCAATCGAGCCCATTGCCGGTCTGTGAACCGTATGCCGTACCGCGTCTTCCTTTCGTCGCGCCCCAGCCGGTACGCGCGTATGCAGAAGCAGAGATAGCGCCTCCAGTACCCCCGGTACCGCTCCATCGAACTCGGGTGCTCCTTGACACCAAACGGTCGGCCCGCCGGTTTGTTCGTATCAATGCTCGCAAGCCAGCGCAACGTCTCGTGCGGTACTAGCCCTAAGCGACCAACGCAACGCGCAACCTCCCGGTCGAAGCTGGCCCCAAGCGGTCGGAGCAGCAGCTGCTCGTCCCGTGCGGTGCGGTCCCGTAGCTTCGCTACCGCGGCTGCTGTTAACGGGCCCGCGCTCGCCTCGTACAATACTGCCATGTCCTTCCCTGCCAAGTGCGTCGCCCAGCCCATCTCCCGTACCCACGTCGAGTCTCCGTTGATGCCAGCGCTGCCGTCGGCGATCCGTCGCCGGTCTTCGTTTTCAGTCGTGAGCCGTCTCTCGTACGCACCCAGCATTCCGAACCAGCCGTCCGCTGTATGCCTGCTGTTATCATCGCTATTGTCGTCATCGTCGTCAACCGCTGCCGTCGTCGTAGCGGGAATACGGCTGCCTCTTTCTACCTCGAACCAGCCGCTCGCGGCCCGGGTTCGAAAGAACCGCTGGCACTTCACCCCCGTCCGCCACGGCAACTCTGCTGTTGCTTGTCCTGCCAAAACCCGCCCTCGACTGCGCGGATTCACCCAGCCATGTGCTGTTCGGCAGTGCTCTTGTATCCCCCGAACCTGGCGACTCACGTACGGGCACCGCCGGCACGCGAGCCCATCCGTTTCCGGCGCCTGCAGCAACGGGTTAGCCGCACACTGCGGGTTAGGGAAGCGAAAGCCGCTGAGCTGTGCTTGGTTCGAGAAAGCCCCCGGCATTTGCTGCACCGCCTGCGCGATCGTACGACGTTCGACAGCCGTCCTCGCTGCGTGGCCGGCTGCCCCTAGATGTGCCTCGACCTCGTCTGCTACACATGCGAACCGGCATTCCGTACAGACAACTGTATCATACACCGGTACATACAAAAACGGCTCCATTCTGATGACAATAACATAATTACGCAAACAAGCAAGATTCAATCGAACCAAATAAGAGTGGCGCTACATGAATATACATTTTCCATTTCGTTTCCTCAACAGTTGGAGTTTTCCGAATGATTTCAAGTTTTCGAATGATTCCATCGTTTCGAATGCTTCAGACTTGTCTAATGAATCCCAGTGATTCTGCACTGACCAACAATCACCCCCTTGCTAGTGTCCTTAACCCTAGCCAAAACACCAGGAACACCAGAACATCAAGTTAACCCTAACCTAACCCTAACTGACCGAAATCTCAACCTTCCCGTCGTCGTACAGCGTCGCCGATGGCACCGTTCGATTCGCCGCGGCCGTCTCCCTAAATACCCGTCGAGTGCACCCGGTTTTTCGCCCGGGAACCAAATGGATTCTACCCCTAGTCGAATCAAACGGATTCTACCCCCGGTTAATTTATCGGGTCCGTGCGTCCCCATACAACGCCAAACGGATTCTACAAGAATCCATTTAGGAATAATGCTTAGGTTTAAAAAGCTAATTTAAACTATACTTTATAAATACTAAACTTTAAAAAAGCTAGTAACAAATAAAAAGTAGAAAATATAATAAAAAAATAAACTTATTAAAAAGATTTATATTATAAAGTTAAGTAATAAAGCTAGTTTTTAAAATATAACTAGTAAGTATTAATTATTAATATTATAGCTTTTAAAGCTTTTAAAAACTTTAAAAAACGCTAAAAAAAAAGTTATTATTAAAGCTAATAAAACTGCTTTAAAATTAAAATAAAGTATTATTAAAAAAAGCTTATTATAAAGTAATAACGTAAGTATTTTAATACTAAAAAAAACTATAATAAACTAATATATAATGAAAATTAAACTTATATTTTTAAATAAAATCTACGTTTTATTATTAAACTATATATAAAACTAAAACGAACTTTTTATATAAACAAGTTAAAAATACTTTTAAAATTTATTAAGTTTTTACTTTAATTTAAAACATTTATATTACTGTTTTTGTTATAAAAAGCTTAGTAAACCTTTTATTATAATTAAATAATAGTATTATACTAAATAAAATATTTAATATTTAAAAGCTGTAAGCAGAAGCTGTTAACGAGTTAAAATTAGCAATAGTAAATAACGTTTTAAACTAGTTAAAAACTAAGCTAGATTAAATTAAAAATAAAAAACTTATAGTAGTAATAGTAAAAAAAGCTAAGCTTTTTAATAAGAAAGTTTTGCTTTAAATAATAAAATCTTAGTACTTTTCTATTTTATTTTATAATTAATTAATTAATAAAAAAATAAAACTAAAAATTGTTAAACGAATATATCGCTGTACATGGGTTATATATAAAAGGTAAGACCGTAATAATGTTTATATAATAAATATATTAAAGTTGTTGAACTTATTATTATTGTTAAAGTTAAAGTTAATCTAGAAATTAAAAAACAAGACCTTTATATATATATAATCTCCTTTAATTTCATATATATCTAATATATTCTATCGTATTAATAAGCATTAATAATATATGCTTATAAATTAAAAGAGTAAAGTTAAGTGGCGTAGAATATTCGAAAATATTCTACGGAATTCTATAGAATTCCATAGAATTCCATAACATTTTATATTATTTTATTGATTTAGGGTAGGGAAGTTCGGTTCCGGGATTAGTATTTAGGGGTTGGGTTGATTATTCGTGTATTTTTTCGTTTTTTGCGTTTTTTTTACGTATGGGTAGATTTAATAAAATCGCACACTTTAGTATAGAATTTAAGTCTTTTATTAAGTTGTAAATTATTTGCTATATAGGCCCCAGGCTAATTTAAGTGTTGCTTTTTTTAATACGTTCGTATTAGTTAATATATTGCTTATTTTGCTGCTGCTAGATTTGTTAAGTCCGTATACTTAGATAAAGTCTTTAACTTTTAGCTCTTTTTTTTTTAGTTTAAATAAAAAAGTAGCAATTAAAATATTATCGCTACTATGTTCTGTACTATAGGTGTTTTTTTTTAGATTAATTAGCTTTTTCGGATAGGCTTTATTTTTATTTTAAAATATAAGCTTTAGGTTCTAGTTGTAAATGCTTTATATTAAACTATTAAATACTAGTAAAGTTATTAGTTATTAAATTATAAAATAATAGTATAAAGTTTTTAAGAACGCGATAATATATTAATTAAGTAAAATAGTAAAAAACTTTCTTATTAATATATGATTATTTATAAAAAAAAATTAAATTTAAAAATTATAAAACTAGTTATAAGCAAATATTAAAAAACTTTATATTTAATTTACTTTTAAAACTAATTAAATGAAATAATTTAAAAATATTACTGTTTAAAGAATGTTTTAATCAGGATTTTGTTTATTTTAATTTATAAGTTTATAAAATAGTTTAAACTATAAAAAAAGTACTGTAAATATTAGCTAAAAAAAAAGCAGTAAAGGTTATTAATATTTAAACTATTTTTATAAAAAAATCTAGATTTTTATTAAAAATGTTTATTACTTTAAGCAGTTTAAAGTATTAAAACTTTATTTATTAGTTAAGTATTGTTTTAATTAAAGTATTTTAAAATTAATATATTTAAATAGTTGGAAATGTCATATATAAATTTTTAAATATATAAAAGTTAAGTATAAAACTTGTTTGTTTAGTTTTATAATTAATAATAAAAAAACTAGAAAATTATTAATAGTTTTAATTAATAGTTTTTAAAATAGTTATAACTTATAATAAAGCTTTAAATAAGTTAATTTTTACGAAGTATAATAGTTTATTTTAAAAAAAAGCATTAATATTTTTAATAGTTTTAAAATAAGGATTAAAATTAAGTTAAATAAATAACTAACTAAATATTTTATAGATTAAATAGTTAAGTAGTTAATAAATAAACTAATTATTCTATTAATTATTACTAGTTTTTTTAGTTTTTATTATAAGTTTATTTTTATTAGCTTTTTTAATAGTTTATTTATTATTTTATTAGCATATTTAATATTTTAATAAAAAGTTTCTAGTTTTAACTTAATTAAAAGAAAATCTTAGCTTTAATTAACTATATCTTGTTATTAAAAACTATAAATAAGTTATATTAGTAGTTTATTATTATAATATTTATTTTTTTAATTTTTTTATTTTAAGTTTAATAAAAATAATATAAAGAAATAGTTAAAAAAATATATAATATATTTTAGTATTACTATATAAATAATGAAATAGTAACTAATAAGTTGTTTTATTAAATTATAAGTATAAAGTAAAAAAAAAAGTTAAAAATGCTTTAAGAAATGTTATTATTTAAAAGAATATAAAAAAAAAAAAATTTCTAGTATTTTAAAATTTTTAATTATTAAAAATTTATTTAAAAGATTTAAAAACTAAAAAACCGCGTTTTATAAACTTGAAAAGAATTTATAAGTATATTATAAACTATAAAGTTATTTTTAATAAAATCTGGAAAAATAATTTAAAAAGTAAAGAATTAACTACTAAAAGTTTTTTTAATCGTATTAATAAAAATATTATCGCGAAAATTGTAAAAAAAAACAAACAACTTTTTTTTACTAATTATATTATAATATATAATATTACTTATAAATTTATTTATATATAAACTAAAATTATTTGTTTTATTAATTTATATAATAATAAAAAACTTAAAATATAAAACTTTGTTTAATATAATTATTAACTTACTATTTTATAAAATAATAAAATAGTTAAAATAGTTTATTAATAAACTTAAGCTATAAAAAAAAAAGCTTGTTTTTTTTTACTAGTAAATTTAATTCTTAAATTATTAAATAATATATAAGAAATTAAAAAAAAAATAGCTAATATATAATATAAGCAATAATTAGTTAATTTAAATATAATATTAGTTTTAAAAACATTAAAAAAACTATATAACTTATACTAAAACTAAAGTAATTTTACTTGTTATTTTTATAAAAATAAAGAATATAGAACGTTTTAATATAAAAAGCTTAATAATCTAACTAAATATAAAGTTTTATATTAAAAGTATAAATTAAAAAGTTATTACTTAAAAAGCTAGAACTTTTTTGCAGCAATTCTTTAAGTTTTAGTTTTAAAACATGTTTATATAACTATACAAAATATTAATAAACTTAATAATTTGTAAATTTTTTTATAAATATATAATAATAAAATAAATAATAATATAATCGTATAAAAAGCTAAATATAAAATTAAAAGTTAAAAATTAATATAAGTAATAAATTAAAAAATTTATTAACTTAGTTAGCTTTATAGCTAAATAGTATAACTATTATAAAACCTTTATTTTATAATAATTTAAAGAATATCGTTTTAAATATATTAAATATTATTAATTAAAAGAAATATTGTTTATTTTTATTTAAAAAAGCTTTTAAAGCTAAATTTAAAAATATTATATTATTTCATATAACTTTATACTTATTTATAAAAAGATATTTTATTATAATAAAAAACTTGACTTATTTATTATTAAATAAAGTATAAGAAATATTTTAACAAAAAAGTATAAAATAACTTAAAGTAATACTTAAGTTATATTTAGTATTATTAAAATTTAAACTAATTTAAAAGTTTTTATATTTAAAGAAAATAAGCTATTTAAGAGTTATAATAAGCTTAATTAAAAAAAAGCTGAAAATATTAAAAAAAAAAATATTAAAAAAAAGCTTTAGTTTTTAACACGAATTTAAAGAAAAAATTAATACTTAACTTAATAAAAAGCTTGATTAAACTTAGAATGATTTTTTTAAGTATGTATTTATTTCGCGTAAAATATGGTTAGATTTAATTAATAAAGCGCTTAAAATTATGCTGAATTTTATAAAAGCTTTTTTAATTATACGATTATTTAAAGCTTTAATTAAAAAAAAAGCATTAAAACGCTTGCTAGTATTAATGTTATAGCTTAAAACAAGCATTTTATTAATTTTATTAATATATTAAGTATAAATTATTTAATTAACTTAATATTAGTTATAAATTATATAAAGCTTTTATTTAAAATTATTGTTTATATTAAGATTAAAAGCGCGAAAAAGCTTATTACGGTTATTTTAAATTTAAAAGCTTAATTTTAAATAATTACTAAGTTATATATTTTTTAAAACTATTTATTTATATAAAAAACTATTATATATTTTTAATTATAATATAAAAAGCTAAATAAAAAAATCTTATTTATTATAAAAATCTTTAATACGTGTGTTTAAATATTTAACTTTTATATAAATATCTTAATTTATATTATTAAAAATAAATTAGCTAATAAGTGGTTTTTTTTAAAAATAATTTTTTTTATAATAATAAAACTAACTTCTATATATGAAAATAAATTTATATTTATATAAATAATTATAAATAATATAAAAGTTTAAGTTTTACTATAACCGTTAAGTAAAAAAACGATTTTTAAACATAAAGCTTATAATAGTTAATATTTTAATAAAAGAAACTAGAACCTGCTAATAAATCAGGTTTAACTAGTAAAAACTTTAAGCTAATAAATAATAATAAAAAAAGCTAATAGTGAATAGATCGAATAAATAGGTTAAAATACTAGACTTTAAATTAAATAAACGCTTAATAGCTATATTATTAAATAATAATATTTATTTAATATTTATAAAGTTATTAAATTAAAGTTAAAAAAATTAAAATGTTTATATTAATATTACTATAATATAAAAGCTTAAAAAATCGTTTTAATAAATATTATTAAACTAAATAAATTAGTACTTTTAGAATTAATATTATAAAAGGATAAAGTATTAAAAAAAACGAAAACTACATTAAAAAGCTTTAAAATATTAAAAAAAATTAGCATGTTTTAAAATATTTATTTTAAGTTTTTTAAGATATTTTAAAAATTAAAACTTATATAAAAACAAGTATAAAATATCTTTAATCGAATTAATTAAATTAAGCTTACAGTAAAAAAAAGCAATCTTTTTTAAAATTTTATATTAAAAAAAAGCTGCATTAAATTAAACAGTAAAAAATATTAGCAAAGTTTAAAAAAAAGTTGCATTACTATATAAAAATAGAATTATTTTATATAAAACGTAATAAGTTAAAAATATTCCGATCTTTAAAGGATTATAACTAAAAGTTAATAAAGCTTTAAAATTAAAACATAAAGTTAGCATTTTTAAAAAAAAGTATTTGCTTAATTAACTTTTAAATAAAAATAAATAGTGTTATAATTAAAAATACAAACTTATTTAAAGATTATAAATTATTTTCTAAATAGTTTATTATATATAAAATATTAACTATAATAGATTTTTTATCCGATTATAACTAACTTATATTATTAAAAGCTAGCAATAATTTAATAACGTTTTTTATCGCGCTAAATTTATTTAAAATAATAATAATATTATAAAAAAGTATAAATTTTATTATATATTTTTTTAAATGGTTAGTTAAATATTTTATAACCTAATATTATATATTACAGATTATTTCTTTAATAATATTAAAATTATAAAACTAAAAACTCGTTATAATAATTAAAAAGTTATTTTTAATATTTATTAGATCGTTTTTAAATATTTAAAAAATATTAATATTACACTACTAGTTTTTAAACTAGCTAATATAACTATTAGTATAATTAAATTAAAATAATACGTTAAAATAGTTAAGATTATAAAGTATATTTATAAATTAAATAATTATAAACCTAATAATACTAAAATTATTAAAATATTTATATAAATAGAGTTTTATTATATTATTAATATAAAAGTTTTTATAAAGTTAGCAATTTATTATTAAATATAGATTTTATAGTATTTATTAGTTATAAAGCTTTTAAGCGTTCTTTTAAAAAATAATTAAAAAAATACTATGAAAACTATTAAAAAAAAACTTATAATAGTACTATTATTTATTTTAATATTTTATAAAAAAAAGCTAGTTAGATATTTTTAAAAATAAATATTTTAAGAACAGAATAAAAAGCGGAACTATTATAAATAATTAATAAAAATCTAAAACTTGCTAAATATAAATTAAATATTTAATAAAACATAAAGCTTAATTATTATATAACTAAATTAAATGTTTTATAGTTATAAAGTCTTTTTAAAAAATTTAAAAATATATTATATAGTATACGTTTTATTTTAAAAACTAATATAAAGATTTTAATCTATTAATTAAACGATAATTTCGCTAGTTTTTTTAAAGCTGGCTTAACTTAGTAAATTATATACATTAAAATATTCGATTTTAATATTTGTTATTTACTAAGTAAAAAGAATATAATAATTAATATATTATTATATAAACTTAAAAAGGTATTAAACGTTATTAATAATTAACAATAAAAAATATAAAAACTTTTATTAAACCTTAAATCGGTATTTTATTTTATAATTTTAATAATAAAAGTAATATAATAATTTTAGTGTTTAACTTTATAATAAAAAAGGTTTAAAAAAAGGCTTTTTTTTAGCTAATATTAGATTAAACTAAATATTTATAAAAAATTAAGCGTTTTTTTACTATATTAAGACTTTAAAATAGAATATAAAATATTATAAGCAGAAATTCTTTGTTTAAAAATATATATTTTAAATTTTGCTTTCTAGATAGTATTTTATAAAAAAAGCTTAAAAAACGATATATATAATAAAAAATAATTAATATAACGCTTTAAAAAAAAGTCATGCTTAATAAGTACTATTTAAAACTTAAGCATTAAAAACGTAAATTAATATATTATTAGTTTATAGCTTTTTATTAGTAGTAAAATATATATAATTATATAAAAATCGCTATTATATTTTATAGTTTATATTAAAAATCGTTTAATTAAATAAAAATTAATTATGCTTTATTATTTAAGCTACTAAATATTTTAATAATTTAAATTATAAATATTTAATATATACCAATATAAAATAAAATAAAAGTAATTATTAAAACAAAATATAATATATATAATTATTTAAAAGCTAAAATAATTAGCCGCACTTTGTTTTTATTAATAGTATTTTTTATTAAAAAGCAAATTATTTATTAATATAGCTTTTTATGTAAAGTTAAGTATAATAATAGCTTAAAAAATAAAAAAAGTTTATTAAAGTAAGTAAAAAACTTAGTATTTTTATTAATTAAAACTTTGCTTATTATTTATATAAATAAGGATTAATAAAAGCTAATTATATCCTACTTAAAAATAATTTAATAAAAGTTACTAATAATACTAGTAAATAATAAATTAAAAAATTAAATATGCTTATATAAAATAATAAAATATTAATAAAAAAATATAAATGTTTATTATATAAAATAGTTTATAAAAAAGGGTTTATTTTTTTAATTAAAATATTAATACTTTTATAAAAAATTATTAATTAAAAAAGTATTAAAAGTAAGGAAGACTTTATTTTAGCTTGTTTTAAGATAATAAAAAGATAATTAAAAAATATTAATAGTGCTATTTAATAAATTATTAAATTTAGATAATAAGCTGCTAATAAAGCTAATTAATGTTTTATTTATAAAATTTAAACGTTATTATTAATAAAAAATAACTTAGTATTTTTATATAATATTTTAAAATATATTAACAAGTTTTTAAATATTAAACTTTAATATAAATAAACTAGTTTATATATTATTTTTAATATATTATAACTTTTAATATATTATTTATTTAAATTTAATAAAGTTTTTTTTGAAAGTACTTTTTTACTATATAAATTAAAGAAGTTTATTTAAAATAAAATAAAAAATTTAGTTTTTAGTTAAAAAAGCTTATAATATAATAATATTTTTATTATTTTATAACTTAAAAAGAAAGAAAAGAATTAAGATTAGTTTTAATAATTAAGAAAAAGTTATATAATTATTCTAGAATTAAAAACTTAAAAAAATAATAAAGCTAGAAAAAAACTAGTAAGTAATAAGTAATAAAATGCTTAAGTTAAATATTAAAGTTTAAATTTTAATAAAGAAAAAAAATAAATATAATATTATTAAGAAGTAGTTTAATTAATATATTCTTTTATTAATATTTTTTATATTTTTTATTAATTTTAATATTTTTATATTAAATTAGTAAAATAAAAAGCATAAAATTATAATTTTTATATAAGATTATATATATATATATAAACTTTTTATTATTATTATTTTAATTTATTATATGTTAATTAAAAAAAGATTTATATAGTTATATAGTTATATAGTTTTTATTAAACTTACATTAGATTTTATATATTATTATTTTTAGATTTTAATATATAGCTTAAAATTTAATTTTAAAAGCTTTATTATACGTTTATTAAATATTATTATAATATATTTCTTAATAGATTAGTATAATTATTAGTTATATATTTAAAAAAAAAAGAAAAATCGTGTATATTAAAAATATAAAATTAAGCGTATTTATTAATAAAGTTAAATTTTATATTAAAATTATACTTATATATTTAAATAATAGGATAATAATTATTATAAGCAGATTAAAACGGTTTTAAAATTAATTAGCAGCTAAAAAATAACTATATATTAATATAATTATTATTTTTAATATTTAGATATTATTTTTTATAATTATAACATAAAATCTTATTTTTAATTTTATATAATTAAATAAATAGTTTAATAAACTTTTATAAACTTTAATTAAACTGATTTATATATTTTCTAAACGGACTTTTATAATTAAGTTTAATATAAAGTAATTAAAGTATATAATTTCTTGCTATTTTTATTTTGTTATATATATTAAATTATATTTAAGCTTTAAAAAAAAACTATAATATATTTACAATTTCTTATTAAAAAATAGTTTAATTTTAACTTTTAAAAACTATAGATTATAATATACTTGAGTATTTATAGTAAATTAAATAAAACTAGAAAGTAAAAAGCATAAAATTAACTTATAATATAAACTTTTATAAAAATATAATATTTATAAAAAATATTATACTTAAAAAAAACTTAATTATGTTTTAATTAAATTTAATATTTATAATTATAAAATTATAAAATAAAAGTTAATTATTAGTATAAAAACTAAAAATTATATAAGAACTTTTAAATAATATTATGTTATAATAGTTAACTAAAAATTCGTGGCTAAAAGTAAAAAAAGCTTATTTATTAGTATTTCGATTAAAAAACAGAATAAAAATATAATAAAAAAATAACTTAAAAAATTAAAAGCATTAATAAATAAATATATATTAAATATATTAACTAGAGATATAATAATAATATATTAAAATATAATTAATACTTTAATATAATTATAAAAAGTATTAATATTAAAAAAAAAAGATTTTAATAATATAATATAAAAAAAGCTATTTTAATTAACGTGCTATAAACTTTTTATAGTTTTTTTAAAAGCTGTGTATAATAGTTAAGCTATATTATTATAATAAAAATAGTAATAATATTAAAATAATAAAGATTATTAAAAGTGCAAAAATCTTAAGATTTAAATAAAATTATAAATAAACTAACTTTTTATAAAAAAAAAGCACTTAATTAAAAGAATATTTATTAGTTTATAAGTAAATAATAATTATAAAGCTTTTTAAAAAAAGTATAATTATTAACTTTATAATTTATTTATATAAATAATCTATTTTATAAATCTTATAACTTAATTACTTTTAATACTAATTTATATACAGAATTTTCTTTTTTTTATTAATTATATAATATTATATTTATATATACTTTAATTAAAAGTTTTGTTTTTTTTGTTTTTTTGTACTAGTTTTATATTAAGCTATAATTATTGTTTTAAAGTTATAATAAAACGATATAATAAAAATAGTAAGTTTAAATGCAAGAAAATTTTTATATTTTTATTAAATAGTATATTTTAATCCAAATTATTTTATATTATTTTTATAGTTAAAATTAAAAAATTACTAGTATAAGTATATAATATAAAAAACTTGTTTTTAATTTTTAATTTTCTGTTTATATACTTATTTTTTATATAATTTTTAAGCTTATATTATTATAAAACTAGTTAAATTATATAAAATTAAATATATTTTATAATAGTATAGTTTTAAAAATAATAAAGTATTATTAGTATAAAATTTATGAAAAGTTTTTAGTAATATAAAAAAACGCTTAATTTAATAATATATATATTAATTTAGTTATAAAAACTATATATTTTATATAAATTAAGTATATTATAACTTTATTAATTAATAAGTTTGTTTTAAAGCTTTATTTTTATAATAATATTATTTAAAATATTAATAAAAAAAATATAAGTTATACTAATTTATTATATATATAAACATAAATTTTAATAATTAAAATTTTTTTAATTATTAATTTTTTGTTTTTTTTTTTACTTTTATAAAACGTAAAACATATTATATTAATATTATTAAATTTAAATAAAAATAACGCGCGTAAAAAGCTATATAATTATTTTAAATAGTTTATAATAGTATAAATATTAAAACTTTAAGTATAAATTATATAATTAAAATATTTTAATAGTTTAATAGTTTTAGTTATAGTCAATAAGTATTTTTTTAGGTTTCTTTTCTTATTTACGATTTTATTCAATTTGTTTTATAAATAATAAACTGATCGAAAAAAAAAATAACTTTAAATAAATAAATAATAATAGTTACAAACTTTATAAGTTTTATATGTTAATAAATTATTAAATTATAGTTAAAATTAAAAAAAGTAATATTATTATAGCTTTATACTAAAAAAAAATACTAAGCTTTAAATATAAGTATAAATATAAAGTTATATATAATTAAATATTTAATATTATAAAACGATATATACTTATTAAAAAAAGCTGTATATATATTAAGCCTGCTTAATAAATAATTATATTTATACTATATTAATAAATAAGTAATATATATAAAAACTTTATTATTTAATTTTAATTATAATATTTATAAAGTTAGTAAAAATAAGCAGATTTAAATTAAAAATATATAATAATTTATATAGCTAATATAGTTAAGCTATTAAATTAAAAAATATAACGTTTATGTTTAATTAAAAAACGTAATAAAACTAAAGTTAAAAAAGTTAAAAAAATAGTTAAAAAAAACGGATTAAAAAGTTCTTAATAAATAAATATATATAAAGTTTATATTATTATAATATATAAAAGCGTTTATATTGTAATAAAAAAGCAATTAATTTAAAGTAAAAAAGTTTAATTATATAATTAGTATTTAAAAGTTAAGTTAATTATTTGTATATTTTTTTATTTTTTGCGTTTTTTTCATGTATTTATATATAAGCAGATTTAATAAAAACGTATACTTTAGTATAAAATTTAAGTTTTTCGTTAAGTTATAAATTATTCGCTATATAAGCCTTAAGCTAATTTAAGTATTGCTTTTTTTAATACGTTCGTATTAATTAATGTATTGTTTAATTTGTTATCGCCAGATTCGCTAAGTTTGTATATCTAGGTAAAGTTTTTAACTTCTAGCTTCTTCTCTTCTAGTCTAAATAGAGAGGCAGCAACTAGGGATACTACCGCTACTGTGTTCTGCACTACGGGTGTTCTTTTCCCCAGATGATTATAAGTGAATATTGGATAAATCATAGAATATATGCTTATAACGAAACATATTTTCAACACCTTTTTTTTAACCGGTATTTAAGGTTATGTTTAAAAATAAACGGTTAGAAGGTGTATAATTCCGAAGATTAATAAGTTTAATAAACTTATTAAATTTATCCTTCGGTAATGGTTTAGTTAAACTACCAGCCGGCATTTTGTTAGTTAAAATATATTAAATAAGTATATTTTTATTTTCAACTTCTTACCGTACGTAATAATACCGTATAGCAGTATATTTAGTACGTTAATAATATTCTAGATTATAAGCTAGACTTATCGCACCGGTATTTTCCCTCTTTATATAAATAAAACCTGATTTTATGCTTATTTTAAATAGTAGGTTTTTAAACTATATAGCTTCCTAGGTAGCCTCTTTAAGGCCGTTAAATTCAGCTTTAATAGTAAAAAATGCAATAATAAATTACCGTTTTAATTTCTAACTAATACAACCGTTATTTAATATATATAAATAACTGTAGGTTAAATTTTTAAGAAAATAATCTCTAGCAAATTTAAAATCGTAGTATCCGTACAGTTCAAGCTTTATTTATCCGTTAAACGTAATAAATAAATCTTTCGTTTATTTAAAGTATTTAAAAATACTTTTAACAGCTTTAATATACGTATTTAAAAGATTTTGCAAATATTAAGCTAAATATATAATAAAAAACGTTAAATCTGGTCTAGTTTAAGTTATAGCGTATATTAAACTACTTATTAAATGCTAGAATTTATAAATCACTTAGTAGTTTCTAAGTAAGTCTTTTAAATCAGCCTAGTTTTCGACTTTAAATAAAGCTTTCAGTAATTTAAAGCTTAAAAAAATATTAAACGGTTTTAATTCGTTTAAACCGTTATTTTCAAATAATTAAGTAATATAATTACTCTAGTTAATATAAATAAATCGATTTTTTCGGTCTTAAAATACTTAAATTCTTAAAAAATACAAAAATAGATTTAAGTTCTTTATTTTAAATATTTTTCCAATTTTTATTTTAATTCGGTTAATTTTTTTTAAAGTAAGTTTATAATAAAAAAATCGTTAATATAAGTTATAATAAAAATCCGAAAATCTTTATTATAATATGTAGATTTATCCGAAATAAATAATTTAAAGTTTAATTTTTTTAAAGCTTTTTTAACTTTAATTTATTACTTTTAAAAGCTTTATTTTAAACTATATAAAATGTTAATTAGCTAGATAATCTAAAAATTATCTAATTTCTAACTAAAGTTATATTCTAAATAATTCGATAAAAATTTATTTAGTCTAGTAATAAAGATTATATACACTTTTTGGTATAGTTTTCTATATAAAAAAGCTTTAATAATATCGACTTGTTCGATTTTTTAATCGTAATATACAGTTAAAACGAATAAAATTCGCTAAATAGCTAGTTTTACACTTGAAATAAAAGTTTTAAAATAATTAACGCTATATTTTTGTTTAAATTTATATATATATAAACAAGCTTTATATTTATCGATATTTTCGTTTTTATCGATTTTTTATTTAAACACTTATTTAACAGTTAAAAGAATATAATTAAATTTAGCAACTTTTAATTTATTAACAGTTTTAAAAGTCCGTTTTTAAATTATTTGCTTAAGTTTTTTATAAACTACTTTTAACTAATATTCCTGTTCAGGTGAATTTAACGCTTGTTTAAACGTTTTCGGTTTAATAAATCTATTAGTATTAATATAAACTATTTTTGTATTAAAATAATCGAATAATCCGTAAAAAAAAATCGTTAAATTTTTTTAATTTTTTTAATTTTTCAGCTAATAGTTTTAATAAAATTACTTTAATTTTAGTAAAATTTAAAAAATTTCCAGTTTAACTAGTATTATTTTAATTATAATATAAGTTTTTATAAATTAGTTTTATAGTTTTTATAGCGTTTTAAAAACTATTACTTTAATTATAGGGTAAGTTTTTTTAACTTGATTTTAAAATATTTAAAACATTTTTAAAGCTTAAAACGTTTTAAGGGCTATTATTTTAAATACAGGGTAGATTTTTCTTTTTTTATTAAATTACTTTATTAAATCGAACATGTAATATATATATAATTTAAGATTTATAAAAACGGTTAAGTATATAGTACGTATAAATCGTACTATTTTTAAAACCGATTAATATACTTTTTTTTAGTATAGTTTTTAAATTTATCGGAATTTTTTCGAATTTTTTTAAGTATATATATAGTAACTTTACAACTTAAACTTTATAAAAACGAAAAATCTAGCGTATTATTCTTGTTTAAAAAGAAATAATCGTTAAATTTTTTATAAAATGTAATATTTTTTTTCGTTTTCGTTATAATATTTATTATTAAAATAATAGATTTAACAATAAATTTTTATAGGTTTATAAAAATATTACTAGTTATAAAAGTAGTTTATACTTTATTTATTAAAATATAATTAGCTTTTTTTATTATATTGTTTTATTTTAATGTATATAAAGTAATTGTTTTAAAGTTAATTTCTTTTAAATTTAAGTAATTTTTAAATTTTTTAAAGTAAACTTTACGTTTATTATCGATTTAAACGTTATTTAAGTATTTTTTATACTAGTTATTAAAATATTCTAGTTTATTAATAGTTAATTTAAATATTGAATTTTTAGTTTTTAAAAATTTAATTACTTATAAACTAGTTTTATTGTCTGTAAATAATACAGTATATTTATAACTAAAATAACTTATAAAGGTTATATATATAATATCGATATACATACGTTTAAACGGTAAAGTAGTTTAGTTTACGTTATATTTTAATTGTTACTAAGTAAACTTGCTAGTTATATAGTTATTACAGTTTAAATCGTTTTTTTTAACGATTTATCCGTTATTTTCTTTTAGTTATTTTAATTATTTTAACTAATAAATTATAATTAAAATATGCAAGTTAATTATATTATAACTAAGTTATAAAATAATTTAAAAGTATTAAGGTTTTCAGATAAATAAGATTATTTTAAATAAATTTATTTAAATAAACTGGTTTTTTTACAGTGTTTTTAACAACGTTTTGCTAGCTGTTTTTAAAAGTAGACTTTTTTATAGTAGCTTTTTTTAAGGTAGTTTTTTTTAGGGTAGCCGGAGTAAATATTAATAGTTTATTATTAATGTTAAAATTTAATAACGTTAAATCCAGCTTTAGTTTATACGCTAAATTTAGGAAAAATCCCCGTTTTTTATAGTTTAATAAAGCGAACGGTCTTTTTTTCAAATTTAAAAGAGTGTTCTCGTTTATAATACTACTACTTTTATAGTGTTTTTGCTTTAAAAAAATATTTATAAGGAATTTTAGTATATATAATAGGTTATTTAATGTTATATTCTATATTTTCGATTTAAAATGCTAGAATTATAGCGTTATATTTTGTTTAGTAATAAGAAATATAGGGCTAGCACTTGTTTTAATAGGTTTTAGCGTATTTAAATAGATTAAGTCCTTAAATAAAGCTTTATTATTTAATATATAACCTGTAAATCTAGTGTTATATAGCTACTAATCGTGTAATAAAGCAAATACTTAAAACTTTTAAGTAAGCGTTTTTTAAGCAGGTTTTTCCAAGGTTAATACTTTAATAACATTAATATTATAGAGATTCTTAGTAGAACTATTGTTTTCGTCGATATTTTAGGATTTTTTCGAATTTTTAGCCTCGTTAAATAATTTATTCTATTTAAAATTCCGTGGCTTTTTTAAATTATTGTTATAATAGTTGTTTTTTTAATATTAAAAGCTGTTATTATTATTTAACTTGTTTTATTAGTTATTATTTCCACTATTATAACCAAATTTTTACTTTAAATATTTTGATTATTATTATTTTGATTATTATTATAACAATTTTTATCTTTATAACAAGTAGAATTTCAGCTTTTAAAGTTATTATTATTTATATAATATAAATTACTGATTAGTATATTAATTTTTTTCCGTTTTTATTAAAAATATCGTTTATAAAAGCTTTTAAAATAAGTAAAATAGCTGTTTATAAAGCTAATTATTAATATTTAGTTTATATAAAGTAAACAGTTATTAAAACTACTATAAAAATCGGGTTTTAATTAATATTTTCAATTTTAGCTTTAATATTTAAAAGCTTCGTTAAATACGATTTAAAATTAAAATAAACTCTATTTAAAAGTTATAATGCTTAAATTTAATAGAATAAAATATAAGATATATATTTTGCTGTAATATTAATCCTATATTTTTATATGCTAATTTAAGCGTTTTTAATGTTTTAAAAAAGTTTAATTCGTTAAATATTAAAAATAACAAGTTTTTTGTTAAATTCTAACGAATTAATAATAAAGCTTACGTTTTTTCTAGTTTAAAAATACTTATATAAGCTATATTATTACTAAAATAAATATCTAGATTTAATAATTATAAATATAAAATAAACATAGATTATTAAGTATTTTAATTATTTAAACTTTTTAATTTTTGCTTTTTAAACATAATATAACCTATTAAAGCTTTAATAAGGTCGGCTATTATTTCGGTTAATTAAATAAGTATTTATAAAGTTTATCGATATATAATAATTAAATAAATCAACTTACAAATATAATAATTAAGTTAGTTTTTTTAATTATTATTTTAAGAATTTAAAAGAGAAATTTAGTTGGTTTTCTAAATAAACTGTTTAATATAAACAGTAAAATATAAGGTTTTTACGTATAATAAGCCTTTAAAATCTTTAAAAAGTCCAGTAATATACTGGAAAAACTACGTTAATAAAACAGTAAAGTACAAGGTTTTTTAGTTAAAAAATAAACTTTTATATAATTCTTAATAAAAGCGTATTATATAACGTGTATCCTTATAACTAAATAGCTGTATATTTAGTAAAATAATATATATATATATAAAATGTATATATATATAAATATTAATAATAAAGCCGATAAACGTTAAAGTATAAAGTAGGTTAAACCGTAATAATAAAATACCGGACCGGGCTTATAACCTGTTAAACGAATATATCGCTGTATATAGGTTATATATAAAAAGTAAACTATAATAATGTTTATATAATAAATATACTAAAATTGTTAAACTTATTATTATTGTTAAAGTTAAAGTTAATTTATAAATTAAAAAACAAGACCTTTATATATACATAATCTTCCTTAATTCTATATATTTCTAATATATTCTATCGTATTAATAAGCATTAATAATATATGCTTATAAATCAAAGGAGTGGAGTCGAGTGGCGTAGAATATTCGAAAATATTCTACGGAATTCTATAGAATTCCATAGAATTCCATAACATGTTATAACATTCTATAAGTGAATATCGGGTAAATCATAGAATATATGCTTATAACGAAGCATATTTTCAACAAAAATAAAGTATAAAAAAAATAAAAGTACTTATAATCATTCTTTTATTAGTACTTGTTAATTAAAAAAAAAATCGATAAAAGATTAAAGTATAATAAAAAGCTTTTAAAAAGCGGAATTAAGCTTTTACGATTTTTTTACGAATAAAAAATAAAGTATTTTAAATTCGCTTTTTTTTATATTTAAAACACTTAAACTAGTAAAATTATTAAGGTTTTTTTACTAAGAAATAAAAAAGGAAAATATAGATTTATTATATTTATAAAAACGGATTATATTAAAATATATTATAGTAAGCAGCTGTTTTATTAATAATAAATTTAAAATAAAACTAAAATAATAATATTTATAAGCTTATAAATATAATAGTTATTTTAGCAGCTTTTATAAAAAAAAGCTTTAAAATCTTTTAGCTTATAAACTACTTTTAAAAACTGGCTGTTTTTAAGTTAAAATATATTAAAAACTTTACTAAAATAAAAGCGATATATTAAAGAACTTATAATAGTTATTGTTTTATTTTTACGTTTAAACTTTTTATTATAAGCTCAAATCGTTTATTTATAAAGTATTTTAAAAAAACTGTAATTATATATTAATAATAAATAAAAAATAGTGTAAAAATAGAGCGGAATAAAAGTAAAACAATAGTAAACAATTAAAGCAAAGAACTAATTAGAAAAATTAGTAATGCTTACAGAAAAAGGAAGATTTAAAAGATTTAACGTTAAAAAACCGCTTTATATATTTTATGTTCTAATAAATCCCTATATAAAAGCAGTATAAATCATTTAAAAAACGCTGCTTTTAAAAAACACGATAATATAACTTACGATAATTTTATAATTATATAATAATATAATAACAGTATTATTTAAAGTACTAAAGTATTTATTTAGCTATAAAATAACGTTATTAAAACATATTACAGATTAAGGATTAATTATATAAGAAAAGGGGAATAATTGTTATAATCTAGCTTAAAGTGCTTTATACTTTACTACTTTTAAAGAAGATATATATATAATACTAGGTTTACTTATAGACCGTACTAGTTTTATTTTTTTCTTAAGCTTTAGTTTTATATAATATATACTATATAAATATAGTTGTATTTAACTTTTAATATTACCCTTAATTCTTAACATTATAATACTTTTATAGGTTTTTATTAGTTATTAAAAAATAAGCAGTATAGTAGGTTAATAAAAACTTATAATAATAAAAACCTTTATAGCTTTATAAACTAAAGCTATATATTTTAGATAGTATAAAACTAGAATATTTATATTCTGCTATAATAGTATAGTTTTTTCAAGAATTTCACGAATACTTTACGTACTTTAACCTTTTTTTTTTATGTTTTATAAGCAACTCATGCTTTAATAATGAAAGTAAAAATACTGTTAATATTTCCGTTTTTAAACTCTTTAATTTAGTTTACTTTCTCTTTATTTTTAAAAAGCTTTATAAAAAAAGCTTTAAAAGCCTTTTAAAAAATAATCTAAGCTTTATTAAGTTTAAGATATAAACAGTTTTAATAACTATTATATACTTATTAATCTGTTTATAGTTAATAGCTTATTAATTATTTTCATTTGCTAAAATATACTAAAAACAAAATATATCTCTTTTTATTATTATTCTCTTACTTAAGTATTTAAGCGTTTACTCTAATAAAAAAAGATAAATAATTTTAATACTTAATTATAGTAGCTTTAAAAAGCCCTACTATAAATAACTACAGTATTATTATTTATATTGCGCTTTTATAACAGTAAATTTCTAAGCTGCCTTTAATATTACTACGTTATTATATAAAAGCCTATATATCTCTTAAATGCTTTATAACTATTAGCATATAAATCGTTTAAATAAGGTTTCTTTATAGCAGTAAAATTTAATCCAACAATTTAAATCTTAAAAGCTATTTGCACAGATATCCTCATTTAAATCGTCCCATAAAACAAATTCTATACTATAAAAAAGCCGCAGATAATTAAGTGTAAAGCTACTAGTTACTCACACGCTTTTATAACATAATTAAAAACCCAATAAAAACAACGTAAACAAGGTAAACTCTAGTAAAAACAGTAGCAACCCTAATAAAAGTGATAAGGAGCTTAAAGGTTTTAATTAGTCTTAAGAATTTAACGAGCTTAAAAATTAAAACAATAGTAATAGTAATAAAAAGCCGGAAAAAAAAAGCAAAAAAACCTAGACTTAATAAATAAATAAAAAGTAAAATCAGTTAGCTCTCACTTTTACTTTTAAATCTATGTTAACAACGTTTTAAAAACACTAAAAGTCTTAACATAACATTATATCAAAGTTTAATTTTAACTAAAAAACAAATAACTTTATAAAGAAGTCGAAACCACCTTTGCACTATTTAAAGCGAAAACCTATTAAAGCAAGCTAAATAATATCCTTTACATCTATAAAGCAGAAGAGTTTAATACTTATACAAATAACTATTTCAGACGATAAAAGCCGCGATAGTGAATTTAAACGCACTAGTCGCATTTTGTCCGCCTTTTCCCGACCCTCTAAAGATCATGCGAAAGTAAACCAAAGTCTGCCATCTAAGGATCCTGTATCAAAAGAGACTTTGTTAACAGGAGAAACTCTTCGCCCAAGATTATCCCTCCAGCCCTCCCCAAGTTTAGGCTCAGGCAACAGCAGCAAGCACGCTCTACAAGACCCCCAGATGCAACTTATGCTTTTGGAGCAACAAAAGAAAAAACGATTAATGATGGCCCGACAAGAACACGATATTATCAACAGGGCAATGATTTCCCAAGCAGCATCCCTAACAGCGTTCCCCCCATTGTCAATGTCTCAGCCACCAACAAATAGCAAAAATCCTCAACTAAGCGGTATGCTAGCGCTCACACAAAGGTCGGATCTTGAAGAAATTTCTACTCTTTCCTAGGACGAAAACCATGATCTTCCTTATAAATCGCCCACCAGTGGTATTGTTACTAGACAGAACAATTATAACCCGGATTTAAATTTAAATGCTGTTGTTAATAAAGATCTCTTACTTAGCAGTGCTCTCCGCATTATAAGGAGAGCCCTCGATATCTAAAACGAGTCCCTCTTGACTATTAAGGTTCTGCAGAAATATGCTTTAAAATTTAGAATAGTTAAACCGTGAGCTTAAGTTATATATTGCATATTATAGGGCAGAAATGAGAAAATGTTCTTAAATCCACCTCGGTAGTTAAAAAGAGAGACCTTATTAAAAGAGGCTTTTATCAGCAATTTACTTATTAGTAATGTTTAATTATATCTGTTAAAACACCTTAAGATTTTTTTCGTTATATATTAAAACTATAACAGCTTTAACTTAAATAACTACAACTTTAATATTAAACATAAAAACGTAGATAACAAACTTAAACACTGTTTAAAAAGTATCGGCCTTGTTAGCGAGGACTTTATAACTATAATAAGCATTTTCTCAGATTATTTCAAGTTTAATATACATGCGTAATATATATTAAAAACTATGCTGTCCGGTCCTTACGTTGCTATCTACTGCACCTAAGAAAAAGCATTAAGTACCTTTTTAAAAACCTTAAACAACACATAATATAAATAATTCAAATTATTGCTCGATTATATACTTATAAAATATAAAAAGGAGTATAAACTTATCGATAATATAATTAGTAAAAACAAGATTACTTATAGATATATCAAGTATTTGTTTAAACCAGGCGATGTTATGGTTTAAAGCAGTCACTAAAGTTCAAGGGGCTACATGTGCACATCTTGGCTAGAAGAAGGGAAGCCTAAGGCCCAGAATCGGAGAATTTCGGACAGAAGATCCGAGATGAAAACCTACGGTCTCAAGGCCCAGTATTGAACATTTGACGGCGTATTTTCACGCCCAACATCCAGGTTGACTCTTGAGATTGACGTTAAAGATCTCTCGGACAAGATCATTAATAGCCTAAGTATTCGTCCGCTAGCATACGCCAATACATCCACAGTAGAAAGATTGCGACGCAGGGGAGACTGGTTCTGGAAGTGTCGCGTCAGGCATATAGTGTCCTATTATACGGAAAACGAGTGAGGGTTCCAAAACTCTGGCCATGAACGCTACGTGATCAATATGAAAATGTTTCGCGAGATACATAAACGCGAAAGTGACCATGTTGATGTCGTGGGTATCAATGATCTCGGACCTGAGGCCTTGAAGCAGAATGATCCGCCAGACAAATTTATTTACCTGATGTCCTTAACCATCAAGGGCTACAGCCTTAAGAGAAAGAAATGGTTGGATCTGGAAGTAGACAGGTTCGAAGATGTCATTTGGAACAAGGCGGCTTTTGAGAGTCTTGTGATTAAGGGGAAGACGAAAAGATTGATTCAAGCACTGATCAGCAACCAAATTGAGGCAGAGAAATCCACAGACCTGATACCCGGCAAGGGCAACGGCTTGATCATGCTGTTACGTGGCGGACCAGGCACGGGAAAAACTCTAACTGCTGAGAGCGTAGCCGAAATCGCCGAGAAGCCTCTGTATCCCGTTACATGCGGTGATATTGGCACCGAATCGGAAGAAGTTGAGAACTATCTCCAGTCGGTCCTCTACCTCGACAAGACTTGGGGCTGTGTTGTCCTGCTCGACGAAGCCGACGTGTTCCTTGAGCAGCGCAGTCTTGAAGATCTTCGTCGTAACGCACTTGTGTCGGCGTTCTTGCGGGTTCTTGAGTACTATGACGGAATTCTGCTTTTGACGAGTAATCGTGTTGGAACTTTCGATGAGGCATTCAAGTCACGAATACAGTTGGCGATTCATTACGAAAACTTGTCAGAACACCAACGAATGCAGGTCTGGGGCAACTTCATCCGCCGCTTGAAAGAGCTCAACGAAGAGGGTATTGACTTTGTTGACTTGGAGGACAACATTGAGGAGCTTGCCAGGAACAAGCTGAACGGAAGAGAGATCCGCAACGTGATTACGACAGCGAGGCAGTACGCTAGATGGGAACGGCAGCAAAGAGGAATGAGAATTACAAGTTGAACTACGAGATGATGAAACAACTGATAGAAACAACTGGGGAGTTCGACCGGTACATTGAGAAACTGAATGGTGGGCATACATATGACCAGTTAGCGAAAGACGAAGGATTGCGCTGAGAACGCGGCGTGAGAACATAGGGGGCTACAACTATAACATCGTATTCAGCATAGCTAGGTACTAAACTAGCCACCTCGAGTGCCGCTGTAGAAAATAACAATGTTGACCGTGAACCCGATGACCTGATAGCCACTCCAGGTCGTGCAGCCGGAGTAGGCTCGTGCAGCTCATATAGCATATGCATTGAAATCGGGGGTGTAGGGTCTCCTCCTGTGGGCAGTGAATGAGATTATCTCCGGGATCAATTGCACGGCGCAGTCAACAGCATGGCTAAGTACTTAGGAAGGTGTATGTGGCTTGCAATTGTTGTCGCAGGAGATTGGACACGGTCGGTTCCACGGCGCAATACCCCCTTATTCTAACAACAGGTCTTCTGTTGGTCCGTAACACTAGATAATGCTAGTTGAATTCAATTTGTTCAACGAGCCAGCACTTGCTCAGAACCCATGTGACTACCCAAATACATAGGAAGAGAGAGACTCAATTGACCAGGGCCATCCAGCCCCCTTGCACCATTTTGTCTCCCTACAGCCTACCTAAACACGCCCCTTATCGTGGTCTAATCAGCGCGTCCAGCTGGGCTGTAATGTCAACCAATGGGAACGAAGTCCTATTCCCAGCCGACGTGCCTGGCACCAACGAGTCCGTGAACCACTCCTCGACCATAAACACGCGCCCCGCAATCTCTACAGCAGCCGTCACAACCCCGCCGCTCGCCACGACATCAGGCGGGTTCGGTATACGACCCAGAAACTCGGCGCTCTGCCACTTGTCCTCCTCCCCCGATCCCGACTTCCTCGTCTGCGACCGAAGCACCGAGAGGCCGGCGTCGTGCTCAGTGATGAGGAAAACTTCGCTGTCGTATTTGGGAGGGAGGTAGATGGCGTCGCCGGGTCGGATTACCGTCGATGAGGAAGAGGGAGAAGAGGAGGGATAAGCGATTGGGACGGGCGTCGGAACGCCCTTGGCGGCGCTCATGTCGAATCTATACAGGGCGCCGCCGTCAACGCTGCGATTTCGCGCGTCGGAGACTAGGAGCGTGGACCCGTTTATGGCCACGAGACCGGTGAAGCCTGTTATTTGGTGGTTGATGGTTGCGTTGGTGCTGGTGCTATTGCGGGCGTCTCCGGGAACGTACCATTCTTGCACGGCGCTGCCGTCACGCGACACGCGGAGAAGCGTCCCTGGATATGTGCCGAGTACGTAGATGTTGCCATCGCGGTCATGTTCTATGTCCTGTGGTCCGCCGTACCGCCCTCCTGTCACGCTTGTCAGGTTCGTGGTCCATAGGACCGTTTGCGTTGTGGCGTCCCATCGGATGAGGAGGTTGTCGCCTGAGACATCTTTTCCGGCTGTTTCGCTGCTGAGGATTTAGTGCTCTTGTTGGGTATGGGAGGGGGAACGAAGGGACTGGGGGAGTGAAGATGGGATTGAATTCTGGGAATGCGTACTGGGCTGCTGCTGCGTCGACGAGGATGGTGATTTGGTCTGCGAGTCCGAAGGGGCTGTCATTTCTGGCGTAGGGGTCCCACTGTGATACTTAGAGTTAGTTATCATCGCTGTCTGTTGTGGCTTGGGGCGAATGCGGAAGTGTCGCGAGCTTGCTTGCTTATAGGATTTGGTCATCGCCTAAAGTGAAGCTTTTGTAACACCAAGGGAATCTCAATCACTTACTGCCACTCCGCCAATGTGAAATGGGACTGTCCGCGTTATGTTTGGGAGCTCAATGGTCATTACTACGGATGCTTGATATGGGTCGTAGACGACTACTGAAGCGTTGTAGAGGGATCCGATGTCTAGTGGTGATTCTTAGTACACCGTTTTCTTGGTCTGTATCCGTCTTGTGGGCTATGAGGGCTTCTTCTACGACTAGGACGGAGGCATATTGGGACTCTTCGAAACTTACTGCGAGTGTGTTAGCCATGCTCTCTATTCTCCAAACCGAGATAGTAATTTTCCATTTATTTTCCTACGTACCAGAGAAGGCATGACTGTTCGTCGAAATCCACGTTTTCGGGATATAGCTGGTATGAGTTGATATTGAATGTGCCGCTGCTAATGGAGGGACACAATGATGATTTGCGGCGCAAGAGTGGATGAGCTGAGGCTATGGCGAAGAGCCATGCTATGACAATTGATAGAGCCAGCATGTCGTCGGTCTAATGAGAATGGATGTCTATTTCGTTGCTATTTCGAGTCGAGTGGCAGAGTCACCTGGGAAGGGGATGTGCTGTGTTGCAATTATCACTCCCCTCTCGCCCCAGAAAGTAGACACATCGGACCACGTTTCTTCTGCCGTCGTGCTTCTTGAATGTTACCTTGCTTCACTCAGACACCAGTGCGATACGATACATAGGCTAAGGCGCGCCTCGGCTAAAGAGGACTGAGGGCTTGGCCTCTCAGCTTCTGAGGAGATAGAGGTGCTTTTGATTCAGCCGGTTGGCGATGGGCAGCTCCCAAATCCAGTAATCATATTTTTAATTGTCTTGCCGGCTAAGTTTTGGAGATGTGTTCGATGAGTGAGGGGACCGATAGAAGTCGTTATGTAACACAGCTTTTCATCCTCTATTTTTAGCTCAACGCGATTACAGAAACTCTTGCTGTCGGTTACAACCCCGTAGCCTCTCCATTCTACCGATTAGCGACATTGTTTTTGAGAGGACACAACACTCTAATCCCAGGCCCGTAGATGACTTTACTATGCAGATAGTGAAGTCCTGATGATATCATGAATGAAACTTACCGATACATTCCACTCAGTGATTTCCTTCCCACCAGACGTCTTTGTGGTACACCAGTTCTCTAAAATCACGCGGTCGACGCCACGATTATACGCGTCAAACAGAGTTATAGTACACATTGATCCGTATTGACGCCCGCGAACAGCAGTGTAGTTAATTAGTCTTGAATCGCGTTATTAAGTGGCGTCCTATTTGTCTGCAAATCTAATGTCTGGTTCTTGGAGCAGACTATGCCCTTCTCCTCGTCGCTAGCCTCGAGGAGGGGACCGTAGAGCTCCGCGTTCCATGAATTTGTCACTGCCATAGTAGGTTAGTGATTGACAAGTTCGAATATGGACTATAAGAGTGTTTCTTGATTTAGATGTGAAGCGTTCGAGTAAATATTGTAACTGAAATCATTGAGAATTGGCATATTGAGGAGCCTGCCCCGAGTCAGGCTGATATCTGAGCCGAAATCACGACGCGTTTGTCCCCTGCCCTGGGCAACGTAGTATCATCCTCCATATAGAGCAGCCGACTAGAGAAGCTCCTGTTGATAGCAGAAGGCACGCGAGGAGATCTAGTTCGGTCAAACCCCAGTTCGACCAAATATGATATTAAGTTAGCTGGCTATGTGCAAGCTTTGTCGTATAATTTTTGTTGACCTTATTCCGAGATAACGAGGTGGTCGTCACCTATCTTAACACCCTCAGGTTCGAGGATGATTTCGATTCTTAGCGCCATAGACTGGGAGCGCCAGGAACGAAAACCGACGGCACGAAACATGAGATCATAAAGGGTTATCGTATTTAGTATTCCATACCTGGATCCCAAGGACTCCGCATCTCGCGATAACCTTAAGAATACGTTCAGCTGCTTTGTTGCGTGATGTTACATGATGGCGACGCGGTTGGGCGAACGCTCATGTTCGTGCTGGTGGTGGCTCAAGGTAAAGCTAGGGACCCATTAGGAGACTAATTGGACGACTGATGAAGCTGCGAGTATGACATACCGGTGATGACGATTATCGAGATTCTGTGACGAGACGGAAATATACTGACTGCTGGACTAACAATAGACAGGCGGATGATGGCATGTCGGGCATGTTTTTGGCGATGGTGAGACAGATGGGTATGATGAGTAGAACGTCTGTTAGGGGCTAGCTACTATGATGAATATGACTGATAGAGGTGGCGGTGTTGTTGAATAGTGATGGTAATGGTAAGGGTAGGGCAAGGGTAAAAAAGAAGGTAAGACCATGGCCATAAAGGGCTCATTATGGACTGGCGTCAAAGTTCGCGATAACCGACTAAGATGACCGTGTTATTAGAGCTGGTGATGATCGTGATCATGACCTTATGAGTAGGGAGCCTGCGTAAGGCTATGAAGAGCCCGTCATGGACCGACAGCGAGCCCGACGATAACTGACAGAGCCGACCGTGTGCATGATGATAGTGTTGCGGTCGTAGTCTCGTGGCTGGTGGTGCAGTCATGGACCGGTCATGGTGGGTATAGAGTGAGTTATAGCCACGAGGAGCCTATGACGGAGCAGCGACGAGGTTGGCAACGACTGATGGAGGAGATCAGGAAAACATATTTTGATCTATGTGGTCACAGGTGTGAGTGATGAATGAGAGAGAGAGACACGACGACAAGAATGGTACGTAGATAGACAGTCAGGCAGATAAACGAAGTGTGGTGATGTATATGTGTGTTATTTCGCCGCGTAGATTAGTGGCATTACAGTATGGGTTATTTTTAATTGCTTGCTTGGACTAGAATATCTTAGGTCATTAGTACTTGGATGAACTATAGTCTTAGTGATAGTTGTTCGACGTGCATTGCCATCGTGGCTGAGGATAAATCACTCTATAGTCAACTGTCAGGCCGAAACACGAGTACAGCATAAGTAAGTTATGAAAAGAGTAAGGCATCAACCTAGCCAGCACACTACAGTGCTCGCAGAGGCGTAGGGCACTGTTATACACTTCCAATGTCACTGACTCCAGTGAAAGGCCAAATAGGAGGGGAGTTGGGGGAGAGGGACGGCTTGGGTATTTGGGGGTATAGGAACGGTGTCAAAAAGGGGTCACGCAGCAGTAATAACACGAAGCAATTATCGTGTGGCAACTACACAACAAGACACGCTGTGAGTGGCGACACATGCTATTAGCGCTTCATGCTCCTAGAAAAGAGACGATACGTTGAACAATAGGAGTGTAGTTAATAACAAACAAGAGAAAGGATGGGGGCACACTGGAGCAGACAGATATTGGGCCTGGTCTGGAAGATTGTATCAGTAAAAGGGATGTAGGCTCAATTACTGTCCAAACATGCCGCTTAACCCAAAGCAATAATAGGTATATTAACGCATGATAAGAAAAGAAGAGGATGATAATAAATATAAACATCAACAACAAGAAATCCCTCGTTCATGTTGGGTTCCCCACTGGTGAAGGCCATTATATTGAGCTCGACGCCTTACCATCCGCGCATAGCGATAGACAAACATATCCGGTGAGTTCCACGAACCTGCTCATATTGTCGATTCTGAAGCGCACTCTCTTCTCCATGGTCCTCGACCAATAAACTCACACACTATTCCTAGACAAGCGACATTTACGAGAGCGGCTCTTGTCCAACTCATCACTTCTCCGCTAAAATACTAGCGGACTTCGGGAAATTACGGAGTTCCTACAGAAACGAAACATGTTTACAAGGGTTTTTTCCTGGAATTGTAAATGAATGCGTGAGTCATGCATTAAGAACTTGCGAAAAGACGATCCTCTGGTCAGTTGCGATGTGGCCCTTCGACGAATTTTCTACGTATTATATACGGGGAGTGCTCTCTACTCTCTCTCAAACCCATTCGGACCATCTTAGCCCGTGTCGATAGACCAAATCAACTTCATCAAATTGCGGTCCTTCGGCGTCCAATATATATCCGAGTTCACAGCGGTCGAATGACACCTTGAATTGCTGTTCAAGGTAAAATTCGTCAAACCTAGCGGATAGTGCATCATCTAGGCTATTCACGTTTCCTGCTGGATGCAGAGATCTCCAAGGGCGAACACACGTATCCTCCTTGCAGGATTTCAATACAAGCAACAAAGAGTCCAAACGAGCAACCACTTTATCGATTGGATAGCCATTCAACATGACTAGTTCTCCGGCTTCCGCCGTAGGTGTTAGGAGGTTGTTCAGCTGCCCTGAATCGGTCTCGGATGTGGCATGTTAGCATTAAACTCTGCAAGAATCGTGGCAGCTATTTCTCCTCACCTTGAGATCGTACAGCTCGTGCTCGTTCGTGCACCAGACGGAGTAGTAGAGATTCCATGAATCGCTCACGATCCTTAGTGCTTTGTATGTGTTATTGCCAAATCTGTTATCGTAGCCTGGGACAGTCTTCCCTTCGCCCACTGCGATTCCCCAGAACTCCACGTTCACATGTTCATGACGATATGTCGCAGCCTCTTCTATACTTTGGCGTGTCAGCGGTACGGCCGCCCCATCGAAGTTAGCATTGGAGGGTATCCGGCCGCCGATAATATTGAATATAGTGGGAGCTAAATCTGTATGTGTAGTGACGATCTCGGCGACATGATTTTGTGGTACTTTAGGTCCGCGGATGATCAGTGGGACGTTGATATCTTCTTCGAAACCACAATCCTTCCCCGGCTGAAGTCTATGCTGGCCAATATGAAATCCATTGTCGGATGTGTAAATGACGTAGGTATTTTCCATAATACCCAGCTCTTCTAAGCGTTGTACCACGCTTTCAACAAGCTCATCCACAGACTGGAGCGAACGGAGGCGAGACCGGTAGAAATGATCATAGTAGTCGATGCTCTGCTGATCAAGCTTGGGCAGCTTTAGCATCCAGCTAGCCCCTGAAGGTTTGTCTGGGTTGAAGTTCTCAGTCCTTGGTACTTTCACATCTTTGAACAGCTCTCTATGACGCTCAGCCGGGATGGGTGGCGAGAAAAGCAAGTCTTCGAACTTCCCCGTTGCTGTCACATCACTATCAGACGTATTTTCCCAGACGTTGCAGTGAGGGGCCACTGGCGCGAGTCCAAGGAAGAATGGGGCGTCGGCGCTTGCAGCCTCGTTAAGGAACCCTAAAGCTTTCTCGGCAAGCACATCCCCAGTATGAATACCTTCGTAGCTAACTGGAGGATCCGTGTTGCGCTGGTAGGTGCTGTTGAGGTAGGAATAAGTAAATGGATCCAAAAGGAAGTCCTATAAGAATATTAGCTGACGAGCTATCGGATTAGGTGGGCGGCATACCGAGCCGTTCCATCCAGCTGCATGCGGTGCATTGTAATTATCCACAGTATGCGCATTAAACAGCTTTCCAGTGTAGTAAGTGTTATACCCCTCATTTTGAAGCCACACTGGAAGGTAATTCTCGTTGAGGCCTTGACTCAGAAACTTTGGATATCCACCTTGTCAACAGGTTAGCTGTAATCCAACAACAAGGGGATAAGTCTGAGTCTAGTACCGTAAGGGGGGTTTACGTCAGTGACATTCGTGTTGTGAGCGGCACGGCCAGTCCACAGAGTTACACGGGCTGGACAGCAGACAGCCGTCGTGCAGAAATGTCGTTTATAGAATGTTCCCTGATCGAGCAGGTGCTTCTTTAATAGAGGCATGTAGTCCAATGATTGCATATGAAGATCTTGGTCATCCGTAAGAATGAAGACTATATTAGGCCTCTTCGCCGAACCTCCATTATTAGTAACCCAGTGGCTCGAACCCTTCGTCAGTGGGACTTGGCTTTGGCCATCCGGATTGACAATAGCTCCATTCGCCAGTACACCCAATGCCCCGAGGGCAATTGTCACTGTAGCTGGCGCCAACATAATTCATGCGAATGTATTGGGGGTTGGAGAGTTGTGTGTATTAGGAAAGATGGAGATATTAGCTCTCACACGCGGCGAGATCGTAATAAATACCGTGAAGGCGAAATCTGGAAAAAGAGACGATACTGCAAAATTGCACTCTATTTACGACGAGTGAGCTGAGGAAAGAAAGCAAAATGATCTGGGAGTTTGCGCCGACGCGTAGAATTTGTATGCAACAGGTGGGAGTAGTCGTAGTCCGTACGCATGCCTGCTATCTCTTTGATAATGTTTGCCCACCTCGCTCTCACAATTCTACGTTAGTAGGGGTATTAGGGGCCCAGCCAGGATGAAAGTATAGTACTGGTACCGAAAACGCAGTCAAGGGATAGCCCAAGGCCGCCAGAGGTGGGTGGAAGTGGCTGGGGAATTACATGATCACCCATCACTTTACCAAGTTACCCGGCCATAACATTATTTTCCCCTTTAAGTTAAGCGTTTCGACTCGCGATCCGCTACCGTTACTGTACATACATGGTACTAGAACACGTCATGGCGCGGGGTAAGGGGAAAGGCTTCCGGAGGTTAGTTGATGGCGCTAAGCAAAGCCCCTGCAATCCTTTAGACTAGTCGATCAATATACATTTATGACCCGATTACAACTCAAAGACTTCTGACGAAAGATTCATTCCCTGCCGGTAACAGCCACTATTACCTTACTGTACAAGAATCGAGAAACATATTTTTACGTCATGGTAAGCCCATAAATTGCCCTCCTCTTACCGAGATGTATGACAGGGGAAGAAAAGGAGCTAGTGGCGTGTTGAATACCGTGATAGAAATACACCCTTTGTCCTTTGGGATAGCTCAGTGGTTTGAGCACGAACCAATATCCAATCTACCAGAACCCAATGAATATATAATTACCTAGTAGTAACCTTAGTTTCGAAGCAATCCTCTACGCTTTACCACCATTACTTGCAGCTCAAGACTCTCCCTAAAGTCGCTTCACATCTCAACAGCTCTGTTCATCTTCAAAATGTTCACCAGAGACGCTTTATCATCTGCCCCCTCAGACAACATCGACCCGTATGCCCTCTTCGAAGCCCTAACCGGCAAGAAGATTGACCGGGATGCACTATCTGAGGGCTCCTCTGGGGCCTTTACTGAGGACTACGATGATCTGACGGATTTCAAGCAAGATTATTCCATTGGCAAAGAGCCCCAGCCAGACCACCCGCCCAAGGATTCTGAAGTCAACGTCGGTGCCATCAACCCTTATGCTTTGGTTGAGGCAGTGCTTGGTCACAAGCTGGATCGTAGCTCTACAAACGTTGCACGTATAATCGCCGATACTCTGCAGACCGACTACGATGAGCTCTTCGACATGAAATACAATTCTGTACTCTATTTCGGTCTCAAGCTCAACGAGAAAGAGCGCCGAGCTGAGGAGCTCAAGCGCCAAGATCTAAAGATCATTAAGGAGCAAGACCTTCAGACACCCGATCTCTCCAGAGTCCGGACGCTAGGAGACCTCGAGCAGATCGGTATTAAAAACCTTGATCAAACGAGGGTGAAGATGGCTCGCATGCAGAATGGCAAGCTTCGTATCGTGCTCGATGCTCATTCTATTGCTAGAACTATCTCCAACCGTAATATCACCAGAACACTCAACGAGCTAGCAAGTCCCTTCCGCGTGGAAGATGAGAGAAGTTTCGGGGTACCACCTAACTGTGCTTGGCGTGATGTGGAAGAAGTGGTCTTGAAGAATGCCACTCGAAGACTCCAGTCCGACTTCAACAACCGGCTCAACCTGGGATTCCAAGATGATGTGTTTGCGGACTCCAATGCCAGGCGGTTTGACGGTCCTGTTCAAGGAGCGACGAGTAACTCTTGGTTGGTCGCGGCGATCTTCTCCGTCTTCTGGGCTGATCCTACGGTTATTCACCAAGTTTTTCGTGGCGATGGATTCAAGCATACCCACGACAGCCAACCCTTTCGCCACCTTATCGAGCTCCATGACAAAGGTGGTCGCAATAATGCTGCGGATCGTATAGTAAAGGTTGCTTACGAGGTCCCGATCAACAAAGTCAGTAAGGAGCCAGTCTACTGCCGCGCTTCCGGCGGGACCGATTATTGGCCTGCCTTGTACGAAAAGGCTTTCGCCATGTGGATAACGAATTCAAACTCAGACCGACCTGATGTCACAGTGACCGCTCACGGCGATCCTGTTAAGGCAATGGCTCAGATAGATGGGCGTGAGCCGCAGTACTACTTTACGGATAAACACGACGACGCAGACTTGATAGGAATCGTTCGCTACTGTTCCGTTAATTACAGGACGAAGAGCCCCATATGTGCCTTTACCTATGCGTCGGGCAGCATGTTCCGTGGCTCGAACCTAGTGGCAAACCATGCCTACTCTATTCTCGGCTGGAGTAACCACGGTGACCGTCAGTACATTATTATCCGAAACCCATGGGGCGTGACGGAGCCAAGGGGTTTGATGAGCTACCCTGGACTACTTGATCGAGTTGAGCCAGCATTCTGGCCTCCGGCTGGCCTCCTAGACAGCGACGGCGTTATGGCTATTGAAGCGCATGCTTTCCGCGAGTACTTCGCTTGCATCGGTAGGACAAAGTGAAGCAGTGGCGCGTCTTAAGCCACGAGACCTTATGGATGAGTAGAGTTAGAATAGTCTATGTAGAAGGCTTTATAGAATATTTAATCTCAAGAGCGACTAAGGCGAGGGATTTCCCTCTCCGCCCTCAAGCGAAATCAGACAACACAGATTGTAAAAGTGAAATGGCAAAGTCATGCATATGTTTTGTTGATTTGCTCCTGCGGGCTGATTCGTTAAGCGAGGTTGAACGATGAATTTTAGTTAATGTTGTGGAGAAGAAAGGGATATTGAGTCTGCCCTGATTGGTAGAGCTGGGCTCGCGGCATACGGCACCTATTCTAGGCGCTATTTTATAGTTTCTAACTTGCGATCCATATTACTATCGAGATTTAAATAACATTTACGAAGTTGGAGACAACGGTGTTCTCAGAATAGTTTTGCCCAAGTCTATTCATACAGCTATGAGCTTCCCAAGGAAATAAATAAACTACAAGCTAATTGTTCCACTGATTAAAGCTGCTCTATCTATTTTTCGGTTGAATAACCAGTTGGACTATGAGTACTTAAACCAAATATGCTAGAATAATATTAATTCATGATTTGAATCGTTTATAGTAAGGTTGTTCGTGAATTATTTGTCCAATCTTCGCTCTCGAAGCAGCAACGCTGCACAAAACGCCATGATGGAGCAACCGAAGGAAAACGCTAGGATATTTATGAGTGAGTAAACTTTCGGACGGGGTCTAGAAACATACCGTGGCTGTATTCCAACCCATCGACGTACGATGCTACGATAGCTTTCGCAATTGGTTTCGATGTCTTATCGAGGTAATCCACGCTGGTGACTGCTTGCTTAAGAATCTACCAAAACTATGTTAGCAAATATTTCATAACAGCTCACCAATGCGACTTACTTCGTCTAATGCAAATTGTTCCACTCCTTCCGCGATGAGCCTGGCTCTCAACGTTTGCTGTAGCCCTCCAATCATCAGTGCACTGACAGCTGCCATACCCAAGACCGTCCCAATTTGCGTTGCTAAGAAAAATCCTGAGATGCCCGCTGCCTTGTCTGCCGGGTCAATTGAAGCTTGGATCGCAATGAAGACGGCGCTCTGAATTATACCACATCCTAGCCCACTACGTTTCTGGTTAGAACAATGCACACCGGTAATTATCAGAGAGCTTACCCTGGCATAATATACATCGACTCGGCCCAGTTCGTGTTGCCATTCCAGCGGACTGTCATGAGCAAATAGCTCATAGCAGAGGTCAATGACGCGAATATGGCCAGCAATTTGTAGCGTCCAGTCCTAACACGGATGAGTGATGCTACTAAAGTCCTTGTTGATGAAAAACTTACCTGCGGATCAGATATCCTGAAAGGATTCCTCCAATGGCATTACCCGCAACAGCTGGAAACAAATGTGCTCCGACCACAGTGCTGGATGACCTCTGAGTGACTTGGAAATAGAGGGGTACAGTGAATACCATCTAAGACGAGGGTCAATCTTATTTCGTTACACTGAGCGCGAAGTACTTACGCCTGATTGTGCTGCGAGTATACACCCTGTAATGAAATAACCTAAAAATGCCTCGCGACTTCGCAACAGTCTCAAAGGAAAGATAGGTTCTTTGGCCCAGCGGGTTTCAGCCATGACGAATAGTCCGAGAAGAATCGCTCCGACTGCCAGCAGGGCGAATATGCTAGGATGAGACCAAGAAACCCTTTGTCCCCCAATTTGCAACGGCACCATCAGTGTCAGAAGTCCGAGCCCAAGGGTGCTGGCCCCTAGGAAGTCGATTCTTGCTAGATTGCTTCGAGTATCTGTTGTGCTAGAAAACTCTTGCGGTTGTGTCTTTAGCTTTCGGAATATAGCCCAGCAGAGCAGTATTGCAGCTGCAAAGACTGGAACTTGCCCGAGGAAAGACCTAACGCAGCTTTGAGCATAATTAACTCCACTACCAATGATAGGAACCACCTACCATCTCCAGCCGACCACGTCAGCCAGCCAACCACCGAGTGGGCCTCCCAGACTTCTCCCTACTGTTGCGATAACGTTCAAGTAGCTCTGCCATGAAGCAACCTTTCTCATAGGGGCCATATCTATCGAACGGCGGTTATCAGAAACACATTTTCTCAAAACAGTGACCCTAGCTACTGACCTGTGATGACAATCGCCACTAAGACCATCATGCCAGCTGACCCAGAGCCCTGTATAACACGGCCCAAGATGACTTGCCACATGGATTGGCCAATCCCTCTTTGATCCAACATGTCAGACTTGGTATTTGGTCACAACGCTCGTCTAGAAGACAACTTACACCAAAGCACTAAACTCTAGTTAGTCAAGTCGCGGAAACGGAAGGAATAGATTTACCATCCTATTGCAAACAAGCCATAACTGCTAAGCAGTATTGACTTCCTGCCGTAGATATCGCTGAGTTTTCCGTACTTGAAACCTATCAGCACTTGAACAGGGCCTTGATTCATAAGGCGGCCTACGAGGGACTGCGTAGCCGAACCGGCAAGCCAAAAGCTGATGAACAGCCAACTTGAATCTTCCAGATCCTGAAACTCAGACGAGATGACAGGATGCGTTGCAAGGACAAGTGATCCGTCTACATTTGATGTAAAGACACCTAAGTTGTGCATGAGTGGTAGACTTGAATGTTTTGCATGACCAGTTCCAAGCCATCACCAACACTTACCAATGAATAAAGCACCTACAACTCGCGCAATCACTGCGCGGCTATAACGTTCTTCTGCCGGTTCTGGATCATGTGCTGATTCCGCATCATCAATTGTCCCATAGTTTCTTGGACTTGCGACATGGTTGCCGTTAGTGTTGGTATCGCTGCTGCTGCTTGCCGACGCCTGACTTGAACTGTCACTAGCTGTACTGACTTCATAAGACGCTAGTAGCTGGACTCTCTCATCAGCCATATTCTTCTGGGCACCGTGAGCAGCCATGTCTTCAGTGAATACCTAGTGTCTGGAGTTTGATACAGATTTCTAAGGAAGATTCAACTTTTACCGCTTATTTTACGCACATGCGTGGCCTTGGTTCAATGTTGCGACGAACTTGAGTGGAAATCTAAACTGCCCCTGTCAGCGGATTCTTGGATCCGGCTTCGCCATCTCCGGACCTTAGAGTAATAATTCATGATGCCATTTTACGGTACGCCGTTACACACCAGTAACGCAGCCGTTGAAGATGTCATATTTTAGCGTGATCTCCGGTTTCGAATTCCCGCGAATTATATAACCAAGATTAAAATCCAGTAATATAACGTAACGCAACGCGTAGCCGGGCTAGCCACATATAGTAGTCACATAGTTGATCTTGTAGACCCGTAGAAGAAAATGAATATTACTAAAATTACACCAAGGACGGTACAGTAGCTAGATAAATCCCCGTTCCACATGAAGAAGATCTGCAAGGGTTTTCAGGAACATAGCCTCGCATAAAGCTTTGCATTTTAATCGCTTGAAAAAAGATCAGCGCTTATTAAGGAATAGGTAATAAATAAGCACTAGGATGAAGAATGTGGATAAATACACAGTAGTTAAGCTTAGCATTATAAACTTTAATATACTTTATTATAATGTACACTATAGTTTTTAGCATGTATTTTTAACTATATTATATTAACAGACATTTTTTTTTAAATATTTTAAAAATCAATTATTATTTAAAATTATATTATATTTTTTAAATATTAAGTTTTTAACGTTTAAACTTTTAATTATAATTATTACCTATAAGTTTAAAGGAAAATAAACTTTAAAATATAATTTTAATAAATATCTTTTAATGTTGTTTATTATATAAATTTAAATTAATAAAATTTAAAGTTTTAAACCTTAACACTAACAAGTAGTCAGCGCAGAAAAATTACCGCTAAACGCCCTTCAAGGGGGTAGCGAATTAAAGGGTTGATACAGTTAAAATTCAGGCCTTTCCTGGCCCTTCTACTAATCTTCTCATTACTGTCCATCATTGTCAAATTTAGGGCTATTGAAACAGAAAAGGCTGGTTCTTGTGACTCGGGGGCTATTGACAGCAACACCAATACCACAGTCAGATTGACCAAGCGGTCAAGAGAGCGGTAAGACCTAAAGGCACATCAGAATTAAGGAGTGGAAGTACTGGTAGGTAAATTCTAATTACTTGAACCAATGGCTATGTTGCTGACTATGGCTTATACCATGTTGAGCCTAGCTACCGTGGATTTAGCCAAACCCAAGAGAAAGCGGCAGGCAAATAAAATAGATGTAACTACGTATAGTTAGCATGAGGAAGTTGGCCCCGGAGGATCAATATCCATGGCGCCGAGTAGTGGGGCGAATAGGTAACATCCCATGCTGCCGAATTGCGGGGGATTCGCACTCATGCCGCCGAGTTACGGGGGGATCCATATCCATGCCGATGATCGTCAGGGGAGGTCATCAGCCCACTTTGGTGTCATTATGTCATTATTCATAGTATGCACTGGATGCCCTGCAGTGCCATCCCGCCCGCCAAGTTATTATGCATATGTCGGAGATCGCGATTAGTAAGATGTTTGAAATGCTTGTACAATCCATGCTATTAGTTGAACCGGTTCGTTCTCGACAAAGGGCACACTGTGCTGAATAGCTCGGGCGAGTTCTTCGACCTAAGATGTGGTAATCAAGCTCGTAAGCAGAAAAGGGGATGCACATGGTTTATTGGACGGCCATATTGCCACAATTCATGGAGCCGGAACCTATACATATTATGTGGATTAAAACCAACGATGTTTCCATGTTTCGAGCATTCCATAGCCATCAGAGCATTGCCTATTCCGTAACGGAGTATGAGGAAGGACGAATTTAGGAGAGGGTATCTTCGAGCCGTTTGGAGATTGGTGAAGCAGAATTAGAAGCCAGTACACCGTATTACCAGTCTAAAGGAGGATAGTTGTTGGCGCGGCGCTAAGTTTAATATACGGTAAGTATCCCTTTGACGGGTGATCAATCTGCACTTTTTTAGGCCCACATATTGGGCCCATACTACCCCTACTAACAAGAAATGGTACTGAACGAGTGGACAAATGCTATTACCGATACTTCCGCTATCTGCGAAATACTATGTAAGCAGATGTACTCTTAAACGCATTAATTTTATTGGCCACATACCCTGTGTCTAGTGGCTTGGCTGTTTTGCAGATTGATCACCCGTCAAAGGGATACAGTAGGACATTGAAGCTGCTATACAAATTGTATAGCAAGTCAACTATTGATTAGGTAATTAATCGGTTGCTCTGTTTTATGCATTATGTCATCGACCTAGTTCGGGAAGTAAAAACTGGGATCTTGCCATGTTAAATCCCCTGCCAGCACGTGCCCTTAGCGCCGGGCTAGCAATTATCATCCTTTTACACTAGACTTACTGGTGTGTAGGGGTATTAAACGGTCCTGGTCAGGTACCGCGCTAAGCCAGGGCCTTGTGGGCTAGAATTTTGCAGGGGAATTTGCGTGCAAGTACCGGCAGGCCTGATACTTTCTACAGTACGTGCTTGATCTTGGGTTCGCGTGCCAAGTATACCTAACAAAGAACGTTGTACTAGCCTGCAACCATAGTATATAGCGAAGATCATCATATACAGTAGCAGCATTGTCGCCACCCGGGGGTGAGCCGTGCATTGGATTGCCACGCATTTTATCAAGACGAAGGTGATGCGAGTGTTAACGACGAGATTTGGAAGTTGTGAGAGAATAAGCGAGTTCCCATGAGAGGATAGGTTCATTATTGGTTGCCATTAACGCAGTTAGACCGGGTATAAACTCCTGATCAACAACTGGCTGAATTAGTCCCTTTTGGCCGCCTATTTGACATGAGATAAACCGACGTAGTTCCCGCAAGAAGTTATATCCTGCCAGCACTATGATCTACTATACAGTAAGCGCTATGTACTGGCGACGGTAAGAGTGGGCGGTCATAAGGATGAGTTCAATCTATGCCGCTCGTGGGACGCTAAACTGTGGCTCAACACGCAAAAGGTATCTTGCTTCGAGGTACTTAGACTCAAAAACCCCATGTGTTGGCTTGTGTAAACGGCCTTATTGAGCACAAATACTTAACAAGGCATCTCTTATACCATTACACACTAGTATATATGCAAGAACACTCTCAGCCATATCCTTTCTCCAATTCCAAGATCGTCTCACATTGCCTTACCTTACAGCCTAGTCTCAGGCTCTTACATAGGATAAAATGTCTCTCGATACCGTGTACAAGCATATCTACCCTCTCCAACCTCAACACCGCACACGGACAAAACCCATGAAAGTCCTTGCCCTAGGTCTACCACGAACAGCTACTGACTCGCTCCGAGTCGCTCTTGGTAGGCTCGGGTACTCGTACGTCTATCATGGCTTCGACCACATTGCCGACGCCCGCGACTGTGTGAATTGGGTCCATCTCTGGTCTCTGAAGACATCCAATCAACCTATCAGACGGTCTGATTTTGATCGCGTCATCGGACATTGTGAAGCTGTGACCGATATGCCAGCCTGCATTTTTGCCGAGGAGCTGATAGACGCTTATCCAGAGGCGAAAATCATTGTGAATTATAGGGAAGATGTGGAGGCTTGGCATCGAAGCGTGATCAATACCTGGAGTACTGCAGAAAAGCAGGCTGGGTGGATTCATCCTGTTTTGGTGTGGTTTCATGCCAATATGTTTTGGGTCAACGTGAACGAACAGCGGATGACGTATAATGGTTTGTTCAGAACAGACTACAGGAAAAATGCGAAGGCTGCATACCGGGACCATTACGCGATGCTGGATGAGGTCACCAAAGGAATGAAGAAGGACAGAGTGCTGAGATGGAAGGCCCAGGATGGGTGGGGTCCACTTTGTGAGTTCTTGGGCAAAGAGGTACCTGATGAGGAGTTCCCGAACAGGAATGCATTGGAGCAGGTAGTGCAGAAAGTCATAGAGAGTTTGATGAAGGATGCAGCGGAGGCGACTAGAAACATGGTGGTATTCTTGGGGGTTTTAGTGGCTGGAATAGCGATATTAGTTTGGAAATTCTGATGGAGGAGAAGTGGCTTGATCTCGCAAGTTGGTTATGCCAGAAGTCATGAATATCAGCGATTAGCTTGAACCGTGTATATTAAACGATCTACTATGGTTGGTTGCAGGGACCATGGTAAATACACGCCATATCGACCTTCGGGACAATAGTGGTGCAGGGACCATTCAATCTACAAGGATTATACCCCACATTGCCCAGTAGAAAGAACCTAGTCAGATACCCGCGCGCTAGCAAAGAGTAGGCCGCTACTATGTACACCGTGACCAATTTTGGTTTAGTCCCACGACCCCTGCTAGCGGAAATACCTGCTAGTGTGAACTCAAGTGGGCCAACCACCTAATAATATGATTGGTTTGTTAACACTGCATCATGTACACGCTAGCATGGTTGCCGAAGCGGCATTCAAAGGGATGATGGCCAGGATCTCTTTCTACCCCTGCACACCCGGAATTATAAGTTCTAATATTACACATGGGTGTATGCGGCTCGCTTACGTATTGCCAGATCACGTGAGCCCACCAGGGACACTACTCCACAGCCCCATAAATCTCTGTGACAGAAGTACTATTCAAATCATTTCATTCTATCTACTTTGAAGGGCAGGCATGGCTTTTTCATAACACTGTCTTACGGTGCGGCCTCGCTCCATTGTACACTGTTGCTCGCCGTGATAAATTGCCCTTTGCTACATGCGAACTCGGCCACGCGCTCACGAACATAGGAGCGCCAGTCGATGCTGAGAACATACAAGTCCTGCGGCACGAAGTAGTCGCGGATGCGAATCTTTAACCCTTCGTCGCGAAGGGATCTCTGCAGGAAAGCCGAGAGTAAACTGCCAGTGGTGGCGCCACCGCGCACAAAGGGATTTGTCCAGTACCATAGCCACTCAAATTCGGCGAGGCAGTGTAAGCGCTCGCTGTGCGACTTGCCTCGATGGAGCGTAGCACGCCAGAGCTCGGCGAGGCGTGGACGGATGACGTCGCGGATCTCGCGACTCTTAGCGTGGCAAAGAAAAAAGTTGCCGCGCTGATCTTCGTAGATGGAAAACTCGAGCGCCTGGTAAGAGAAGGTCCACGAGCGGATGGCTTTGGTCTCTGGACGCAGTGCGGGCTCGATATCGGTGACATCGAGCGGGAACGTGCGCATGATGGGGTCGGCGTCGCACGGGAGACGTGCTCTCATCAGCTTCCAGATCTGGTCCGCGCGCGGATGGCCTTGGATGCCAAAGCTCCATACGAGGCGATCGTAGCCGCCTTCCCAACGCTCCTGGTAGCGCTTCTGGGGAGTACCGCTGCGCCAGCCCGGTGAGACCTGCTCAGCGAACCAAGTTCCATACTTGCGCGAAAGGGCCAGTCGCTCTTCAAAGGCGTCGAGCGCGAGCATCTCGAACGTATCAGGGGCAGCGACGCCATAGCGCATGAAGCGACCCATGAAGCGGAAATGGTCCTCACCCATCGCATCAAGCGGCGGCTCCGCCAGCGTCCGACTCCACCTCAGGCTCTCCCCCCAGTCGCCCACAAGTGGCGTGGTAATGGGAGCGGGAGCGGGAGCGGGCCATGCTAGCACTAGTTGTTCGTTGCTCTTGTCAACAACATGTCTGAAATAGAACTGTATCGCTTCCATCCAAGAAGGTACTACTCTTTCCGGCTGCTGACTCAGTCTCTTCCTTTGATCACTCTCGGACATATCCACGGCCACTTCCCTAACCATAATGGCCGCCATCGCCCTCCAGGTGCTCAGGAGGGTGGCTAGGATAGTGGAGTTGGGGGCTTGCTTGAAGAGTTCTCGTATCATCTCTACGGCAAGACGATCGAGAAGGCTTGCCGGCAGACGGCTCATCTGGAGTTGGTCTAGTATGTTTTTCATGGCGAGCTCGTTATATGGTCAAGATCTGGTGTCGATTTCAGTGGATAGATTTCATCAAGCAAACCGCCGATAATGCGAGTTCAAAGAGAAGAGTTATGGCTTTCCAGTCCTTATAAAAAGAGTTGTAATAGAAATGATCCTTGTAATGCTCGCAATGTTTCATTAACAGTCTACGTAGGCCGTTCAGTATTCTTTATGAATTACATAATTGCTTGTTCTTCAACGCGAGTACATAGGCGCTGGTTGCTCCCAGGCGTGTGTTTATCCCACATATATTTCAACCGTGTTTACTGTGATACACTGTCTTACAAGCATCCTCCGCATTTGATCTGCAAATCCTTTCCAAATTCCTAGTCTGTCCACTAACCATTGAATCGGATGAAAGTAGTTCTACCTGTATCCATTTGACTACGTTTCAGCACCGGTACTTTTCATCCCCCCTGGCTGTGGCCCATAACATCCCTACTAACATAGAAATGTCGGAGTGAGGTGGGCAAATATTATTACCGCTACTTCCGCTACCTGCAGATTGCTACCAAAACAGAAGTAGTAGTAAATACGATGCTTTTTTGGGTGCATCATTTGCTTAGTAAGTATTAGTGCCGAAAATGCAGTCAAAGGATGCTACCCGGCCATTCTCATTACGTAGTTGCTTGGGCTACTAGTCGATGTTTTCCCAACCGACCACAAGGGTATAGTCGAACTAAAGCAGGGCGGTGGCAAATCTCACCAAGATTTTAATTCTAATATTATATACTATTTAAAGTTTAAGTTGAAAAGAAAAAAAAAGAATCTCAGGTTAATGTCCCCGAGCTGAGGTGCCCCGTATTGTTTCACAGGTTAGAAGTCTATTTGAGAAATAGCGAGTAGTGGAGAGGTTAATTTTCTCTATCGCCGCCAGACCTAATCAATGCATTCACAGCAAAATGGACTACTCGCAGTCTATCCTTCGGCAAAATCACTATGAAGATTTGGGCTTTGCTATCCCCGACAATCCCTTCTCGCCCAATTCATACGGTATTAGTCCGAGTTTGCCAGCTAATTACACCAACGCTCAAGTATCTTTGCTGTTGATTCCATCGGCGGTGTTATTGCTGTTGTCCCCAATCAGAGTCTTGCAGCTATATCGAGCAAATCTCAAGGTCTTGCCGAACCGTACTGGGGCGATTAAAGCTGTAGGTCGTTCCGGGGGTAGGGCGAAGGGGGAAGTTTGCTAATGGCCTTGCAGGTACTCACTGTAGCTATTGCTGGAGTGAAACTAGCTGCTCTGCTTCTCTGTTTGACGTCTACTCCGCGTCCGAATGGACTTTCCATTGCTTTTCATGTCGTCCCTTTCTTGGCCGCTCTTACGGTTTGCCAGTTATCATTCTTTGAGCACGGTCGATCCGTCAAGCCTTCTACTTTACTCATACTTTATTTGCTGGCATCTGTAACATGTGAGGGGGTCCTACTGCGATCAATTTACCTAATTCATGGTGGGAGCTCTGTCACTCCGGTTGTACATGCCGCAGCATTCGGCCTCGAGTTACTTCTTCTCGTTCTTGAATCAAGAAATAAACGAGGTTACCTAAGAGAGCTCTACAAGGAGTTGCCCCTCGAGCAGACGTGCGGAGATCTCAACCGGGCATTCCTGGTCTGGGTGAATCATCTGATACTTTTAGGCAACTCCAAACTGCTTATATATCCCGATCTACCTAGCCTCGATGATGGTCTAAAGTCAAGAAGTCTGCGTGTGCGGATGGAAGACGTGTGGGAGAAAACTGGTAAGCACGGAATACACCTGTCCGAATTTTTGAAGAGCATCATTGACCCGACTCTAGCTAAGCCAGAGCCCAAAGAGGGCTCAAGTGGAGGGAGTGCACTGCTCTGGGCCATGTTCGGATTCTTCAAGGGCAGCCTTCTTCTCAACGCCATCCCTCGACTGCTCATGATTGCTTTCCGCTACTCGCAGCCAATTTTCATCAATAGTACAATCAGATATGTGACTGAGCCTATCACGGAGACTGAGGGACGGGATACTACTGGTTATTACCTCATCTTCGCTGCCTTTATCATTTATGCGGGATTGGGGGTAAGCTGTTCGACAGTCGGCTGCTCGCATTTAGATACTAACCGTGCAACAGGTATCTTTTTGCATCTATTGGCAAAGTCACAACAGGATTAAAGTCCAGTCCCGTGGTGCGCTCGTTGGCCTCATCCATGCTCGTTGTCTGACAAGGCGTGATGGTATTAATGACGGCGCTGCGGCTGTCACGCATATGAGCAGTGACACTGACACTGTGGAGAACCTCGCTTGGCTCTGCCAAGAAATGTGGGCGCAAATGGTTGAATTTCTTATCGGCATGGTTATGCTATGGGTTCAGCTCGGATGGTGGTGCCTAACCCCTCTCGCCATTATCGTCTGTAAGTGTCATTTCAACGCTCCAAATGATGAGAGACGATGCTGATTATTACATTCATAGTGTTCTCACAAGTGGCTAGATGGACAGGAAGAATGATTGGCGAATCGATGGCGAATTGGCAGAAGGCAAAGCAGAAACGCATCGCGTTGACGACGTCCATGATCGACTACATCAGGAACATCAAGATGGTACGTTCTTCCCGGTCGTTCTGCCAGTCATAAGTCGCCTTCTTGAGATTCTAACTCCCGTTCCGAGTTAGATGGGAATGGCTAGCACTGTTATGGCAAGAGTTCAAGAATCAAGAATGATAGATCTGGTCACAGGACTTGATTATCGTTGGATAGTCGTTTACTTTAACTTGACAGGCAAGACCCCTTCCACCACTGGTAATTGGAGAAAGTGGCAGCTAACAATAATAGTTAACGGAATTGGAATTCTCGCTCCCGTCATCACTCTAATAGGGTATGCCGCAGATGCTTATCTCCGTGGTAAAAACTCGCTAGATTCAACGACGGCATTCACATCAATCGCTACTATCACTCTAGTAACAACACCGGCCAATATATTCCTTGCGCTTTTCCCTCAACTCGCCACCGTTTACGGCTGCGCCACTAGAATTCAGAGATACCTACTTGAGCCACCTCGAGATGACAAGCGTGTCTTGCTAAAGTCGCATTCGCGTGTCTCAGGTCCAATTGGAAATGAGCCCACTAGCGAAAACGGCTTAGACGGCCAACATACTATTGATAAGTCTCCAGCAGTCATCATTGAAGACGTGGTGCTTCGGCCAGCTGTAGCAGCTGATGTATGTTTGGACGGGATAAGCGTACAGCTGAATAAGGGTTCGCTGAGCGTAATTTGTGGAGCTGTGGGAACAGGCAAGACAACCTTAGCCAGAGCCATTCTGGGTGATGTTACTCCTGACGCTGGTTCGATATCTGTCTCGACGAAACGTATTGCTTACTGCGCTCAAAATCCTTGGCTTATAAACACTAACATCAAAACGATGGTATGCGGTTCCGAGGGCGAGACAGAAATCGATGAAAAATGGTACAGTACCGTTATCCGAGCATGTGGCCTAGAAGAAGACATCGAACAACTCAGTGGTGGAGATTTGGTAGTTGTCGGTAGCCGTGGTGTTACTCTTTCTGGCGGACAAAGACAAAGAGTGGTACGTGAACATGGTTTCATCTTCCGTTTGAAGAGGACCGCCTAACATTGCATGTGGTAGGCACTTGCTCGAGCCGTATATGCGAGACCAGAGATTATCATTCTAGATGATATACTCAGCGCACTAGACGCGAAGACCGAAGCCCATATAGCTGAGATGCTGATCGGTCCCAATGGCATCTTCCGCACACTAAAAACGACCGTAATTCTTATAACTCACGCCTGTAAGACCCTAAACAAGCTTGGCACGAATATTTTGGAGGTACTTATACCCTATTAGCCCATTATCTACCCCTAGCCGATATGATCCTAGTCCTTGCCAATTCAAGGATTGAGGAACAAGGCACTTGGGAAGACCTTCGGTCTTCTGCAAGCTATGTTAGCAAGGTCCAAGTCAAGAAGTCGAACCCTCATCCCACCAAGAATGCAGCGAACGAGAAGCCCCTAACTACGCCAGGCACAACGCCTTTCTCGGAACCTAACATATCGGATCTTTCAAGGAAAACCGGCGACCTCTCCGTCTATCGTAAGTCTCAGGCTTCGTAAGTTTACTTATTTTTCTAGCTAACCTCGTTGTAGTATATTACTTTAGGAGCGTTAGTCCATTAGCAGTGCTCGTGTTCCTAATCTGCAATATCGCGGACGGAGCTGCATTGGCTATTATGCCATCCATACTCAGGGCGTGGTCAGAAGCTGGCGGCTCGAATATGTCGCTGTATACGACGATGTATGCTCTCTCATCCCTTTTGGCATTTACCGCCACGGGGTCTGTGATATGGTAAGTCTCTACACATGACTACAACGGCTAGAATAACTTATTTCTCTTTTAGGTCGACCTTGATACTTATCGCTCCCAAAGCCGGAGAGGTCCTTCACCATCGACTACTCAAGATCATTATGAGGTGTGAACACCACTATCTTTCTTCCACAACGATTGAACAAACTACTAACACAACGCCCCAGAGCACCGCTGTCGTATTTTACTGTTACAGACACTGGAGTGACCTTAAATCGGTAAGTCGCCCCAGGGGTACTTGCAGTCCGGATCTAACTCGTGCTATAGATTCACTGAAGACATGAACTACGTGGACCACTCCTTGCCTTTTAATTTAATGGATGCTTTCCGGCGTAAGTCGATAACAAACCCCCTGACTATGATAATTCCATAACTAACTTCTACAACAGAGTTCGTCAAGTTGGTTTCCCAGTTGATACTACTCTTCATCACACAGGGCTTCATAGCCGTCGGAACACCTTTCTTGCTCTTGGTTCTATACTTCTTGCAGAAGTTGTATCTGCACACATCTCGCCAGATTCGATTTCTAGACATCGAATTGAGAGCTAAGGTCCTTTCTGATTTTCTGGAGACAGTACGTCGGGTTCTTATCCCTCTCCATGCCCTGGTTCGGACTGACATCATGCAGCTCGAAGGTATCTCCCATATTCGTGCCTTTGCCTGGCAATCTCAATCCATCGATCAGAACATCAAGAACCTTGACATATCCCAAGGGCCTCATTATATGATGCTTTGTATTCAACAGTGGCTTAGCCTCGTGCTTGACATGTTGGTAGCAGGTCTTTCCGTTCTGGTCGTTAGCCTCGCTGTTGTTTTCAGGGCCTCCACAACTGGGGGACAGATTGGCATCGCTCTGAATATCATTCTTACCATCTCCGGTACGCTCACACGTCTCTTGCAGTCATGGACACAGCTCGAAACTTCACTTGGAGCCATCTCTCGTATTAAGACGCTTGAGGAGACTCTGCTGCCGGAAGACAAGGAATGCGAGCATTTTGAACCGTCTCCTGAGTGGCCCGAAAAAGGTGCCATTGAGCTCAAGGAAGTTGTTGCTATATACAAGTGAGCATTCTTTCCTACTTGCCCTTTTGGTCATCTGACGAAACTAACTTCGTGCAGTCCTAAGAGGGTGGTTCTAAAGGGCATCTCTATGAAGATCTCACCGGGCCAGAGAATAGGAATTTGCGGTCGGACTGGAAGGTAGGTTGCTTTCCCCTCCCCCGAGCAGCAACTGCGCAAGATATTGAAGCTCGACGTGTAGCGGGAAATCCACTTTGCTGCTCTCTATGCTGCGTCTGGTTGAGCTGGAATCAGGTTCCATCACAATCGACGGCCTCAATCTATGCACTCTTCCACGGGAGACGATTCGAGCAAGGATCATAGCGATTCCACAAGACACATTCGTTCTAAACGATAGCATACGGCTTAACATCGACCCCTCAGCCATCGCCTCCGACGAGAAAATCATCGCGGTGCTCAAGAAAGTCCAGCTGTGGGGCGTGATCAGGCCTCGTGCCAGCAATACTACAGCACCAAACGGGACCGTAAACGCTGCTTCGACGGCGAAACAAGAAGTCGATCCCCTCGAGGCACCACTCCAGGAATCCCCCTTATCGCATGGCCAATTCCAACTCTTCGGCCTCGCCCGCGCTCTTCTTCTTAAAGACCGATCCAGGATATTACTCCTGGACGAAGCGACAAGCAACGTGGATACAAGGACGGACGAGCTCATGCAGCGCATCATTAGGGAGGAGTTCACTCAGCACACCATCATAACGATAGCTCATCGACTGCATACCATCAGAGACGCTGATACTATTATTGTTATGGATAAGGGTAAGGTGGTGGAGGTTGGCACTCCTGATGAGTTGTTGGCTAAAAAGGTAGAGAAGAAAGCTATGGGCGGAGGTGGGAAGGAGGAGGAGGAGGAGGAGGAAGGAGACAAAGCTTGGTTTAGAGAGATGTGGCATAACGCTCATTCAGATAGGTAGCCAGAGAGCAGTATTATTGGGCGATACTAGATCTACTATACCCACATTAACTCCAGCTGAAGGCACCTCCCCTATCCCTTTGACGAGTGATTCAGCAGCAAATCTGCTAAGCGCATAAATAAGGCCGCCACAGTATCCCTACTAACAGTGTCTAGTAGAAGTTGAGTGGGCAAATGTTATCACCGGTACTTCCGTTATCTGCGAAATATCACCAAGCTAAAAGTACTGCTAAATATAAATTTCTATTGGGTGCATCAAGTCTTGGCAGACTTGCTGCTGAATTACTCCTCAAAGAGATACACTCATGAAATACACAGCCATTTTATATTTGTGCTTCACCAATCCATTGCAAGACGTTTTAAACGCAAGAGATCGTCAAACTTAATGCTTATCTTTTTTCTTTTTTCTTTCTTTCTTGATTTGCACCTCTCGTTGTCATAGTGTGAAGAAATACAGCCCGAAGGATTCATGAAGTACGTATACAAAATAGCTGCGTATTTCATGCAAAGAAAAGATAGGACAGGTCCAGCTGACTATATGTGAGTATAGCAGATCTAGTGTTGCCCTTATTGTTAGTCAAGCAGGGGGTAACATTGCAATAAGAGACTCAAGGGAAGTAGAGGAGCAGGTACATATGGGATATCTGCTAGTGGAATATATACAATCAAGTGAAAGCATCAACAGCACCGCAAGTAGGTAGCTCGGAGCTAGAATAATAGGTATTAAGATCGAACTCGTGTTCATCCATGCCCCCTCTCTCGAGAAAGAGGGCAACTAAGTTTATATACTTATTTCTCCTGCGGTAGCCGCGCCTTGGGTGGCTACTACTAAGCAGCGACCTATCAACTGACCCCCATTCTATACTTCAGGTCTTCTATAATATCCACCCGTGACAATATCACGGCCCTAAAGTAAAATAGTTAGATTATTTTAACTCCCCTTTTAATCACTCTTTGGCATTTTTCGCCTTCAAGTGTTGTAGTCCCGTCTTCGTCTCCGTGTGCTCTGTGTTCAACTTTTGGTGCTTGACGAACACACTGGCTACTACAGCAATAGCCGCCAAGGACGTATACAATATGAACATATTCCTCAGACTCCACGCAAAAGCCTCTAGGACCGCTTGACGCTGTGAGGTGTCCTGGATCGACCGCGTGATGCCCACGTTTGCAGCTGCCTGGCTACCCGATAGGGCCTTGAGGACAGGTTCGCTAAGGCCAGCGGCGGCAAGGGATGGTTGCCGAGCATCCATACTGTTTTGGAATACTACACCGCCGATTACAACCGAGAGTGCCATGGCAACGTTCCGGAGAAACAGCAAGGAGGCAGTGGCTGCCGAAGTATCGTCCTGGCTAACAGTATTCTGGATAGCAACTGTAGGCGGCTGGAAGAGAAGTGCAGGGCCGAGAGCACCAACGATTTCCAATCCAACGACCACCGCAACGGACGTGTCAACTCCGAACATTATGTACAGCCCCGTCCCTAGCGTCATGAGGAGTGAACCAGTCCATATAAACTCTATATAGCGGCCGGTGCGATGAATCAGGTAGCCGGTTATAATTTCGACGACGGCTTGTACTACTATCAGTGGTAGTAGTAGAACACCGCTCCGGAGAGGCGAGGCTTGTTGTACGCTCTGGAGGTATAGCGGCATATAATACTCTATCCCTATGAGGACCATACCGTGCGCAACGACGATGAGAAAAACTGCATTGTTGGACCGGCTATTAAACACGCCTAGCGGCATGAGGGGGTACTTGGCTAGGCGTTGCTCGTTGAAGAGGAATAAGCCGATTGTCAGTGTCCCGAACACAATCAAGCTGATGACTTTCGGACTATTCCAGGGAAATATCGCCCCGCCGAAATCCAGTCCAACGAGGATGAGAGTGGTTATTGCCAGGATAGAGAAGGTTCCGAGCCAGTCGACGGCCCTGAGGCCTTCGCCTAGCTTCGTGCGCGGGTTATTCACGTCTAGGAAAAGAAGCGAAAGGCCAAACGTGATGCCACATATGGGGAGGTTGATCCAGAAGCACCAGCGCCAAGTAACGGCTTGTGTGAAGGCTCCCCCAATCAGCGGTCCAGCGGCTCCAGCCACACCCCACACAAACCCGGTGAAGCCCAAATATAGTGATCGTTCGCGCACACTGAAGAGATCTGATATGATGATGGTTGATAATTGCACCAGGCCACCGCTAGCTGCGCCTTGCAGCCCGCGTCCAGCTATTAGCATGGGCAAGTTGGTACTTAGCGCCGCAAGGATACTGGCAGCAGCGAATACACCGACTGCTGTGAGGAGCAAGAGCTTACGGCCCCAAATGTCACTACATTTCGCCCAGATTGGACCCGTAGCGGCGGTGGCCAGCAGGTAGGCGCCGCCAATCCAAACATAGCCCGCAGCAGAGCCTAGATCAGTGCATATCGTTGGAATCGATTGTGCGATGATAGTCGTATCGAGAGCGGATAGGAACAGGGCGAGCTGCAGGGTATTAATCAAGGTGATTTCGCTGAACACGAACAGGGCCAGATAAGCTACATACATAAAGCGCCGTTAAGATACTATATAGACGCAGGTTCGTGCGAATCTTTGGGCCTTCTTCTAGGTCTAGCGACGCACTAGGGCTATCACTAGGAGGAATTGTCGTGGCGGGAAGCTCTGCCGGGATGCCAGCGTGCACCACAAGCGGCTTGGAGGATTTGGTGGTCTCCATGGCTATTTAGTAGTAGGCACAGCGTCGTGGTTTAGATTGGTATAACGTGTTCAATATACAGGATGGACAATGAATCGGAGTAATGACATAGTTCTCGTAGTCTATGATGAATGAAAGGGACGGTACACTGGTGGTATAGTTGTAGATGACTTTTTAATACACAACTAAATGGGAAAATCTGCTGCTGCGAGAGCCGCGCTGCAACTTATAAGCCCAATCGCCAGTCTATCCCACTAAACGTACAGGGATTAAGTAGGTACCGTCATAGTCGGAACAGTTCAGTTTTCAACAACGAATACAAGGGTGGACATTTTTTACGGTATATAAAAATAGCTGGATCTACAGTAGCCTATGGGTAGATCGACTATATTATTTATTTATTAACAGTTAAAGCTAGTTATATTACTGTGTGAGTTATTTAATAATAGTTAAACATTTAAATAAATATAATAAAGTAATATATTAATAATAAAAACTGTAAAAAATTATAAGGTTTAATAATAGTTAATAAATTAATAAATGTTTATTAAATTATATATAAAATATTTAAATTTTCATTTAAAAATAAAAATAAAAATAAAAATAAAAATAAAAATAAAGATAAACTAATAAACTTAAACTTTTTTTAAAAGTTTATTAAAGTTAATTATATTTAACATGTTACTAAAAATAAAACACACAATAACTATTATATAATTATATATTAAATTCAAAAAAGTGCTGTATATCGCTGGGTTAGTAGTTGCGATACAATTCGGGGTGCGTGGCAGCTCGCACTGTAGCGCAGGTGGGTACAGCAGATCTAACCATTTTCGTACATTACAATCAGAGCTGCCTTGCTAGGATTTGCACGGCCTGGTACCGCTCTTACCAACTACCCAGTACCCAGAGCCACTAGACCGACACCCCTCCTCCTAGCAGCCCAGTTGATCCCTTCCGCACCCCTGCCCTCTCCCGGTTCTCGTTTGAACCATCCATGCACCCAATAAAAAGTATTAATTAACTCTTACATAAAAACCCTTTGCCACTGTTATGGGATGCATCCGTCTTGCCCAGAATTCCCATAGCCCCACCCAGATGTACTATTGCCGAGTCAGCATTCAAAGGGTTAGCCTCCACTCACCGGCTACGCATCCGAGCTCTCAGAATTTGTTCTTCAGTTGGCAATTGACGCTCGTAGTGATGATGATGACGACGATGATGATGAAGGTCAATTTATTATCCGTCCCAGGCCCCTAGTGATCCCATGCAGACATTACAGCTTTGCAGTAAGCTACAATACACTCCTGTGGCGCTCTAGCCCATTCCTCTGCCCCCCTTGTGCGTCTTCCATACGTAGTCCGCCGACCCCCTGCAAACCCCGAATTCCCTGCTGCCCGGAGAGAACCAGCCAATCTGGGCCGCACGGAATGAATTTAGACTTGCAGATTTCCAACGTCACCTCGAATTAGTACTAGCAAGAAGTTCAAAAACACCAACAGGGCCATGGGGAGCTCGATGTTGCCTGTATAGCTCAATTCGTCGGCGTCCCTCGACATGCTTACTATACGTGGTAGACCCTTTTGTCGGATTCAGGAGTTTGCCACAACAGGTTAAGATGGACATGATAAGTTGATGTCTTGTTCTACTACACTATGTATCTTGCTGATCATCGGTTGATCTGCCCTCCCTCGGCGCCTAACCTCCATGATTTGAACACCCAGCGTGGGCCGCCTGACAGCAGATCGTTTCTCCCCGTTGTCGTAACCCTTGGCGGTTGAACTCTCTATAGCGGACAGCGGGAATAATGTATCAAGATCCACAAGCCGTTGAGGTTGCATACCCCGTTGTTTGCCGTGGATGAGAATCGTTGGCCGTCACAAAGCGAGCTCCGAATTTGGCAAGATGGAGACACCGATAAATAAATTTCGAAGGCTTGCGATAGCACACAAGCTCAATACCGCTAGGGAAGATTCGTAGCTCTGACACAGTCCGATAAATACATGATATGATTTTAAGCCGTGGACTCAGGGTTGGAAATTAGTATACTACCGTAGTCCAGTATTTAGCTGTACTAATACTAAAACTACATGTAGTATTAGTATTAGTCCTTATGCTCCCTAGTAGATTACTAGTAATTACCACTATAGTTTAGTATTAGTTGTACCAATACTACTGCAGCATTCGAATTTTTGTACTAACGCTAACACTACATGTAGTTCTTATACTACATACTAATTTTCCAACCCTGCGTCGACCAACTGACAAAGAGATCACCAAAGCAGATAGATATGACATTAGAGCGATGTCATTCATTGACAGATCTGCAGAGATCTTGCCTTCTCATATAACCAGTCTCGGTAGCTCGTTACGGCCTTCCGAGTGCTTGCTTTTCCTATAAAATTCGGCCTCGGTCCATTCACTATACTTACCCAACTGATACTTCCGCAGATGCGAAACTACTGCTCCCTGGGGGACAAACAGGCACCTCTCCTTATATCTACAATAATCCTATATCATGAATCGGCTGAGGTCCTTCTTTCACAAGGAAGTGGCTGAGCAGGAGTACGCTCCCTTAGCCGAAGAGACCCGGTTGCTTGAAGGTGCAAAATTACAGGAAGGAGAGTATAATGTACCTTTCTCGTGGCTGGAATATGGCGCCTTCGCATTGCTAGGAATTGCTATGTTGTGGGCTTGGTATGTTTCTTTCTAATCTTATACAGAAGTGTGCATAACTACTAATAAACGAACTTGTAGGAACATGTTTCTCGCCGCAGCGCCATACTTCCAAGGTCGTTTCCAAACGGACGAGTGGGTATTACAGAACTTCCAGTCAGCTATACTATCTGTCTCGACCATCACGAACCTAGGCACCATCATTTTGATAAGCGTCCAATCGACCGCCTCGTATCCCTTCCGAATCAACCTAGCGCTTTATATCAATATCGCCGTGTTTGCGCTTTTGACAATATCTACGAGTACCTTCCTAGATGCACAGCCCAGTCAGTATCTCGGCTTTCTGCTGGTCATGGCGGGCGGTTGCTCCTGCGCGGCTGGTTTGATGCAAAACGGTGCCTTTGCATTCGCCGCCAGCTTCGGAAGACCAGAGTATATGCAAGCTATCATGGCTGGGCAGGGCGTTGCTGGCGTACTACCACCCTTGACCCAGATTATATCAGTGCTTGTTGCGCTTCCTAAGGACCTGGCTGCAAAGGGCGACCATGACAACAGCAATTCCGCATTCATATACTTTTTAACTGCAGTCTTTGTCTCCCTGGTCGCAATTGTTGTCTCCATCCCACTCGTACGCAAACATAACCAAATTATAAAGACACGCATGGTTAATAATATGGCTGCATCCTTCAACTCAGTCGGAGAGGTCGGGCGCGCTAACCATAAAGTGGTAAGCCTCTCGGCCCTCTCCCACAAACTACGTTGGTTTGCTGCCGCAGTTTTCCTATGCTTCGCTGTTGCCATGTTCTTCCCCGTCCTCACCTCCAAAGTCCTTTCGGTGTCTGATCCTGAAAAGTCGGCCCTGCTATTAAGCCCCGCGGCTTTTATTCCGCTGGGGTTTTTTAGTTGGAATCTAGGTGATCTGGTCGGCCGTACTAATGCTCTGATCCTGCCCTGTCGCGATAGACCAGTTCTTTTATTTGTCATTAGCGTGGCCAGGACGCTTTTCCTACCTTTATACATACTCTGTAATATCCACGGCAATGGAGCGGTGATTAACTCGGACGTTTTCTACTTGCTCTTGGTACAGTTCCCATTTGGATTTACCAACGGCTGGCTTGCAAGCAACTGTATGATAGGGGCAAGCGAGTGGGTCGACGAGGGGGAAAAGGAGGCAAGTGGTAGCTTTATGAGCTTGTGTCTTGTGGCAGGCTTGACTTTTGGAAGTCTTTTAAGTTTCACTGCTGCTGGAGTATAAGCACAGTGGAACGTAGCGAAGACGATAGGCAATAAACCACTCCTTCGATATACTTACCCAGCAATATGGTATATTCGGTATTAAAGCACGATATACGCCGTTGTGGGCATTTGGCAGTTACATCTGATGAAGCAAGGCATCATGAGCATCCACAGTTCATAGGACCTTTGCTGATTGAAGAATTAAACATGGCTTAAAACTAGAGTATTTATAATCATCTGAAGCGCCTCCCATGCACACAGCCATCTTCATGGTATCAGAGGCATGATCAGTACAGAGAAATACCTCTGTTTGCTAATACTCCAGCGCTAGTGACCTACAACTGCATAATTGACTTAATCAAACTCCGCTTCCTTGCTTTCGGTATACTTGGTTGCATTTAGTTTTGATGTCAACTCCCATACTTATCTCCTATCATAACAAAAGACGGACTAAATATTAACTTACAAATTGCACAACTCTAGCCATCGTCGCTCATCTTGTTCCTGCGAATATCGCTGACTTAAGCTCCTAGATTGTCTCAGGCCACAGAGTTGAGGGTTGGCCCTCTTTCCTTAATTTAGTCTTCGTAAATAGAGTGTGCTATATTGCAGCATCGTCTCCCTTGCCAAATCTCGCAGCTTGTGGAGTTGATCTCCCCATCTTTCATAATACACACAACCATCCCATAAGTTTTGCATCGTTTATGTAGCTTGAGTTCGTGGCTTTGCTCTGGGAAAAATATTCTAGCTTGCCAACTTAGTCTTCAACAGTTGCAACAAAGGCAAGCCCTTCGGTGAAAGGACACGGTTGAAGGCATTGTCATGGAAGCTCTGGTAATTCTTTCGTTCAAGCAGGGACTAATGGCACAGCAGTACAGAATATCAAGCTGGGAGACAGAGAAAGCTCAATAAATCATCCCCGGAGAGGCCAGTTAGTCGCTAGCTGAGTTCAACCTTGAAGAGAGTCGCTGCGGCAGAGGTGCATGCTCTAGTGAAATTCAAGATTGTGAGTACGACAGTAGGCCTGCTGTCCATGCTGCCATTTCCAACTTCACCAAACAACAATTCATCGAACAACTTCATCAAACAACAACTTCACCATGCCGGACTCAAGACCGATTATAGGCCCCAACTACGAGGGCGAAGACCTCGATCTTACTAACCAGCTTTAATAGGTGCTAAACAACTTTAATTTCTTTGATGCGATAATATTAAAAAAAAGCGGCGTAGATTAATTAATTAAGTAACTCTTTTGCGACCGACACGTTTTATATATGATTTAGATATGAATATGTTAATTAAAGGACCTTTTAAACGTAAGAGATTGTTACAATATAAAGAATTGCTAATTTGATCTAGAGGGTTGTGCGCTGCTAAGCAAGTACGTTACTATATAAATTTAGTGCAGAGTTCTTTACACGGTGGCGTAGCTGACTTTAATTACTGCTACTTAAGGATAGCAGATCTATACCACAGTAAACAGCAGATTTAGCCTATCTTTGAAATAATGCGTACATTGTCAGATACTTCTCTTACCATCACGCTTGAAGTTGCATTTGTCTCACAGGCATTCGTTGATTTTAAGCTGCCAAAAGATAATGAGCTATGCAAAAACGGCTGTGGCTTCTATGCTTTGAAGAACAATATTCACAGGCACGAGCGTAAGGGATGCTGGACCTGCCCGTCATGTCCTTTTAGATTATTCATAGGATCTGTGCGGAGAGACAAATGCGAGATATAATAAAATGCTGCATTCCAACACCATTGCAAGACAAACGGACACCCACAGAATTTGGGGCTAAAAGCTATTCATATTGATGTCGGCGATGTTGAACCAGTTTCTCAATCATAAGAACACCAGCCAAGCTCGACCCAATTGCCAGATTATTTACTATTCCTCCATTAGCAACAAACCTAGATACCACAAGAAAGATCTGATGATGGATTTATGGCTACTATTAATGATGATGATGATGATGACAGTTAGACCGAGCATCCCCACTCTAGGTTTGTTCGGAACGATTACCTTGTCAGTGCAGCGGCATAGCTTGAAACTACTCAAGCGCAATTTGCCCTTTCTATTGGAAGGCTGAACTAGGTGATCGAGTGGACCAAAATTGGACTGAAGTCTCAAAAATGATAGAAACCGCCTCTGTAGGCGACCCAATCTCTGCAACTATATACAAGAGGATGAGAGACAATGCAGATCCATTCTTTGCTATATGGTTGTACTATGTTGCTACGAAGAAGCTTACAAGATGTTGAAGTTTAATAGATATTCGGTAGCTTCGGTTAACGGCCTCTCAATTAATCAACAGCGCAAAGTTCTTCCGCTCCTGATACCGTCAGCCTGAAGTGAACTCGATAGCGAAGCTTTGGAGGATTAAAGTATAGTAAGCTAACCCCCCTGGTCACGATCCATCCCCTCACGGGCCACATTAAGAGTAATTATAAGCCTAACCACCTTATTTAATCGAATATATATATCTTAACTGCTACTTGTGCTATAAATATAATTTCTATTTTATTATTATTTTTATTTTTTTCTCTTTATCCTAATATTTTTATATAATACTTAACTTTATATGTAAGCTATAGTTTGTGCAGTAATATTAAATAATAGCTAATAAGTATTATTAACTAGATAGAATATTTTAAAAAGTTATATTTAACGTTATTTTAATAAAATTCTAACTTATAAATAAACTTATTGTTAAAGATTACAACTTTTTAGTTTAAGTTAGCATTTATTAAGTTAAGGATATAAGTATTCTTAACGTTTTTTTTTTAATACTAGATAGTTAACTTTATTAATAATATTGTTTATTATAATATATATTGTAATACTTTTTATAATTATGATTATTTTGTAATAAGTAATGTTTATTTAGCTGAAGTATAAACTATTAATTTTATGCGCGAGCGAAAAATATGTTTAAAAACTATAATTATTTGTTATAGTTTTTAATATTTAAGTTAGTAACGGTAACGTTAAAAATAAAAATAGTAAAAAACAGCTTTAATATTTTTGCGATTTAAAAGAAATATGCTTAAGCTAGTAATAATAAAGATTGCTAATATTTTAATAATTAATAAACACAATAACTAGTAGTACGGATAAACGTTATATAGTTATAAAAAGTTAAGTAAGTTTAAGATTTTATCGATTATAATTTATACTATAATATAGTTACTTATAAAAAAAAAAGATTAAAGCTTATAATATAAGAAATCGTTTAATTTAATATTTTATTAAGATTATTTAATTAATTTATATAAATATTTAAACTTATAATATAATTATACTTTAAAAATTAGATTATTAACTTAAACTAATTTTTAGCTTAGTTTAAAAACACTTTTAAGATTATTAAAGCTGCAATTTTTAGCAGAAAACTTAATGAATTTTTTAATAAGGATATTTATTAAACTTTAAAAGCTATATTTAATAACAAAACCAGAACACTTTTAATATTTTATATATTAATAAAAATTATTAACTTTAATAATAACTTTATAAAAAAGCTAAGAAGAAAGCTAAGGATTATAATTATTTAGTTAAAATAAGATTAAAAATTTTAAAAAAGTTATTGTAACTAACGTTAACGTAGCTTTTTTATAACAAATTTTAGTATTAATTATAGTTATTACTAATTTAGAACTAAAAACGCGGTTAAGCGTGAATTTATTAATTTTAATTAATTTTAAGCTAGTTTTAACGTTTAAACTAGTAAGGTTTATATAGAAAATTTCTAATATCGGATATTTTTAGCTAGACGTTTTTATAAAAAAAAGCGGCGGTTAGGTTATTTTTTATAATAAGAAATTTATTATGTATACAAATGTTTATTTGTAAGTATAACGTATTTAAAATTAAATAATTATGTTTAATAAAGCTAATATTATAGTAAATAAAAAATAGATATTATTTAAAAAAAAAGTATTATAATAGTAGTTTTAATAGTTTTTACTAGAAAATATAAAAGGTTATAAAGTAATAATAACTATATTTATAATAAATATAATAAAAAAATTTAATATTTAATCTAATATAGCAAAAAAATAGTTTAAAAATAATAAATATACTATAAAGAGTATAACGTTTAATAAATCGATTAAAATATACGTTATAAATATTTTTAAATATATTAAAGCTTAAAGTAACGTAAAAAAAAAACAATACTTTATTAGGTTATAAAATATAATATTAGCAGAATTATAAAAACTAGTATTTAAATTAAACAGCTAGATAGTAGTTAAATATTTGGATATATTAAAAAAAAAACAGTTATTTTTATTTTAAAAATTAACGTTTAGAACAGTAATAATTAAATTAAAAGATAATTATTTTAATTAAAATAGCGATAATAATAACGATATTAATATTAATATAAACTAGTTTAATAAAAGCTAATAATATAGCTGAAACTTTAATTAAAACAAAAAATAGAACTTAAATTAATAATACTTTTAAAAGCGTTAAGAATTTTGTTTTTTTTATTAATAATAGGGCTAAATAAGATTATAAAGCAGAAATATGCTAAGATCTTATTTTTTAAAAGCGTTAAAACGTGGATTCTAATAAGGATAACGTTTAGAAGTAAGATTATCTTATAATTTATATTAAAATCGCGATAATAAAAAACGATAATAATTATAATATTAGAAATTTAAATAACGTAAACAATATAATAATAGTTTTAAACTTACTTTAATAAAAAAGTAGTATAAAATGTTAAATTAAATACGGCCGATAAAATAAAAGCTTTAGTTATTAATAGGTATTTTTGTTTTAGTAAAAGTAAAAATAAAATAAGCAGTAATAGCTATATAGTTATTAAAGTTAGCAAGATTATTAATAATATTAATACTTATTTTATATATAACAGTAAAGCTGTTATTAGAAAAAAACAAAATAAGAACGTTTTTTAAAACTTGCTAGCTACAACTTGTTTTAAATACTATATTATATTTAGTTTATTAAAAATAACTTAATATTATACAGCTAAAACCTATAACGTAAAAAAGAATAAAAGATATAGAATAGTTATTAAAGTTAACTTTATACTTATAATATTAGTAGTATTAATAGTAGTATGTAATAGTTTTTTTATATAACTAGAACAAGTTATTAAAGCAAATTTTAAGCTTGTTTTAAACAAGAAAGTATAGAAGAAAACGACTTATTTTAAGATTAAAGTATAATTTAATATTAATAAAAACAAAGTTAACGTATGTTTTAATACTAGAAGCTTTAATATACTAATTAGTTAAGAATTTGTTTAAAAATTTATAAAAAATTCTAGAATTAAAACTATTACGCTTATAGCGGTTAATAGTATTAGATTAATAATTATAATTATAAAGAAAGTTATATTCGATTTTTATATTGAAGGAATAGGTAAAAATGCTGCTGAAAATGCTATACCTGTGCGATTGGGGACTTTTAATAGCTATTATTAGCGATAGGGACCTAAAATTCACGTTTAATTTATAACGCGAGATATGTAGCTTATTAGACGTCGATTTTTAATTTTTAACAGTTTATTACTTATAGATAAACAGACTTTTAAAACGGAAAAATTAGGTTATTAAAATTGTTATATGCTTTTATATAGCGACCGACCCTAATATTTTATGGACTAAAATCTTGCTAGTTTTATAGTATTATCTGAATAACATGTTATTAGTTACTGTTAGTAGATTTTTAAATTAGTTAATACTGGGTTTTTAACTGAGATTAATTGTTGATATCTTTAATTAAAAACAAGGAAAGAAAGCTACTAACGATATTATAGAAGTATTTAAAGCTGAATACGCTTAAAAAGCAGAGTATTTAGTTAATGCTGTTAATATAATCGTAAAATAACGATATAATAATAAGTATATTCTTACTGAATTTAATAAAAAGAATATTATATATTTTTACTTATATAAGGGCTATTATTTTTTAAGTAAACTTAAGAAGAAATAATCGTTAATTAAAGTAGGACTATTTAAAATAGTTGAACAAGTTAAATTATTAGTATATAAGTTTGATTTTTTTAGTAGCTGGAAAGTATATTCTGTTGTATTAATAGTATAATTATATAAACCGGAACAAGAAAAGGATTTGTTTGAAAAAAAGTTTATTTTTTTAGGATTAGTTATAGTTAAAAGAGCTGAAAATTACTAGGAGATTAAAAAAATTACTTAAAGAAAAATATGCTTTATTAATAGACGATTAATTGTTAAATATATAGTTAAATAGTGCGGATAGGATAATAAGTATAATTAAACTAAAAACGCGGTAGAATTAAAGCTTTTCGTACTTAATATAGTAGTTTAATATAAAAAGAACAATTTTATTAATTAAGTTAAGGAGTTTAGAAAGTAAAAGCTTTTATATAACGTTAAGGACGAACAAGCTATATAATATAAAAACAAAATAGTAGAGCGAAATAAGCGTTAGGCGTATAAAGTTTTTTATTTATACATAATTAATTTTAAAATTTTGCTACTTTATATTATATATAGCTTAATATTTTTTATTATTAAACAGAATATTTTAATTTTTTTTTAATTAAATATATAAACGAAAACAAAGCAAGCATAATTATAGGATTAATATATTATAGTAATATATAGTTAGATATAACTAAAAAATAAAAGTGATAGTTTTTATAGTAATATAATATATTTATTATTTAATATATAGTATTAAAAAGTAATAAAGTAGTTTGTTTTTATAACTGTTGAAAAAAGCTGCGAAATATATCGTAACTTTTAAATTTTGTTTGTTTTTTTTAAAATATAGCGGTATAAACAGAAAGTGTAGTATATATCTAGTATTTTTAGAAAATCTTACTTAGAATTTTTTTTTTCTTTTTTTTTTTTATAAATTTAATTTTTTATATAATTTTTGCTGAAATTAAGTTTTCTATAGACTTTTATAATTATTACGTTATGTTTTATAAGAGAACTGTTAAATCTGCTAAGAATAAGAAACTATTTACGTTATTTAACACGTTAAATAATACTATTACTTTTTACGGTTAAGTGTTTAGTTTATAGTAAATTTTTAATATTTAAAGAAATAAAAGTCTATTTAAGTATAAACTAGCGAATAGCGGACTTAATATATTTATTTTGCGTATTAATAAAGTAGTTAAGATAGCTAAAAACGGGAAATTTAAGATTGTAGATTTTAATAAGAATAGGGAGTACATTATTATAGCTAAGTATAATAATAAAACTATTAAAGATAACAATAATAAGATTGTTTTTAACTAGTAGAGCGATTATAATAAGAATTTTAGCGGGAATAACGAAATTAGCAAGCAAAATAATAATAAAGACCTACTTTTAAATAATTTTTTAAATATTGAATATTTTAACGATTACAAGCTTATTTTTATTTTTGAAAACGATAATATAAACGAGCTAATTATTATTAATAATAATAAGAGCGAATCGTTTAAAAAAAACAGTTCTAATAAAATTAGCACTAGGATAAACGGTAGTAATAATAGATACGATATCTTAACTTTTTCTGCTTATAAAATATTTTTTTAAACTAATAAACAAGTTTATTATAGTCAGGGCTGGAAATTAGTACTACTAATTTAGTACTAGCCGGTACTAATACTAACTTAGTTTAGTACTAGCTAGTATTAAGACTAACCTAGTTTAGTACTAGCTAATACTAAGACTAATACTAAAATACTAAGAGATACTAATACTAAATACTAATACTAAAATATATTATATTATTTATATTATTAGTAATAATATATCAAAATAACCCGAAAATTATAAATCTTTATATCGTTTAAATAAATTCGTTTAAAGCCCTATATTGTTTTATTAAATATATTATATATACATCTATATATTTATTAATATTTAGTATTACTAAATACTAACTTAGTAATACTAAAAGAAATTTAGTTTAGTACTTAATAATACTAATACTAACTTAGTATATAAAAATCAGTACTAAAGTATATACTAATCTAGTACTACTAAATTAGTCTTAAGTACTAAGATACTAATTTCCAGCCCTGATTATAGTATTAAAAACTTAGCTAAATTTTTTTAGTAAGTTAGTATTAATACTAGTAAAAGCTTAAGTAAGGGATTTAAACAAGCTAAACTTTTTAACGACTATAGTAATAATAATAACGTAAAAATTAATAAGCTAAATAAGAAAGCTAAGTAGTATAAAGATAATATTTAAAGTAACTGTAAGGTTATAAGATTAATTAAGGCTTTAGAGATTTAAGACTGTGTTAAAAATAAAACTACATGAAATTATTAGTTTACTAGCTGTGTTTGCTTTTTAGATATAGTTAAAATTATATAAAAAATAGCTTTAAAAATAGATAAATATTATGAGCTTTAGTTTAAAGTTGCTTATAAAATTAATAGATTTATAGAAATATAAGCAAGTTAATTTTTTGTTTTAAACAAGCTATTATAATAAGTTAAATCGAGATATTAAGTAGTTAAGGAGTTAGCTTTAAAAGATAAACTATAGAAGTTAAAGCTGTTAAAAAAACTATTATTTTAGCTATTTGTTATTACGTTAAAGACAGCAGTTTTAATAGCACGATTAGAGGATGTTTTGTTTTTTTTAATCGTTTTTATTTTATACAGGTTAGAAATATTGGAATAAACGTTAAAAGCGATAATAAATCTAGCATGTTTAACGTTTTAATTAAATAATAGTTATATTTTAATTAACTAGAAGGTATGGTTTTTAAAAAAATAAGTAAAGAAGGTAATAAAACAGCTTTTTAAAAAGAGTTAAATAATATAAAAGTTAGTTTAAAGCTTATAGTAGCTAAGTTTACTAATAAGATTGTTAATAAGGTTAAAGAACAGGTAATTAAGAACGTAAAAAGCAGAGTTAAAAAAATTACAGAAGGATTTGTTATAATTAATGATTTTGTTAGATTATAGAATAAGGTTAATATTATTATAGCTGGACGTGGCGGTTTTAAGTTTAAAGGACTAGGTAAAAAGGGATTTCCGTTTAAAGTATTGACTTAAAAAGGATAATTAATAAGATTAAGGTTAGGATTATAAGTTAACTATTATATAATTTATAATTAGTAAGTATTATAGGATTTTTAGCAGATAAATTATTAAACGTAATAAGGGCAACCGGGATAGTTTTTTAGTATTTTCTGAAAAAAGTACTTGTTAAGGATTATAACTTTCTAGTTTAAATTAATACTTATTAAGTTAAAAATATAAGTATTTTTAATGTTTTTTTCTTTTTAATACTAAATAGTTAATTTTATTAATAATACTGCTTACTATAACATATATCGTAATACTTTTTACAACTATAACTATCTTATAACATTTATAAGTTTTTTTAAGCTTTATTTTCTTTTTTAAAAAAATAATTAACTAAATAAATAATTAATTAAACTAAGCTAAATTTCACGTTAATATTAATTAAGTTTTAGATTATAGCTTAAAATATAGTAAAAGTTTTTAAAAACTTTTACAAGCTAAAAAAAAAGTAGTATATCCGTTTTTTTTATTAAAACCTTACTATAAAAACTTTATAAACTAAAATAATTAATTATACACGCGTTAATAACATAATAATAAAAAATATTAATATTTTTTTTGTTAAACGAATATATCGTTGTACATGGGTTATGTATGAAAGGTAAGACCGTAATGTTGTTTATATAATGAATGTGTTGAACTTATTGTTATTGTTAAAGTTTAAGTTAATCTAGAAATCAAGAAACAAGACTTTTATATATACACAATCTCCCTTAATTCCATATATTTCTAATATATTCCATCGTATTAATAAGCATCAATAATATATGCTTATAAATCAAACGAGTGGAGTCGAGTGGCGTAGAATATTCGAAAATATTCTACGGAATTCTATGGAATTCCATAGAATTCCATGACATTCCATGACATTCTATAAGTGAATATCGGGTAAATCATAGAATATATGCTTATAATGAAGCATATTTTCAACATTTTTTAATTATTTTAAAACGTTTAAACTAGTTAATTTAATATTAAACTATTTTTATAACATTAATAAAATAAAAATCGCTTAAAACGTAAAAAAAAACTACTAAGTAGTTTTTAAAGTTAAAAATTACATTATTTTAAAAAAAAAACGTTAAAAAAAATAAATAAATTATAGTTTTTAAATATATAAATAGTTCTAAAATAGCTTTTTAGTTATTAATTATTTTTAAAAACAATAATATTTAAACGTAATAGTTTTTAAATTAAAAAAACAATATATATAACTTATAATAGTTTTAATTATTGCTTAATAAATAAACTAATAATAAAATTACTTTAAATTAAATATAAAATATTTTTTTACTTTATATTTAAGTTTTTTATAGTAATAAATAAATAGTTTTAATATATAATAATTATAATTTATATATAAATAATAAGTTTTTTTAGCTTTACTTAATAAATAAAATATAGCTAGTTTTTTATAAGCTTTATTGTTTTTATATATAATATAAGTTTTAAACATAAAAATATTTAAGTTATTAAAAAAAATACTTTAATATTATTTTTATAACTGCTTAAATATAGTTTTAAAGTTAAAACCTTTAAAAAAAAATATTAAATACTTTATATAAAGCTTAAATAAAAGTTCTAGTTTTAAAAATTATAATTAATGCTTAAAAAACCTTTAAAATTAATCTATAAAACTGTTTAAAACTATTATTATTTAAATTTATAATCTTAAAAAAATAAAAATACAACTTAAATATTAATTAAAATACTTACTATTTCTAAACAATTAAAAATACTAGATTTTTTATAACTAGTATTTTTTTTAACTATTAAAACATTATTTAAAAGTTAAACAATTTTTTAAACTAACTAAAAGCTAATTTAAAAATATATACTTTTTAATTTAACTTTATAATAGTTATAAAACAAAAAAGCTATAAAAACGCTTAATATAACTATTAAAACGATTATTAAATTATAAACTATTAACGCTTATTTATATATTAAAATCGAATATAAAATAAATAATATATATAAAACAGTTAAAATCGTTTTTAACTATAAGTTCGTTTAAATAACAAACGTTTAAAAAACAAAATAAAAATTAAAAAATCGTACAATTTATAAAAATAAAAATTTTAATTATAATATACTTAAAATAAGTATTAAATTAAATAAAACAGTTTAAAAAAATGATATAAAAGTAGAAAACTTTATTAAAGTTCGTAAACAACGAAAAAAATAAACCTACAATGCTATATTTACTACATAATCTATATTCGTATGTTATAGCTAGTTAGTGTTAAAAGTAGCCCACAAGGGGATGGATCGTGACCAGGGGGTTTAGCTTACATCTCATTTTCAAACTTGTTATCAAAGCCAAAAAGGTCCAAGCGCATGTGTCACATTGTCCTGAGAAGCACAAAGGTCAAATACGACATCCTGTATTATACGATGCTAGAACAGTTTTGGAAGCATTCAAGAGCGACATACTTGAGCCTAGCTTCAACCTCTTACATTTGCATAACTGCTCCAGCAGCTCTGACGTCCCAGCATTTTATGGGATTGACCAATTGAAGATCCAACAATGGTCATTGGGAGAGGTTTATGGGGCAGGTAAAAGGACAGCCAGTAAGCCATCAAGCCAGCAAGAGCAATCAAGAAGAACTACCTATGACATAGATTCATGTCTTTGTTGGAAATTCAAGATGTGGACAAAGGGGGGTTTATTCACTGTCGCATATCGACCATCACGGTCTCATGACGTCAATCCTCGTGAATTATGAAAAAAACTTCCGTTTTATCTTAGAGGAATAAAGGATGAAGACCTATGACAAGACGAGAAAAGCATCAGTTTCCAGGATGCATAGTGGGTGGGTCTAGCGATGCCGGGGGCGTATCATATTAACGTGTTGCTATCCATGTCCAAACGAAATAACCAACCCCGCTATGTCAAGCACCGTCTTACCAGTATTACTAATACTATGGGTTGCGGCCTAGTAAAAGATTCCTTGTCATTGTAAACTTGGTACGCTAAGCTGTAGCTCAATACTATTATGTAAAAAGTATCTTGCTTCGAGTTTAAGAAGTTGTGAGATTGAATGGTCCATGTGGTTTAACCGCTGAGCTAATGATGTATTGTCCTGAAAGATGATGTGGTGTGTGTTTAACATAGTTCATATAACCACCCACCAAGGTACTTACACTCAACAGTCCCCTATGTTGTCAGTTGAAATTAGCCCTGTTTAGCGTAGATGATTACTTGACAAGGCATCTCTCATACCCTACACACTAGTACATATCTATTTTGTATTTGTACTTCATCAGTCCTTTAGACGGTAATTTAAACGATGGGCTAATTACTAGACCACTCAACGAGATCGTTGTAGATGGAGTGGTTAGTGGCGATGAGGAGAGATAGATCGCATACTAGCGTAGTGACCACAAACAACGGGCTTCAACAGCAACTACAATGCTTCAAAAGATGCAGAAGGGCTACAATAAAGTGCAATGGAGTGCAATTGCTATTAATTGGCTTCAACAGCTGCTAAACAGCTTGAAATCTCTTGATATAATGACGCCAAAAGGAAGTTCATCGAAGACGGCCTAGATCAATCAATTAACCAAGTCTTTGCAATAAACGCGTTTTAGATATGATTTAGGTATGAATGTATCAGTACGCAAGAAATCGTCCAACATAGCACTTTTTTATAGGTTGGTAGGATAGTAAAAGCTAACGCGTCGCTATATTCTAGTATAGAAACAACACAGCAGATCTGTTGAGCGGCTATACACTTTGTATTACAAGTTAACTGTTGATCAGTGTGTTGATCAACTTCACTAGAACTTCAACCACTAGCAAAGCATTCTCTCGAGTAGTTCTAAAGAGTTTCCCACAATAACCCTTGAAGTACAAGTCCCTACCTAAGCGCCACGCTAGCTTTTACCGTCCTGCCGACCTGTAGATATGCAACTCTTATTCTCATTATGTAGAGAAATACAATCCGAAAGATGAATGAAGTACACATACAAAATAGGTGTGTATTTCATCCAAGGATAGGGCAGGGTATTTAGCTGACTATACGCAGCATTGCCCTTAAATAATGCAAGATCTGCTTTGCATGTCAATCCTCACTCCACTTTGATTTGCCGCACTTCGTCACCTGTCTTACATCACAACTATAAAGTTAAAGACTGAGACAATTAGCCCTCGACTGTTGAAAAGTTTTGCATAGCTACTCCGTATTGTCATCACTTATAACAGAGCAGGCGGTAATCTCACAAACTATCGCCTTCTTGACCACATATCTTTTCCCTGTCCATTAAGTGGTCACCGATTCAACCCAAAGTGCTTCTGTTCGTTATCCTTCTGCCCCAGTGGTCATTCTACAAAGGGTGCCCAACATCGTGGTATCTAGCCACAATGACCGTAGGACATCGAGTCAATGGTACCCATCCTGGTATGTCGCAATGCCCAGTACCGCGAAAACTTGCTAACTTCCACTAAAGCTACCAACAATGGCCATGGATATAACTACAGCAGCTCAGAGATTTGGCAAGATGCACCAATATTTACTGGTAGCACTCAATTCAAGCCCCTACCTGATGTCAAGAATATTATGATCACAGGTGGAGCAGGTTTTATGTGAGATAGCCTCAACCCATCCCAAAGGCAACGAGACTGACCAAATATATAGCGCGTGCTGGCTTGTTCGCCATCTAACACTAACTTATCCGGATGCTTACAATATTGTTTCGTTTGACAAGCTAGATTATTGCTCGTCGTTGAACAATACCCGCATGCTCAATAATAAGAGAAACTTCACATTCTATCATGGCGACATCACGAAGCCCGAAGAGGTTCTAGCATGCCTAGAGCGGTACAACATCGACACCATCTTCCATTTCGCAGCCCAGTCTCATGTGGACCTGAGTTTTGGCAATTCGTATGGGTTCACCCATACAAATGTCTATGGGACTCATGTGATGCTCGAGAGCGCCACAGAAGTGGGCATCAAGCGATTCATTCACATCTCGACAGATGAGGTCTATGGCGAAGTGAACGACGACGATGATGATTTGTTGGAGACGAATATTCTAGCCCCAACAAACCCCTATGCGGCCAGCAAAGCCGCAGCGGAAATGCTTGTCAACTCTTACATGAAAAGCTTCAGGTTGCCCATTATCATTATCAGAAGCAACAATGTATATGGACCACATCAATTCCCAGAAAGTAAGTGGCTTCACTATGAATCGGGGGATATGGTTACTAAACATATAATTAGAAATTATCCCCAAGTTCACTGCTTTGTTAAATCGTGGACAGCCTGTGGTACTTCATGGGGATGGAAGTCCTACACGAAGATACCTCTTTGCCGGGGATGCGGTAGATGCCTTTGACACTATCTTCCACAAGGGTACTCTAGGCCAGGTTTACAATGTTGGTTCGTATAACGAGATCTCCAACACAGGCTTGTGTTTGAAGCTCCTCGAAGAGATGGGCATTCCCAATAAGAGCAGGGCGGACTTTGATAAATGGGTGAAATATACACACGACAGGCCATTTAATGATCGCCGTTATGCTGTCGACGGTACTAAGCTTCGCAATCTGGGATGGGACCAGAAAACACCGTTCGAGGTAGGCTTACGCATCACTGTCAATTGGTACAAGCAGTTTGGAGAGAAGTGGTGGGGTGATATTGGCAATGTCCTGAGCCCCTTCCCAGTCGTCAGGCGCGAAGGCGATGTCAGTACAGTTATAAGGGATCCTGGAGCTGAAGTCACTGAGCAACCCCAGTTCTCAAAGAAGAGAAACGCCAACCCTAACTACGGAACACATACAGCTGTAGCTGTCTGAAACTCAGCTTGGTATTGTTGGTATCGATCATTATACGATACTTGGTTCATGGGGAATTACAGGAGTTTATTGAAATCATGCTTGAAACAGTTTCTGTGGATATTTATAAAGTCTCTTTATAGGTGCGAGACTGGGCAGGAAAGCATAGTATCTACATAGCTCGAAATTCGGCGTATTTGAATCGCAAAATAAATCAGGGTTTATGAATTGTTAGTACCAAAATAATTAGCGGCCGTAGAGCTAGATTGACGGGATCGTTCGCCGAAGCGTTATTCTCAATTGCCCCTAAAGACATTCCATCATGCACGCGCGCTTCTACCGTAAGGTTTAGATCATTACCTATCCTAAACACTCTTGACTTGGCCAAAATGGATTTTCAGTCGATGAGGGACATCTTTAGTTATACTCTCTTAGACCCTCGCGTGATGAGATATACCATTATCATCACGGATAGTAGCTAAATTAAAGCACTTTTAACCCGTACTAAATTGACTTATTGTCTAGTGACAAGCACGGCCATGGACCCCAGTATTTCGTGACGTTAAAAATATTTCAAATATTTCAATCTAACTGGGCCCAGTTGATAGGTTCGGGTTAGATTGTCCTTATAAATTACTGTACTTTCTAAATCAAAATCCTTCCTAGTCTTCGAGGCGGGAGAGAACTACGCGGTCGCGAAAGCTATCGTGGCATGATATATCAATGGGCTGGAGTACAGCTATAGTATTTTTCTAGATAACGTTCAGAAGCTTACTTGCTTATAAATATCCTAGCCTTTTCCTTAGGTTGCTCTACGATAGCGTATCGTGCAGCATTGCTGCCTCAAGAAAGAAGTTTAAACAGATAAATCACGAACAGCCTCCTCTGTAAGCTGTTTAGAATGAACAGTCATGGCTTCTAATAGGCCGGAGCTCACTACTTTAAGTTAAAATCTAGCAATCTTTTATGGCCAACAAGACGCCCGACCTTAAACTGAGAATCCAAGCAAGGTTTTGAAGTAGGAACGGATGGAGTGAGTACATTGCAAAGCATCAGGAATGGGCTTGACATTAAGATAGGAGATCGAATGACCTGGGGTGAGTGAATCACTGGAGCGTTGCAATGAAGTTGAGTGGCAATATCAACTATCTGCGTCATGGGAGTAGTGTATCCGGCCGTGCTAGCCCCTGACGAAAGGCAATAATTCATGATGCCATTTGTTATAGCACTTGAAGCTGTCAGAGTTTAGCGTAGTCTCCTGTGTCCGAAGTTCGCTCCTCCACGAATCAAACGAACATGATCAAAATCCATCAATACAGCGTAACGCGTGGCGGGGCCGGTCATTTACAGTAATAGTCTAGCTAGTCTATTAAAGCGATTTAAAAAGATTTCTGCTAAAGCTACACGGGGACGGTAATTAGTTAAATAGATCCTAGTCTAGTATACATAAGATCCACAGCGCGTCTAGGGAACATAGCCTTGCATAGCGCTTGCATATGCAATTCCAGTAACACTACCTTAGGTTCCGCATACCAACATGCGTTATGATGTCAGTTATCCCTTTGACTGCGTTTTCAGCAGCAGTATATGCTAAGCAGATGGTGCACCTAATAAAAGCATTACACCTGTTACTAATTCTTTTTACATCTACATTTCTATGTTAGCAGGGGTACTAGGGGCATGGGCTCAGTCAGGCAAGTTGGTGACTAAATAATTTGCACACTGTAGGCCTAACAGTCTCCTTGTCTTGAGCACGTCGCTTACAGTTAGTCTTTGACTAAAAAGCCGAAGAAAGTTCTGGGAACTTAACGTAGATGGTAAAAGTAGCCTTTAAAATTATTCTCGGTTTATCGTATTTATTTGGGTGGAGTTTTGGTTGCTAACACTGAATGTAAGTGTTATAGGATGTGTGCAAATTATTTTGTCACCAACTTGTCAGGTGCGGTGAAATGTACTGGTGCCGAGAACGCAGTTGAAGGGATGCAGAATGACTTAGGAATATATTTTGATTACGTAAAACGAGATGCAAAACACGTAATTAGCTTCAAAGTTGTTGCGGGGGATAGGCATCCATGCTGCTACGAGAAGATCTATACTATTACTATGTACATATTACATAAGATATGTGGGAAGTAAGCATTGATCTTTCTGCTTGGCCCCACGTATCCCTTGCAGCCGGCCGGCCAGTGCATCGACTACGAGAAAGCGGCAGGCAAGCAGTTGTACACGTGTGTGAAATGAGATGCGGGACGATCAGCTATCCTGGTAAATAGCCGTTACGGGGAATTAACATCCATACCGCCAAGAGTCCAGGGACAACTGTGGTCATGCTAGGATCAATTCATGCCATTCAGCAGATGCTTACTTACTGTACACTGTGCAGAAGTGGACCTAAGCGCCGAATAATGACAGTATTCATGGAGCAATACATCGTCGTATTGCTCGACCCCATATTTTCAGGGGTCCGACGATCTTTCCAAGGCTTCCGCCCACCACACCACCTGCAAGGTGTTCGTGGAGACTACCTAGTAGCAAAGGTGTACAGCATTCGTACCAGTTTAGTAGACGGCCCGGCCCGGCACTCACCGCCCAGGCGATCCCATCTAAATCCAACGTTGTATCTCCACCACCAACCTTGCCTAACGGGTCTGGGATTCATGGAATTGACGTCGCGCCACATTCCGCTTACCTAAACTTCTTATGTTGGAGACATTGCGATTCAGTCACTTCCTAGTGCTTAGTATGATTTGCAATTCTGAGCTGTACGGCCAAGTTTTCTCCGCCTAAAATGAATCTCTATACGTAATATTCTTACAACGCAAAGCGGCCTGGCTTCCCCCTCTTCTTCAAGGGTTGCGTAGGGGTAATCAGGTTCACCAATATGACAAGCAGGAGCTGGAGAATCCTTTCTTAGAACTTATTTTTACTTTTCTTCGTAGCAAAGTAATGACCCTCTGTGAACCTCTTTTCAACATATTGCACTACGAGGTTCTAGATATCTGAGCACCCTCTGCCTCGTCAGAGCGCTCGATCTATTTTACTTAGTATTCCAAGTTGTCGACGGGCTTTGATAGCCGAAGAGCTAATTACAAGCTCTCTCTCCTTCAGCGAATATCAATTTGCGCTTCAAATTGCAGTCCAGTTTCTTACTGTATACGTTATTGAGAAATCAGCAATTAGAGCCTGTCACTAGCTTGGATTCATCACGAGTACGCTACATACTGCTATAGAAAGACAATAGCAGTCATGGCACCAAGCAGAGTCATCATCGACACCGACCCTGGTGTCGATGATATGCTAGCTATGCTTTTAGCTTTGGCGTCATCGCCTGAGGAGATCGAATTGATTATGATTTCCGTCACATACGGCAATGTTCCACTTAAGGGCTGTCTGAAGAATGTGGTGTCCATGTTTTATGTGCTCGATAAAGAGTTGGAATGGCGCAAATCAAAAGGCAAGCCCGAAGGTTTTGGATCTCTAAAGGCATATAAGCCTATTGTAGCGATCGGGGCGGAGCATGCTTTAGAGGAAGAAATATTGATGGAGGATGGTTTCCATGGATCCGATGGTCTGCACGGAGTTCACCAAGAACAACCGCACTTGAGTCCTGATGAGACATGGAAATCACTATTTGAGGATGGCATTCCAACACCCGCCCAGGACCCCTCCTATTACTCCTATTTTACGCCGTCGAAGACACCTGCTCACAAAGAGATTTTGCGGATTCTTAAAGAGGAACCTGCGGATACTATCACTATTTGCGCAGTTGGTCCTATGACAAATCTTGCATTAGCGGCTGCGGAGGATTCTGAGACGTTCTTGCGCGCTAAAGAGATTTGTGTCATGGGTGGCGCAATCGAGGTTCCAGGAAATATCACACCAGTTGCCGAGTTCAACACATACGCGGACGCAATCGCCACAGCAAGGGTGTTTGCACTCACATCATCCGTTCCGTCTTCGACCATGCCCGTCGTGCCCCAGAAGATCGCCAAACTCGGACCATACCCCGAGAAGCTATCTCGTAGGTTAAACCTGAGTTTATTCCCCCTCGACATCACCACTCCACATCTCTTGTATAAGGGATTCTTTTTTGATATTATCACACCTCACGTAAAGGAGGGCAGTCCTCTTGCTTCGTGGGTCAACCATATCATGAGTGGCGTATTCCGCCGAATGGAAAAGTTCATAGCTGCGGATAAAGAACCCGGACTACCACTCCATGATCCACTAATCGTCTGGTATATTATCACACGTGATAATAACCAGGCATGGAAACTGGCAAAGAATGCCCCAGAAGATATTCGTATAGAGACTTCAGGTCAATGGACGCACGGCATGCACATTGCGGATCAACGAGGCCGTAAGAGGGCTCCGGGAGTGTCCGCTAATGCTCAAGGCTCGGCCGACGAGTTTATTGATGAAATTCCAGGGGACAACTTTGGCTGGTTGAGTGCAAAGCGTGGAAACAGGATTAACCGGTTGGCTGAAAGTCCCGGTTTTGAAAGATTCGCGCCGGATTTAATGCGACGTTTGTTTGGTTGAATAGAATCGCTCAATGTCTTATAGAGTAGTTTTCGAATCTACTAAATTGTTATCAAGAAACTGTTATATGTGGGTATCCTTGAGGTAAAGCATACACTACACAAATTCTAAAACTTTTACTCAATACTTACAATTCGAGATGACGGTACTCTCGAAGGTTATCATCAACGTGAAACGCCATGATAGATGCCGTTGTCGCATACTGTAGCGTCGAAGAGGGGCGTGTGCGGAAAAGTACCACTCTGCTTCAGCCAGCCAGAGCTACGCTTATCGTTGGTTGTGAGGTCTCCGGAGTCGACCCTGTTCTCCAAACGATGGTGTCTATATCCATCACAAACGAGGAGGATCGACCAAGAAGGTGTTACATATGAATTGGGGCTGCTCTATCCCTAAGGCGTGATGATCCTCAGCGCACCGAACTTCTCCGTGAATTCTACTCATCCGGCGACTTGACTAAATACTTTCGCCGCAGGCATCCGAAGTTGATCTAGAAGTATCAGGCTCTAGAATTCCAGGTCTATGACATGCCTTTAGATTACAAGATACACTTAAAATTCCACGCTTGGAAATTCATGGCACAGTATCCTAGAGAGTCGTGATGTCTTCCTTTGTTTTGGCGTTCAAGTAGGTGCCTCACATTGTCTTTCTTAGCTCAAAATGCATTGTATACTTCTAATCCATGGACAAAAATATCTCTCTTTCGTAATACGATCGTTTTTACCAACTTTTGTAGTAGGCGACTCCAAAATTTACCACCATCATCATAAGAATGACGGCCTAATTGTTCCCCGGATATAGGAGAGTGGGGTGACCCGTTCTTTTGACCTTTCTTTGCGAACAATCCAGATCGCGGTAGTAAAGTAATAATTGTCAGTAATCAGATGAGTTATCTACAGAAACCCCAATATCTCTCTGGATTCCGATTCGAGAACTACCAATATGGTGTCTCTGGTAGGCTGTATAATCTTCTGTGCAGTAGCTGTCGATGTACCCGCATCAGCCACAGAGGCAACAGCGTCTCTGATGTTTTTTTGGCACGCCTTCCTCATAGCATGATCGTGGCCACGAGCTAGCTCTTCTATGGTCTTGGTTAAGCCCGGAAGATGTCAAAAACAGGGCGGGCAGCTCCTTGCCCTATGACCTACACGTCCCAGGCTTGATTGGAGATCTTAGTATGGTCTCGGCCCTGCCACCATGGTACAAAGCATAACAGCAGATCCCTGAACCCTTATAATAATCATCAATAGAAGGAAATCCCCTAATCTTTCATTTCTTTTTACTTCTCTTTCTCCTCCGTCTCTAGCCTTGCCCTCACTTCCATAATCTCCAACACGCTAACTGAGTGGCTGTATCGATTTTCACAGCGCAGAAATCTCCCAAGAACGTGGTAAAATTATATTCGCTTGCCAATGTGATAAGAAAGATATTAAGTCAGGTCTTCCATACCTTAAGTGTATATGGAAAGCAGTCCTGGAGGAGAGAAGACAATCAAGTAGGTAGGCCACTATTTCCTCTTTGGCATGACTAACACCCACAGACGCCTTCTCTGCCCTAGCCCGATGTCAAGGGGCTAAAAAGTCGTCTGCGCCACATAACGTTAGAAAAAGGGCACGCGCTCTCGGATCAGCAGTCACAAAGCGACAAATGAGCTGCGATGATCAGCAGGGCCGGCAATCTGTCGTCAAACCCATGCGGTCCATTTTGAGAAGAGTCTGAATGGAGATACTTGTACCGTTCAACTTGCATTATCCCATAATAGTTCAACTTCCTTTTATATTAGCTTAACGTGAAGTAAAGCTCGCGGCAACGACTTAGATCAATGGTCCTGTCTAAATTTTATCCGGTGAGGGTCACGTGAGGAACCTTGTCCTGTAGGCCGCAGGTAGTAAAGGGACTCTATTTTCGGATCCCAAGGCCTCTAGTCCTAGAAGCTTCTATAATAAATGCTCATTATTTTAATGTAGTAACGTTGAATGACGATACGCTATGAGAAGTACACGACGTATTTGAAAGGCAAGCTGTTGAGATCAATGAACAAAGGGGTAAGCACCTAACGAAGGTACAACGCCTCCTAGCTGCTGAGATGCAAAGTGGGCAGAGGAGGCCAATGAGTGGGATTAAATGGGTGTAATAGTATGAGACGGCTGTGTTCGGTCGATGGTTACTCAGACTAAAAAGCCCGCATATGACAATTGTAAGATGTTATAATCAGCCCTTCTAGGCTGAAGTCGTTCACGGTTAAACACTATAGCTTGCTCAATATGGAAAATTTGCAGAGCAATGGACTGGATGGGTCGGTCTATTACCGGTATACTATGTACACCTATGTACAAATCCCTTACGAATGTCGACACATGACCAGTACAAGGCAACAGAGTTCTCGGATCCGATGGTCATTAAGCGTGTCAACCTTCCTGCGATTGAAAAATTGCGCCATAGCATAAGGCCGGGCGAGCCGTCCCGGAGGTATCGACGAACGAGACTCGTGCTAGAACCCCCGACTGCGATTCTATGGGCATGCCAGCAGGTGTACATACCACGCATACGGAGATGCCCGGGTTTGGGTGTCCGGAAACATAAGCGGCTCCTATCCCATCTGGCGGGTGACTTACGACAGTAGAGAAGTAGATGTCCGCTGTTACCTTAAGGTCAACAACTATGCTCTGTTACATGACGATCTATCACGGGCTGTGGCAGGGACGCGGTGCCCACGATGGAGGACTCCACATAAGCGACCAGCTGAACGCAAATTATCGATAACATCAAACTCTGATCTAGTCGTGGGAGTATGTTGTCCATAGGAGTGGGACTAACAATTAGATAAGCCCGCATACTCGGCTGCCGAGCACCTTGCACCGTGAAGAATGTGAAGCACGCGCATCACCACACTTGTTGCCGTGGTCTATAAATGAAGTCCGAAGACCTATTGAGTGACCGTATAGGCTGATCCGACTTCTGGGTGATATGTTGATGTTTCTAGCTGCCTGTATGACCAGACAGGAATGACACTGATAGTGGAGATTTATATCCGTTTCTTAGATATTCTATCAACAGACCCCTCTCTCCGCCTCTTTGAAATACAAACTTTTGATGAAGCATTCGTGACTCGGGGCATACAAGTGGGAACGGGCAAAACGATCGACTACGGGTGGCCTTCTACACAGAGAGTTGCGCATAGAGTTGATCTTTGGGTCGAGTCGCAACCAAACGCTATCGCTGTCAGAGACACACGTGGTCAGAGCCTAACGTATCAACAAATGCCCCAGCACATCAGTGCGATTGCCCATGGCCTAACTGCTGCCGCCGTAGAGACGGAAGCGTTGGTCGCCGTTTTCTGCGAGCCAACAGTCGACTCCATTTGCTGCATCCTAGCAATTCTGAGACTTAGGGCTGCCTATGTTGCACTTGATGTCCGAAATGCGCCGGAGAGACTTGCCGACGTAGCCCAGGAATCTCGGCCGGCCGTCATACTATTTCATTACGCTACAAAAGGCCATCTATTGATTGATTCATAGTGTTTAACGTCATGAGAGCGTGCTGCGATGCAGTCACTCAAGCCTCCGAGGGGGCATGCGACGTGGCGTGCTACCTATATTCTACGTACCAGCATACACCATTTCAAGCCTCAAGGGCTAGCCGTGTATATAACCCGCGTCCACTCCTTTTAAAACGTTGTGCTTCACTTTCTATAATCCCAGTCTTTCTCGGTCTGCTTCTCGCACGGTACAAAAGGCCATCTAGAAGGGCTGGGTGCCAGACAAACGCCGGTACTTAATATCCAGGGCATCGCTCAAGTCATAGACAAACCCCTCTCCCAACTCGCTAGGTTGGCCAGCCTTGCTATCATACAATATACGAGTGGGACAACCGGACGCCCTAAAGGAATCGTATTGACGCATTACAACCTCGCTGTCCATTGTGCATCGGCGGAGAAATATTGCGCCTTGAGCGAGATATATTGCTCCAGCAGAATGGACTGGGATTCGACGCGTCCATCGCACATATATTCTATGCTCTTGTATTTGGAGGGAAAATTATTATGGGTAACAACCGAGAAGATCCCACTGAGATCGCCGAGTTAATACGGAGCCACAGGGTGACAGTGACATTAATCATGATCTCGGAAATGTCTGCCCTCCTCGACTACGGCTCCTCGATTCTTTCACTTTGCAGCTCATGGCGTATATCTATGTGCGGTGGGGAGGCGTTCATCATAAACTTAGTCCGCAAGTTCCAGAAGCTAGACCTGCCTGATCTCAAGCTATTCAACGCCTACGGACCGAGCGAAACGACCATCATCTCGTCTATTGGACAGGTAGCCTATCGCACCACTAAACTCGCTGACGATCACAAGGTCCCTGTCGGCCCTCCCATACCGAATTATGGCGTTTACGTCCTTGACGAGACACAACAGGCAGCTCCGTTAGGCTGGCCGGGTGAACTCTGTATCGCCGGTCCAGGAGTCTCGCCGGGCTACCTTGGACTTCCGGAGCTGGTGGAGTCGAAGTTTAAGCCAGACAGCATACCTAAGCCTGGCGGGTTCTATGACGGCTGGAAGACGATATACCAAACCGGAGATAAAGCCTGGATGCTTGCCGGTGGCTCCTTTTTGTACTTAGGACGTATCGATGAGGATACCCAGGTTAAACTAAGGGGTATTCGCATCGAGCTCGACGAGGTGACGAAATCAACTCTGCATACCTCAGAAGGCGTGTTCTCGGATGCTGCTACCATCCTATGTAGCGAGACTAACCAGATTCTTGTCGCCTATGTTGTGTTCTTCCATGACAAAGGCGCTATATATTGTGTCGCAGCTGTTCTGGCCATATGAATCTGCCATAGCGGCATTGAGCCTGTGCGCTATCGCTCACATTGGAAATGGCCCATCCAACATGAACACTTCGAGTCGAAACGATAGTATTATACTGACTATCCTAATTGCAGGGCAATAGTATAACGCAATAGGTAGTCCTAAACGCGTATATACTAATTCCTTATTATTTTAATAAAACTAGACACTACATGTACTTAACAGTAGATACCGGCCTAGGCTTTACTTTATTCGATCTTTCCCTAAACATCTACGTCCCGATCTAGAGCGAGAGAATAAAAAGAACAGAATGCTATGTGCGCTCTTATCTATGGCCTTCTCTTGTCTCACAAACCCAGAATAAGGGTGCAAAGTGGAAAAGGTGACTGAGAGATGTAATGATTTTCCTATGCTCCGTGTTCCCTAGCGAACGGTATAAAGGCACCCGTCTTTCAACGCTAATCTGCCCAGATGAGCTATAACCTTTTGCTATTTCGTTGATAGCTATACTAATCTCATCTGTATAGATGTACTAATTCTTTGTAAACTACTTCTCTTCCGGGCTTAAAAGTTAAACCCAATTATAGAAGAGTGAGACTGTTCTGAGATTAATCTTAGGCTGGATCTGATAATAGTTGTGACATGGACGAGAAACTTCGTTCTGGTATTCTAGCCGCAGGATCTGTGATGGAGTCTGGTTCACTAGATGGGCGGAAATTGCTAACAGGTTGATAGGATAGACGTTTGAAGATTGATTGCGATGTTAAAACCTGGAAAACAAGGCCTTCTGACTTCAGTGTGTGCAAGCATGATGCAGTTCCACCAATTAGTTTTTGAATATATGCAGCCTGCCAAATTGGTCGTTCCATTCTATGCGATGACCTAGCCTGAATTCAGGTTCTGTTGGATCCATAGATGCCGGTACTGAGCCTGTCTCCTTGTAGGCGTTCATCAAGTCGATGCATGCTTCCAGTACTTTGCCGCTACCCCGATGCTGTACGGAATTAGAATCAGGGAGTCCTGTAGCTGTGGATAGCCTCCTCTTGGCAGCATCCAGAGGCGTCCGGCCGTCGTCTGCGACTGCGCAAATGTCGACTCGTCCTGTCGTTAGCAGAGAGCGACACTTCTTATTGACGCTCCAGAGAATATCGCTCTCAATTGCCCATCTCAGCGGAGTTCGACCGGTTTTGTCTCTAGAGTCTGTAAATACTTTATCTGTTGCCAACAATGCATCTAATACTTCTTCCGTCATTGCTTGCGCCGCATACGATAGCGGTGTGCGACCCAAGTGATCTTCAGAGTCAAACTCAATGCTCCCGGCGCTCAGCAACGCTTGCAATATACTTGGAGAGCCCTTCGCTGCCGCATAAGATACGGGTGTTCGGCCATAGTTATCTCGTGAATCGACAACGGCTATGCCAGTATCTAGTATTACCCGGACAGTTGTTTCGAGGCCACATTCCACGGCATACGAGAGCGGAGTGCGGCCGGTATGATCTCTGCACTCAATCTCAGCATGGCTGGCACCGATGAGACTTCTCACGATATCTGGTCTGAGGCGAAATGCACCCGCTGCGTGTGATAATGGAGTACGCCCATGTATATCCTGCGAATGTACCGAGGCTTCGTTGCATGATAGTAGTAACTCGACCATTTCCAAAGACCGTGATTCTCCTGCTGCGTATGAGAGCGGGATTCGCCCTTCATGACACGCAGAAACCGTATCTACTTGCCCCGTGGTCTGTAGCATACAGACTAGGGTCCTAGCCAGTTCCACGCAGCCGCTCTCAGCTGTATAAGATAAAGGAGTCCTCCCGAAGTCATCAACGCATTCCAGGTCGACATTTGGCATCTGCATCATACTATCGCACAAATCAATGATATACTCGTTGAATTTACCATCCCATCTTCGTTTTAAATGCTTGCAGGCACAAGCAAGCGGAGTTGTGCCCTGTTTGTCTGCTACATGGAGATTAGCTGGTTCATTCGCTAGAAGCCAAAGAGCTGCATCCACGCTGCCTGACTCGATGGCCCAATGAAGAGGTGTCTTCCCGGTCGAATCAACTTGTTTCAGATTCTCTCCGTGCTGCGTTAGAGCCTCAATTGCCGTGACGCAGTTGAGCTGTACAAAGCAAATGAGCAAGCTTGGGTGGCAGGGGTTGAAATCAGTACACGGGCTCAGCGCCCAGAAATACTCTTCGTCTTCTGGCTCAAGTGCAACAAGAATCTGGCCGTCAATGAATGCCTGCACGCCAAGATCATATGCTACTGCATGGCTGCCACATGCTAACGCAGCGATCAAGGGGAGGCGATATCTTCCACCTTGAGCCTGTAAATGATTCAGTCGATCTGGATGACGGCGGGCCAGATTATACAGGTTTTTCTCTGCGAGAATGTGCAACATTGTAACGTTGCCTGGTTGGGAGTTTGCGCCAGTGCGAGTGAACCCTTCTTTGATAAGAGCGTTGTGTAGCTCCACCCACGTATTCAAAGGGAAATGTTTCATGAAATCCAATTGATCCACCGATTTCTGTGCCTGTTCGGCGTGAGTGAACACATTCGCGACCGCATATTCGAGGAAGGGGTAGATGGGTGTACTTGGAGATCCAAGACACAGACTCCTCCACTTGTGTCTCGGGTCATTCGGTAACGGGTGCGAGTATCCTGGCCGCCTGTGGAGAATCGCGCTTGCAGTAGACTCAATACTCTCAAGCTGTCTGAGACAAGTTTTCTTCAACATTTCATGACTCGTACTTTCGACATCATTGCGCTGGTGCAATTGCAGTCGCTGGAGCCCATCCTTTTGAAGAAGAAAATCACGGACTGATTCATGTATGAAATGCACGTAAGTATTGGCACCAGAGGCGATTTCCTGAACAAGTCCTCTTGACAGATGTAAAATTCTGCGGCGTATGTTGTCTACAGCGATTGTCCCGAAGTTACCGTAATCAAGCCCAAGTTGCGTAGCGGTGTATAGCTCGCGCAATGTCAAAGGCCGCTGGGAGAAAAGCACCCATTGAAGGCATCGTACTGTGCTATCGTCTATTGTGTCTCCACCAGGAAACAAGATTTCATGATAAAGATTTCCTAGCTTGGATGGGAAGTTTCTCAGTGTCTCTTGCAGTTTTGCCATCTCGCCTTGATCGAAAGCCATCTTAAGCTTAGGTACGACAATTGATACCCATAGGAAAATTCCGGAGGCTTTATTGCCGATTTCATCTCTGATTTCATCTGTGAGTTCTGACTCTCCTAGGAGAGGTTCGAGTTCAGAGTTAACATAACGCTGAATGCTGAGCGCATGCTCATCTTGCGTTTCAAGGATCAGCTGGGGATGGTGCTTTGTCGAGATATGGGGAAAGCGTCGACTCGAAAAGCATACACTAAAGCGTTTTCCAGCCCTGATAGTTTCCTGGACAATATCCTCAAAGAAAGATATCATCTCTCGAACTTCGGTTTCCGAGCCCTCATCTAGTGCATCAATATAACAAACAACGTCCTGATTGCCAAGTTTGCGAACAACTCGATGAAGGAGGTTCTGAAGGCCTTGCTCCTGCCAACCATTCTTTTCAATGTAGTCCGGACTCGCATAGCCAAGTTCGCTAAAGGTTGTAGTCAGATTCGGAAGTAGTAAAAAGAGTTGGCACAATAGCGTGCGGTACAATCCTAATGTCGACCTTTCGAGTTCATTCCCATTAGCGTTGAAAAAGAATGATATGGGCTCCGCTTGAGGCAAATTCGCTCTGGAGTTTTCAAGGAGATGGTTCATAAGAATCGTTTTTCCTGCGCCTGGGTTGCCTTTAATCCACAAGAATCCCCCGTGAGATTTGACTTGAGAAGAATCTGCCCAGTGTCCGTATTCTGGTGTTTTAGTGAACCAGTCGCATGTCCCTAGGCATGGTCGCCGAATATTTTGTCGTCTTACGTTCATCTGTTCGAATTGCAAAGTCTGGATGATTCGTTTGGTAATCTCAGCGGAGGGTCCTGATTCAGTTTCAGGTCTATCGAATGACTGAACGTTTCCTGGGACGGCGGTTCTAGTCGGCGTGGGAGCATAGCTGTGACCGTTCTGGACACGAGCGCTCCCGCCAATGAACTGAAAATGAATTTCAGAGTTAGCCGAGCCCGACATGACTTAATTATCTATGCGAAGAGATCTTATCAGGCTAAATAAGAGGCTAGAGAGATGGTGAAGAGCAGTAGCGCAACAGCAAGGACGGAAGATGAAAAAAAAAAAAAAAAAAACGTTGGCCGCGGACAATTTGAAATCACTTCTAGAAGATGTTGCCCTTCGGTGCCTCACCTTCGCTACGCAAGAGTTGATTCGCAGACTGGGTGGGGTGATTCCCGCTCAATAGGTAGATTTCTCGCCCGGCCAATAGGCAGGCATGGTGCCACGTCACGAGACAAGCTGAGGCGACCAGAACGGAATGGTGTTTACTGAAAAGTGCAAATCTCAAAGTCCTATATTGGAGTTTTAGGCAGCCAAAGGGCCCCCTGGCTCGCCACGACTTTCTACCTTCACCAGCCCAAAGGTGAAGCAGTGGGAGAGCAAGATGACCGACCCATTTGGCATTGTTGCGGGTTCCATAGGAATTGCGGCTGCTTTCGATGCGTGCCTCGATGTTTTAAGCAAGGTTCAAATCGCTCGTCGATCTGGATCGGATCTTCGGACGTATCAGCTACAGCTGGCTTGGCTGAGACTGCGTCTCTCTCGATGGGGAGAGGCTATCCGAGTGCACGAGGATCCGCAATTCAGCAACCCCAATCCCACAACCGAGGAAGTCAGAATTGCGAAACGAACGATCTTTCAAATTCTCACGCTCCTCGAGAATTCGGATAGAGTGGCGAAGAAGTCCAGTGGGGAGAGAGTACAGACCGACGATGCCGAGAGAGTCGATAACGCCTTTATGCCAGCGGATCTGCTCACCCTATATGGCAACATCCAGAAGGTGATAGCTCGTCGGCAGAGGACTTCATCTAACCTAATTAAGCTTACACACTGGGTGGTTCATAGAAGGGAACACTTATTGCAACTCATCGAAGACATCTCGTCGTTGATGGACTCACTCGAACAAGTATTCTCGGCACCCCAGAGGCGGGAAATTCTCGCGAGCGAGGAGCTGCAGCAATTTAGTTCCACAATGGCCGATCAGCAATCATCGATTCGTTACTTGGAGATGCTCGCGAAAGATATAGACAAGACGTTCAATAACGTAGCCGCATACAACAACAAGAGCGGTCATCAAATTGGTGACCAGTCCACGTTCGACAACGCACGAGTACAGAATGGTCACACCTTCACTCAAGTATGGGCCACCGCTGCAGGAACGTTACCTGTTGGGCAAGGCATGACGATCAGCATCCAGAAAACGGGAGGACACTCCAGGGTTCGAAATGGCGATGTATACATAGAGAAGGACGATTTCTGGGCGTAGGTATGCCAGGGTATGGCAGACTGGTGGAGGAACAGACGATATCTTATTATGTATTGTACCAGTGCTTACAGTACCCGTGTAGGCTACATATCGTGGTCCTAAACTCATAGTTCTTAGACACAAGGATAAATGCAATATTTACTCAATGTATGTAACTGCGCATTAACAACGAGAAGACGCAAGAAAGCAAAAATGCGTTTCCGTAGACCTGATTAACCGGAAGCGGCCTACTATTTTCGACCTGGTGTCAAGGGTGACGTTTATCCGGCTGGTGTTGGTCTAGTATTAACCCAAGGCCTTCCAAGACTCCAAACTCAACACGAAGGATTACATGTTCCTAGGTTCTACTGAATGGTATTTTTCTAGGCATATCTCTTAATGACTACCTTTAGCCTACTTGGCGATAGGGATTATGGAGGCGCCAGTTCATTCCCTTGCTTTAAACTCTCGCACTAAGGACTATCTCAATTGTTTACCGTAGCTTTATTATTCAATCGATCATTAAAGACTTATGCATATAGATGGATTATTCTCTCTATAAAGGCATCTTCGGCTCAGTCGCGGAGAAGCAGCTTATTATGCAGTGGACTTATAAGATTTGTACCGCCATGGCAGCCAGCTATCATGCATATAGCCGCTGTCAACAGGTCTGAACATCTTGAAGCCGTGCTTATTGATGCATGGAGTACGGGCCAGGTTGGATCGATTTTGGTAAAAATAAACTTTAAGGTGTCTCTGCGTAGCCGAAAGGTCTCTTAAAATATAATGTTTCAAGTCCATCCCAACAGAAGTGCGTGTCGTAGGGGAAGTCAGGCTCGAAAGCTCGTGATTAATCTTCGAAACTGTGCTGTCTACAGCCGCTTCGGGTTCGGGATTAGTCCGAAGGCATGTCAGCGACCTGCGAATGCAACGGATGCAGAGGTTTCGTTTATCGCATTCAGTCTTGTTCTCCCGACAGGGGGGCGGCGCAGGCGACGAAGTTCCGATTGGGTTTGAAATGCTGTGAGTGGAACTAAGCGTGCCTCTTCAGACACTGCAATCAATCAGAATGCTTCGGGTCCCCAGTCTCTCCTCTACTTCCAACCAACACTTTGATACTCTTCAGGTTAATCAACAACTCACTTACCTTCGCGCGTAACGCCTACCTCCTAAAAGACAAGCGTACTGCAGTTGGGCATTGTGTGACTTGATATGTCTCGTCAAGTACACCTTTCGCCAAAACACTTTGTTGTATCCTGGAACGTGACAGCCGAAGTGCTTCGAAGTCGAATAGGGCTAACTGGCCCCTATGAGTCGACTAAAGCCAGACGTTAATCGTGTGTCAGACCAGACTGGATCATATTAGATTATTAGTTCTCTGGAGTGTACCGTTAGATCCAGTCGTCGGGACACTAGCAATGTGGGAGAGTGGTTGTAGGAGAACCACCGAATGCTAGACTCCGGTCAAGACAATAAAAAGTGACAGAAGAACTGGATTCACCGTCAATCAATCATTCAACTGCTGATCTATAAGCACATTCTTTTAACGACACTTTGTTGTATGTGCCCTACAAGGCACCGTTCATAGTTCCACTTCTAGAGTGCCATTCAGCTTCCTTGAACAGTGTTTCTACCAACTAATCGCCGACACTAATATACATCGCTATTGTTGCCAGGCATGTTACCCTGCTATACACTTAAAGCGCAACCCAGTGGTGCTGGATGGCTTATATAGCTTCGTGGGAAGAAAGCTATTTCCTAGTATGGTAGGGAGGTCAAGTATCACGTTTAACACGTACATGTGGCTAGCTTAGCTCATCTAGGTGGAGGTGAACAAACGGTCAGCGCAATAAGCTGCTACTTAGAAGAGGCAGTAGTGCACTTCTAGATGGACCTTTCAAGAGCTCAGTATACTTAAAAAAGTTAAGGCAACTATTTCTTTTTTTAAAGGAGTATGCACATAGGTAACAGTAGACAGCTACGATCATAAAACACAAATAAGTTCCTATATCTTTTCACAGCTTGTTAATGCGACTATTATCCTGTACGAAAGAATAATGAGTAGAATTGGGTCTAGACTAGTGGAAGATTGTAGCCGCCTACGCTATGTAATGAAGTATGATGCTCGAATATTTCTGAAGCATACAGCGCAGGCAAACCCTTCGTTACACTTCAACCTGTGTCAATTTGCCGGTCTGAATATCATACACCGCGCCGAAAACGTTATCAGCAAGCTCCTTTCGCACTAGAGGATGAGCCCTGACGAAAGCCGCGTCACTCTTGACTCGGTCAGAGTAGCTACAACTAGTGAGAAATTGAAGAACACTGGCAGCACTGGCAATTATACTTGGAAACTTACTCCTGAAATGCCCCAACATACAATCCATCGATTTCCTCATCATGACCAGTGATGTTTTTCTTGATACCTTGGCGAACAGAGTGATCTGTCACATGCGTCAAGCCGCAGTCTATACTTTGTTAATTTTGACTCCTCTAACTGTCTGTAGATCATTCGTTTTAACTCCATACCTGTGTGTGAGATTATCAGAATCTCTTTCAAGCCCGTGAACTGATCTAGAAAGATCAAATCGCTGATCATTCGAGGCATTCCACACCCAGCATTTCGAACGACAATAGCGTCTAGGAGAGGCCGAGTTTAGCATAGTCTATTTCGAAGGTGGTTGATAGCTGATAGAGGCAGAACTTGCCTGTGAGTTTTAGGTCAAACAGAGCCAATGGGTTAATTCTTCCGTCCGCACAGCAAACTTTACGAAGCAGTTAACATTACACCGAAACCTCAAAAAGCATGTATATGAGCAACGTACAGATGATGGTATGAGGCCTTGCGGACACAGGTGTATCCGCAATAAGGGGAGGAGGTGTATGCATTTTCACATATTCTCTAAAAATATGTCAGTTCCCCTAGTTCCACACAGATTTCGTCGAGAATGTCCATACTCGCTTTTTCCGATGAGCTCCAGAACGTGTGAAGTGGAAGATGAGCTGAAAGACATGTTTGAAAACTGCTGGTAGATTGTTGGTACGTGTAATGTATAGGTTATTGAGGGTGATGATTCCAAAACTTTGAACGCAGGTAACGTTCTGCTTTTATATACAATGCAAATATACTCTACTTGCCTAGACATTATAATTACCTCTTGATCTTCTACTACTTTACTGACTATTTCAATGATGACTAGTTTACGCGAACTGCCTCGGAGGCTAGGGATGCGTCGCAATGCCCATATTCGGAATTTGCTCACTTCGAGCTGTTGGTTGTCATACTAGTTGTCAGATCAAATATGCAGTTGTGTTTGACTGTCGTGTAAGGCGGCAGGAGGACAAGTCCCGCGTTGACGCGCTACCAGACCCGCCGGCTTTTCGGATGGATTCATCGTCCTTTAGCGGGCTGCGCTACCCCTTTATGGCGTGGATGTCCCAAGCCAAACCGCAAAGGGAAAATGGAACCCTGGCCTAGCTCTGACATATCAGCTCTTTAACCAGTCCCAATCATCGAGTTGTATAATGCTGGATCGGCTATGCTCGAGCTTTGCCTACTTATCCCCTTAACTAGCACATCGACAGCGATCTTTATTTAGTCAAGCACTTATAACAGGATTATATAGAAAATAAATTAATTTATTCAGTGGTATCTCTTCTGCACTCTATGTACATAAGTTCGCCCATGCCAGATGTACCCGCACGATCTATCATTACAAAGTGCTACGGGTTGGTGGGGGTTCAAAAGTCCCACTATCTAATACCTCCGTTTTAGAGCCTTCGTGCGGCATTGACTTATAACGAAATTGTCCCAACAAAAAATGAAGGGATACATGACAACACTATTTAAAATTTTCAATAAATCCCAATTAAATACGTTTAATCGGTATAATAGTTAAAGAACGTTGAAAGTCTGATGATTTTATTGTTTTGTTTGGGTATGACGCAACACATTTTAGCAGAGGTGGGGTCCCAACGGTGGTCCTAGTGTAAACTCGGTGCTGCCGACATCCTAGTCAAAGAGATGGGAATTTCATTTTATTCTCTATGGAATAACTACAATATTTTCACGTTTCCCATCCTACTACGTCTCCCACTTACCGATTTTAGAATGAGCTCTTCTAGCCAAATCAAAAATGGATATTGATATCGAATGGATCGATCTGAGCAATGCTCCTCTTGGCACCGATGAAACGCGCACAAAGGTTCGTTCCCACGCAATGAAGGCAACTGCTGCTTCAAGAAAGAAGACCGCGACATGGGGAAAACGGAACCTGCGTCAACTCCCCGGATACAGGATCACCAACGACGCACCCCCAGGGATCTCCAGTTCAATGCCTAATGACGAGACAAGCACTGACACCGTCGGCGCTCTCGGTCAGACCAGGGGCGCGTTTGCACCATCGAAGCCCACAGAGTGGTCTCCCATGGCCGTGAACATCAGCCCAGCAATGCCGTTGGCCGGTATAGAGTTGTTAGCCGCTGAATTTGGCGTACATATTCTCGACCTATCAGCTCTAACGTCAATTCAGTGTGGTTGGACGGCATGTGCTATCCTTGCAAGTCGGCCAAGTTGGATCAATGGCCTTGTTAGCCGTCGGCAGCCATCGTATCTCCATTGTGTCGCTAGTAGATATGGCTCCAATTCTTGTCTGGATGAAGCACTTCGCTGCGTGGCGATCCGAGCTAAGAGGGTTTTGTCTCCATCTTGCCTACCATTCGACCTGTCGGAATCCTTGCAATATGGCGCCGCACTGAAAAGCCTCCAGAAGGCGGTTGACGATGTCGAAGAGAGAAGCCAACCTGAGGTGTTAGGTGCCATTAATCTCCTAAGCCTATTCGAGGTAGGGAGACGTCGCTCGCTCATATTGTTATGATGACCTAAACTTCTTCCAGCTTCTCCAATACACGCGGGAGCAAGCTTGGGCACTTCACACCACCGGCGCATCACGCCTGATTCGTGCGAGGGGGGCAGCAAGCTTCGTATCAGATTTTGACATCGAACTTATGCTCTCAATGACTACCGCTATTGTCAGTTCTGCCCTACAAGAAGTTCCTACCCTGAAATAAGCTCTAATAATTGGCATTAGACCCATGAGTGTATGCGAAGCCACGAGCCGTGTTTCTTTGAAGAAGATCCCTGGCAGCAGATGTTCCAATCATTTGTCATCAAAAGCAACTTGATCTCGTCAAGAAGCCCATTGGCTATATCCCTAATGTGCATTATGGTAAGAGGTCCACGGATAATGAGGGATGTGTGTATTGCGGTGATTAGACCTGAAGGTAGCAACTGTCCTGATCTAGCACGGTTGAGGAAGCAGCTTAGAGAGTATCGAGGAGAGCTCTTGCAATGGCATGCAGAATATGTTTTAGCTACCTTAGTGACGCCATCTCATGAAGGAACTCAGACACCGAGTGGAGATATTCGCAGCGAGCTTCTAGCAACCTGCTACGGTCTTCTGATCAGTTGTTCCAGGATGCTGAGCGCAATCACAGTGGACCTCCTCGACTTCTTGGAGGACGAAGCCGTTGCTTATGCGACCCAGATGATGAAACTGGAAAGCGACATCTCATCAACTAATAAGTGGGCATCCTTTTATATCGCTCAGAAATTAGTTGTGGCTAGAGCGACTCTGGCGACGACCATCCTTTGGCGAGAATGTTCAGACCGATGTACAGGTATCATAGCACCAAATAAGTTCAGAGCATGGTTGTCAGCCATACTTATGCAATAAATAGCCTTATCCATAAACAACAAAAAGCGTATGGCTCACCTGCGGAATTTCCGTTAGGGATGGGCGCGATCAGTCTATTATCAAATGGCGCGTTGGTGTTGCCAATTCAATGTGGCCTCGGCAGGGTCAACAAGCACATTCCATTACCTACAGGTCCTTCCCTAGCACTACCCATGTTGCTGAACAACGCCTGGGTGGTTGGGGCGACAGTGTCATGTGCGGATGATTACTGAAATCATTGATCAATTCCGCTTGAGAAGTTCAATTAGATGGTGAGGTGTTCAATTGCCCAAGGCAGCTGACTCGGATGGAATTGACTGATCGATGTTAAATATGTATTGCGATGGGGCAAAGCAGATGGATGAACCACTACACGGTCCAAATATTTAGACTGCTAGCTCGCACTAATCAATCGATTAATCAATCAATCAACTCACTCCGACAAGTTGGGTGCCTCGAGCCATTAGATCCATCACGATTGACAGTCTAGAAGCAGCATAATGGAGTGAAGGATGAGTAGAGGGTACATGTCAGTGCTAAGCTCTTAATTGTGAAGTGCGTGGTTAATTCAGCTGGGCAGTGTGCAGTCCTACTCCAGGTTGCGGCTCAACTTCATCTACGCTACCCAGTCACGCGGTGGTCAGAATAATCGGAACATCCCAGCCACAAGGTATGTGCGCCCTTACTGATCCCATACTATCTGAATAGCACCGAGCTTGATATAACGTTTAAGGAAAAACTCAACTTATTTCCTAGTCATTTATAAATAAATTTTGTCCCTCATTTTTTAAACTATATGTGAACTATGTTGTACTCTGTACAAAACCGAGTGTAGAATGCTCGCTGGTGGGGGGTGTTTCGATTATTCTGACCACCGCGTGCCAGTGTGGCAAAGGGTGCGCTAAAAAGCCCGTGCGCAAAGTGTAGGCCTCGAAAGAATCTATGGTAGATGTGCGCGTTTCGTGGTCGCGATTTCAGCCATTCGATATCAAGCTGGTCTCCGACATTTCAAAGACGGATTCGAGGCTAACAACGCTATGTTCATCTTCTAAGATCCGCCAACGACTATCTATTCTAGCTTCCACTAGAAAATCAAGAATACTAAGGCTTGGAAGACATCAGCAATGTGGAGGACAAAGTTAATGCATGCGCATTCACTGTAGGTGCAGAAATTACTTCAAAACTCAAGAACATGAACCATGCTTTTAAAGCAATTAATAAAGTATAAGTTAGATTAAAGCAAACCTGGGCCGAATAAGCATATCATCACGTAGAGCGTGTTATGCACGAGTCATTAGTTTGTCGTTATTGAGAATGAACTAGAGAGTATTGAATACGCGTAGAGTTGGATATCTTAGTTTTTTTGGGACTTTTTTCAGTCCTATCCTCGGGAACGCAGAAAACGACAAATGTGACTGAAGTGAGGGCTACAAAGACAAACGACAAAGAGGGGTTGGCGACTCATGACAGCACTCGTCCGAGACTGTTGCTAGACTCCATAGTGGTAGTTTATAGAAGTAGGATATTGAATTACTTCTTTCTAGTGCATGTCCTGCGGTCAACGAATCGTGGCATGAACAAGCTTGCAGTCATGTTTCGTGCTAATGCACCATGCACCGACGGGATGCCTGGCACCTAATTAACTATCGCTAGAGAACTAGGGCACTAACAGCCATTTTATCATATCGGTAACAGTGAAGAGTCGTGTGTGATAGCAGACAAAAAAGCTCCCGTGATGCTCGATAACATTGCTGTAGGGGTAAGTAATTCCACCTGTATCCTGCCGATACATTATAATGATATTTATTAAATGAAACTCATTCACAAGGGTGTATGCGCATCTTCAAAAATATGTAATCGTTATCTTTTGCTATCACCAGACATGGTCAAAGATACACCACTCCTACAGGTTGTGATGTTTTGCTTCGGATGAGTGAACGTGCAGACTAAAGGACTTACATCGAGACTCGGGTCGAAGTCTTAATCTCGCCTAAGTCTTTTATTGGCGCTTCCAGGTCCTCCTGCAGCTTCTATTTGTATGCTTACCAGCATACCCATCGTCGTTCAATTTGGTAATGTCAGCACTAGTTCTCGTTAGCCGGGTCCACCTGCACTCTCTGAATTGTTCAAGGTGAAGTCGACGCTAAAACGGACCCAAATAGCAAGTTCTGATAGATTGTTCGGCTTGTTTACCGAGACGAAATAGGCTTAATTTTACAGCGTTCTACTTGATTCTATACTGATTTTCATTGAATATTTTTTTTTGAGTTCGGAAAGATGTCATAATGTTCTTTATGTATGATTTACATACAGTAGGCACCTTACTTTGGGCTAAAAATAAGTTTAATTACAAGCAAGGGAGGCAAGCCATTACGTAGGTAGGTAGATGATTAAAATGAGTAGTCCTAGCCGAAAGCCAGGATAACTACTCGGACACGACAAAAGATATCAGTGATTGCTTTAGGAGAATAAGGAATAGCTGACAAAGCCATGGTAGTAGGGTAATCAAGATAACGGCACCCGGATTACTATATAATTCATACCTAGATTGTCGCCTTCATAAGTGCATGTCACATGTAGAGTTTGAGGATTTATCATCAACAAAGAGGCTGGAAAAGAAGACAGTCCACTCGAAACAATAGAGATGTAAATTCTATAAATACTCAAGCAACAAAGGCAAGTGCATGTGACGTTGCGGCGAGTATATCCAATTAATTATTTCAAGCACCTAATCGCAGTCTTCATAAGTAGTGTAACACGTACATTCGCCCCCCTCACTCCATTGATAGGATAGTTATACCTGTGCGTTTGTGACTTAAGATTACTTACCTCGACATATTATCTAATCCGGCGTTCGATTTCGTCGAATACGAGATTTTCGAAGGACTTGTCAGCTGACTCGTGGCGTGACGATAAGCCTGATGTAACCTACCGGGCAACTGGTAGCCAAGTATGTAATTAGAGGCGTATATTATCCTGGCTTAGATCATGTGCTATCTAGGACGTAGTCATCAGATTGCGGCTGAGGACCCGACACATCCGCCCAAATTTCTCGCCGCCTCACCATATCAGTCGTCAACCGGCAGCTAGAGAGGTTGATATTCGCCCCATGTACATTTTCGGTACCAGATCTGACGTTTATAATGCATGAAGCAATTATGAGGTCAGCAGCATCACGAGATGTCTTCCACAACACGTGCGACGAGGCTTCTTAGTGGTCGAGCTAACAGGCCGTACCAGGGGCATGGTGTATCTAGCGAACTGTCGTTCAACAACTTTGTCGACTTTTTAGGGCGAACAAACACCGAATCGGCTCCCAACAGTCTAGAACATTTAAATCACCTTCGACTAAATGATTGCAGAACTGTTGTCTCCTTGCTTGAAATATAATGGAAGCTAGGAAGGAACAAATGGCTAAGCCACGGCGTATTCAACGCGACAAGGGATGGTACGGGGCTTATACGTCAGGAACGTTACAACTGTTTCTTGATAGCCGATTGGAAATTGCCTTTCGGAATGTTTGGGACATGAGAATTTGCAGTCGGTCCGAGTCATCTACGCCTCTATACAATATCAAGGTATGCTTTACAGACACTGTTAGGTCAGGAGGTCTAGAAATGATTTCATCGAGTATATAAAGGGCATCAATATCCCTTCTATCCTACTGTTTTTGTGCTCTATATCAGCAAGTAGACCTTCCTTTGAAGCTAATAGTCAACCGCCACCGATTCCAGCCACCAAGTTACATACTATTCCAGTCTTATCCTATCACAATGCACGCCTTTAGCAGTGTAGCTTCTCTTCTCCCTCTCCTTACTCTTGGTCTCGCGCTCCCTCACGAACGCCGGACTACCCATGAGTTCGATATCACGGCCTTGAGCGGCAGGTTCCCGACCGATGGTCCCTACGGCACTGGTCCCATCGACTCTTCGCTCAGCATAACAATCACATATCCGGATGCTTCGTCGACCAGCGGCGCAACGCTTAGCACGACTTGTAGCTATGCTTGGCCAGCAAGCATAGCTCCAGGACCGACTGCCTGGACTGTGTGCCAGGATCCTTCCGTGCAATGGCGTCTGCCAACGAACGGCTGGACCAACTTTGGCAACTATCGCGTTGAGATTTACCAGACTCTAGCGGCCAATGGGTGAGTAGCGGCTGCCTTGCACAGCTTTGTGCTTCTATTATCTCAACGTAGAGATTGGTTGCTGACATTTTCTTGCAGCGCTGGACTGGATGCCACTCACTACCTCACTGTGAACCCGGGCGTGACGAGCGACCCGAGCGCATATCTGAGTTGTCTCCAGATGGGCAAGTTCACACCAGACATTTGTCAGCTGAATGGCCCGTTGAGCGCGCACCCAGGGCCTGTAGTCATGTATGCGAGTGAAGAGACTGCTATTCCGAGCTAGAGCGTCAGGATTACCTGAAGCGAGTGTATGGGCTAGGAAGAGAGGGGTTCGAGGTTATCTTCATTAGGCAAAAAGTAACGAATGGGTTATTACAGCAGTGGTTTTTCGTATAGATAACAATCAATTTTTAATTTCTTAACATATCGGAAAATGTGGCTCCTGATCCTACAATAATCGCGCCTAGTATGACCAAAGTACGTAGCGCACCGAAGAGATAACACCTAGCAATCCTCAGCTCCTTGCTATCGAAGCCTGTGTTAAAATAGATGCAGGTTATGAGTATATATAATAACAGTATAGGGCAGAAGTGTTCGTCGCGGGTTGGTACGTAGGGGTACAGTATATATAAGCCGCAGAATGGGTCGTCAGCCACCTGAATTACCAGCCACCCAACATTCCAACAGCCTGCAGCTAATATTAGCATGTGGAAACGGCCCGTCGGGGACTGGTTTGCCAAGGAAATCCAACAGCGGTGCCCAACCGTCCTGGAGAGTCGTTTCAAGCAGTCTGTCATCAGAGACAAGCCCACATATTACATTGCCATGCTGTAGTTTATAAGTCAGCTATCTAGCAACTCATTGCGCAACAGGGTGACTATGCAGAAAGCTACTCATAGAGGTTGCATAGCTCGATACACTCACTTTCCATTCTTATAATCCCTGCTTCAATGTTACTGTCCAGGGCCCTGAATAGCTCCGGCCACATGAAACCCATGTACACATCCTAGACCCAAAATATTCCGCAATTTAACGGCGTAACGGCGAAGAGCCCTGAGCTCCCGGCGATGATTGGCGCGGGCGAGCGTCTCAGTAATGCTTCGGTGACAGTCGTCCAGCTCTTTGCAGTAATTCAGTATCACCTTTCATATTCGGACAAGCTAAGACAGGTTCGGCCTCAGAGGCTGACGCCGCAGAGTCGGTCACGCCACTAAATTGCTAAGCGGCGCGCGTCCAAATCAGCTATGGTGATGTTGATCTCCCATTTAAGGGCCTGAACCATCTGCATGTCAAGAGATATTAAGCTTAATCATCACTCCACAGGGAACGCAAGCGAGGCTCAGTCACTTTTTGCGACACAGTTCGAACATCTAGTTGGCCGCAATTCGGATCCTCGAAGACGATATCCCACACGTGAAAGGTGGGGGTCATAACCAAGTTTTTTAAGCAGCTGAAGCGACTGTTCCTAAGCGAGGCATGCCGACCCATGTTATCTTCACGGGCTTGCTGCGTATTCGCGGTGATGGTTCAGGTAGTGCGTGGACATAGTTCTCCGGTAACCACCAGTGCACCACCACCAGCTGGTGAGATCTGACATTTTGATCAAACTGACGTGAAAATTCGAGTGGCCTGATCGCCGCAAAAGTGTCATTCTTCTGGAAAGTGCATCAAATTATACAATTTACTTTCGTGAAGTTAGTGATGGACTAAGTAACTAAGATGCAAGTACTAATCAAATATTCTCCGAATTAAGCGCGCGGCCCTTAGTATCCCTTTAACGGGTGATTCATCTGCAACTTATGTAAGCCACCAATGTATCCACCTTTAAGATGGATGCGCCCAATAAATCCAAATGCTGTTTTTCAAGCATGTAACATGCAACTGTTTTTATTGGGTGCAGCCATCTTGCAGGTGGATACATGGTAATTTACATAAGTTGCAGATGGATCACCCACTAAAGAGATAAATACAATGCTTATAATAAGTGTAAACACTACAGTTAGATCGTTAGAAACAGGACAGACCCCTCTTCAGCTCAAATCATCTGATTACTCCGTCTGCTCCGCAACATGAACAGGCCCGTCAAAAATCCCATCCCAACGGCCTGAAACCTCCTAGGTCAGATGCCTAGATTTCAACTGCTCTCCCTCCCGATGATGGATACAGCGTTGTTAGCTTGCAGGTATAAAACTCACGAGACTTCAAGATCTACACATCATGGCCGGATACTTCGTAACCCAGTAGTTCTTTCATTTCCATCAGTCGGCGAGTCAAGCGTAATAGCCGCCTGTCCGTGCGATGACCTCAAAGCAAGGATATGTTGGATCATCCGTCACCACCTAAGACCTCTCCTTGCAGATCATTCCAGCGTCTGAGGGCTCATAATTAGATAGGTGATTGGGCGCTTTTGGTTGTATCATATCTGAATATACTTGTCGCGCTGTGGGATGTTCCATTTCGATGTATATTATGCAGTTGGCTTTCTACTGTCGCATGGCTAATCCTATCCTGCATTACTGTTAGTTGCTTCAACTTCCCTATATTGCACTCAACAAGACATGTATTTCTATAGCTTCTAAGACAGCTCTTGCTTTAGGAAGACGCCTTCTTAAGCGAGATTTCGAAGTCGAGTCTCAAACTCTCCAGTAAGCACCCGTATCTCTCAAGTGATAAATATTAGTAAATTTGGGAGGGTAACCTCTTATTAGCTCCCCAGGCATAACTCCCCGCCATGTAGTAGGTAATGCTCCTAAACTCCGAGTTTCTCTAGTGCGTGACTATATATCGCCAATCCCTAGAGGTTGGATTCAGATACTTTAAAGTGATGGTTCAGAGTGTAGTGCGTATAATATGACTGATACATTGATGCAGCTTTCCGCAAATTTCAACAGAAGTGGTCAATCGAAGCTCTCATGAATTACGAAACAATCTAGACATGTCACGATTAGAGCGTTCACTTGTTCGTACCAGTAAACTGACTCTATGTAAGGTAGTCATCTACCTTCGTCCACAGCCCACTCCTTTTTGGATGTTTTGCAGGTAACCAGAAATTCATTTCATTATAATCGCTAATCTTAAAATATGCACGTCTTCAAACAACGCCTATAGATTTGGTGACTTGAATTCACGATTGTGTTTCGCCGACCTGGATAAAAACCATGAGGACTGCAGCATATCTAATAGATTGTCAGCAAAACCCGGTCCGCGTGGGTAGGTATTTAATACGTACGCGGCAGTTGCGCCCAAGGCCTCGAATGGTTTCGCAACCAGAGCGAAGGACAAAGTCAAGAGAAACACCAATACGAAAACTGTAATAACGGCTAGTTTCAGTTTCAGACTGTCCATGGCCTGAAGAATCCAGATAGGGGTGATAAGTAAAGTAGCCCCAATAACAACAATCATTGCTGAGGCAAAAGCGTTCATCTTAGTGTTGGAATAGTATGAAATGTTCTGTGCTTCATACCCGGGAACCAATCGACTTTGCTTCTTCCATATGCTTAACGTCCGTAATGCCAGAGAGTTATCTATCCAGTGACGGAAAGGTGTTTTATCATGTCGCCTTAAACGAATGAGATCTTGGTCAAACGTAAGATATCTGTGTTCTTCTTCATCAATTGCCATGTTCTGATGATTTTTATGCCAAGTGCGAAGGCTTTGGACATCTCTGGTTGGTGCTCGAACGTATTCTCGGAGATTATATTGCTGGATGAGAAACTTATCTGTTCAACTTATTAGTCGGCCTTTCTCCAGGAAACCATACGTGACCACCAACTATATCGATCTAACTGATCAGAGATTTCCTCCATTAAAAGGCTGCGATCGTCCATATCGTCTCTTAATGTTCCATTGTTGATGGGATCTGAGTTCCGCTCGCTATATGCCTCATCCAGCTTGTCAAGCCTCTGTTCGAGAACGGTGACTTTGTCTTGGAGCATCAAACCGACTCGGGCGTTCAAAGCTCCAAAGCGGCGAAAAATTAGAAGGTCGTCGTCGGAAGAAAGAAACTGAGCATAACGCCTGTACCCGATGTATTTCCAAGGTCGCTTCTGGACATCCTCTGGCAAAGGCTCCTCCAACGTTGAGACGCTGGGTTTCTTACTTTCCTGATCCACACGAGTCGCAGCCAGACGATCCGACCAAATCGGTAGCTCAAACCTGGAATGGAAATTGTAAGCAGCTTGAGACTTAGGGGAAACGTGTGCTTAACAAACATTTAGTGAGTGGTCTGCTGTCTGGGGGTGTCTATGAAATCAAGTTCAAGGTTCGCTGTCTACCTAGGTAAAGAGTAAACCCACAAGACCTGCTGAGATATTTCAACAGGAGAGGGGCAGTGATGTTCAGCAGCTCTGCAATATGCAGATATAATTGGTTCATGATCTGCCTTGGCGGCATTGAGCCTGTGTGCTATCGCCCACATCCGAAATAATTGGTTCATGATGCCGACTCAGCCACAGCACTGCCTAACATGTGTAGAAAAGGAGGAATAACCCCTTCTTCATTATGGCTTTCATGATTATAACTTGAATACACTTTTTCCAAAATCGTTTCTACATTTGAGTCGTACCATCTTTGAGAATTAGATCTTCGTAGTATATTTATAACCACGTCTTTTGTTTTACTGTATGACAAGGACATTGATATCCGACACGACGAATCTGCGATACGCGCCTAAAAATGTGCGCTCCTGTGTCTATCATTAATCGGGATGCGACATTGCAAAGCAATGTCAAGAGTGGGTTCAATATTCGAACCGCAGCCGATAACCCAACAAAGTCTGTTAAGTCGGCGCCCCCGGGACAGAGGGAAGCTCCAGAGTCCAAACAACTCCCTGTACACGTCACAAATCAGACAGCTCCAACATTCGATGCAGAGCGGCCGCCAAATAACAGGCGATCAAATAGGCAAAACTTTAGAGACAGTGGGGCAAACGAGCGGTCGGGAGATGATGGTACCTCTGATCGCTCAAATGGGGATGGTCGCCGCGACAGAGACGGCTCCGGGCCGGATGGAACTAAGTTGGGGGTTTCCAGCTATTACCGCTCCACGTCTAGTAACGCAAACAATTGGCGATGGAATTGTGTGAGTGAAGCATGACCTCGTTACTATGTGTGGTGCTTACCGAAGAAAGGGTAATTGCGGACAGGGTAACATCAGTTACACATGTGACCCCACTTGCACGTCGTGTTTCCATAGGCGGGATGGATGCTGCAACGTCTGGGCTACTGGAAAATGATTCAAATGGCTGATCTGCCCAGGACGTCGATAGAAGCAAGATTGAAGGACCAGCAGGCGGTAGAAGTAGATTGAATACGGGAACGGAAGCGGAAAGTAATCGAGAGGATCTTATCAGCACTTGTTAGGTTGAAATTGCAGTTTTGCTTAGATTTTATCGTGTTAACCGACGTGAAAAGCTAAAGGGAGTTAGAAGCATCAAGTTTTGCTTTGCCAGAGTCACAACAATGCAATGGGGAAAGTTCTGGTCATTCCCCTACCCCTGTGATATCTTCCGACACGGTTCTAATAACCTTATCTGAACCTGGGTACGTCACGTGCCATTCCTTAGTGCGGTCTCGGGGGTCGAAAGCTCAAAGTCAATGTCTTCATCCGGCATGGGGAAACCTGCCTGTATTAGAGAGTTCTTCCATATTGGCTCGATCCACCTGCCGGCGACAGGCACGATGTCAAATTAAAAGCATAAGCAATGCTGCGTGAGTCATAATCTCAGTACTGGCGAAATGGCGGCCTGGGCAGAGAACATGGCCGCCGCCGAAAGCGCGAAATGCGACACGATTCGGCTTCTTTCGGCCGGATGCTGCCTTGGGTGCAAAACGATGGTTGGACTCCCCGGGATCATTGCCCCATACCGGAACACTGGAATGCCGCACTAGGGCAGGAATAATAAACATGCTCCCTTTTTTGATAAGAATGTGCCCATCGAGGAGCACGTTGTCGATAAGCACGCGTGGTCGGGGGTTGACGGCGAGGTACCGCAGTGTTTCCTGAAAAGCATTTAAAAGCATAGGACAGTATGTACGCATGCCAGCTAGTTTAACAGAATTGCTAATTTCGCTTCCCGGTCCGTAACTCTCGCGCGCTAAGATAGAAAGCTCCTGACAGACGTTTGCTAGAACTTGGTCGTCGGAGTAGACACGATAAAGGACCCCGAACGCGCAAGGCGTTAAATTGCTCAAGACAGCAAAAGTGTTCCTGAGCTCCCCGCGCGCAATGTCTTCGACGCTGAGACCGAAACGATCAAGATGGTGCTTATAGCGTTTGCGCACCAGGCCGGAGGCGGTCTCGTGTCCAACCTTGCGCATGTACTCTATCATGGCGCTCGCAGCAAGCCCACGAGCTCGAAAGAGCTTGGGAAAGAACAACTTAGGCAGCAGAAACATCAAAAGTGTCAAAAGCAAGATTTGAAGATCCTGCAAAGCTTGTTAGTCGAGCTTAAAGGATCAATAGAAGCACACTTACTTCCACGCCTCTGCAACAGCAGCATTTCGATAAGGGCTTTGTGGCCCCCAGACAGCTCCCGTGGTTGAAGTGACCATAGCTTGACGCGACCACTGCAACAAACCTCCTTTAACTGTTCCCTGTGCTCTCAGATTCTCCGTGTCGGTAGCAGACATGGTGATCACAGTTCTATTTATCGCATCGAGGTCTTTTTCAGGTAACATCGCAGGCACACTAAATCCGTGTTCGCTTGTAATATCTTGGTGCATTATCTTGACAGCTTCATCGCTTAACCTAATAAGACCACCTGCATCTGCTGCGATAGCTGCAAAGCTAATTATGCGTCATTACTTTCGCATCAAAGGAATTAACTCGGCGGAGTTAACAGCGTACATCCGCGAAAAGGGTATGTGACGGCTCGGCCTACTAAAGCGATTGTCACAGCTGGCGCCATGATTGACTGATGATTCAACTGAGCCGAGAATAAAAATAAGAGAAGAACTTGAGAGAATAAGCTTTAACCCATTCACTAAGACGCTGTGAGGAACTCAACTGCAAGGGCTCAGTGTTGACAGGGATATGTAAGAGCACAAAACTACTCGGCCCTTGGGGGCTTTCATCACCAACCCGGACGGTATCACATGAAGCAAGCACCTAGAGGTAATGAAGTGGTAATATAAGTATAGTTGACCAAGAATCATTGTTATGACTATGTACGTATTATAGATAGCAAGATGTGCGGCTACATTCAAGTTGTTGGTTATTCCTTAATATTGTAAGTGCAGCAAGTAGCGGCAATATGGGGAGAGCAATCAGCACCATCAGATTCTGCGCTGGGCAGTAAAGATTACTCAAAGTCCCCAGTCGCCATCATTTTAGGTGGAGGCTACGATGACGCCGGCATTGAGGTGATGATGAAGGCTTCAGAAGGCACCAAGCCTATCCCTTGGCTACGCCCCGACCTAACCAAGCTTGCTCCTCCGCTAGGTCCGGATTACGGCAAGGTGCTCGTCGCGCGGGTCAAAGAGCTGCTAGCACAGCTACACAAGGATGGCAAGATGAATGAGGAGAGGGTTCATTGGTATTGAGACTTTATACATACCCCGCCACGTGAATAACATGGGGAACACCATGTGTTATAGCCTAGGTAGTTTCCCTCAACAGAACCATTCGGTCCAGTAGGCATAATCCCCTATCACTAGTATTCTTGAGTTCCGTTTTGTGACTCAGTGATATGTCTCTTAGCGAGCTTGAAGGGCAGGATACGATGAGAAACGGGGCAGTTGCGACATTTCGGTAGTATAGACGCGATATATGGAAGAATGGTTTCCCACCATCGACGGATAATATGCGACTATGTCAATACTAGGTATCGGACAAGCGGAGCTATGCGTTGAATGTGCCATCAACATTCGCTGCCTCATTCGTAGTTGTCGGCATTGTGATCGGCCCTCCTGGGGAATTCTCATTCCTCGCTGTCAGAACCTCGACGCCTGTCTCCGTGACAAGTAAAGTGTGTTCTACACATCTGTTAGCAGTGAGCCACTAACCTGAGATGCTTTCAAAACCTACCAAATTGGGCAGTCCGTTTGCCATCAACAGTTACATTTGTCCAGTCGTCTGGCCAATAAACTTCTTGTGGTTTTCCCAGCGTGATAATAGGCTCGATGGTGAAAGTCAGTCCCGGTTTGCAAACTCCTACTGCCTTATTTTTGGCATAATGAGGTATCCACGGCGGAGGATGAAACTCAGTGTTGATACCATGACCACCCCAAGTCGCAACAACAGAGCAGTTTCTAGACTTGGCATGCTTCTCAATCGCTTTACCAAACTCTCGTATCGGCGTGCCGGGTTTCACCAGCTTTATTGCTTCATCCAGACATTCTCGTGCTGTCTCGACTACTCTAACCGAGTCCGGGTCCGCCTTGGCTCGATCGCCTATGTAATACGTTTCGTTCAGATCAGCGTGATAGCCTTCGTGGTATAATGAGATGTCGAGGTTGAGGATATCACCATCTAGAAGGATCCTTTGGTCGGGTATTCCGTGACAAACAACTTCGTTCGGAGACGTGCATAAGGATTTCGGAAAGCGACTGTAGTTCAAAGGTGAGGGATATGACTGTTACGGTTAGAAATGACCAATTTCATGTTGGGGCAACTTTTGTTTACATTCCGTTCGACACAGGCGTTATGACAGACCTCGTCCAGGTAATCTGTGGTAATGCCGGGCCGCAGTTCTGCAGCGACAATGTCTAGTACTTCTCGAGATAATCTGCAAACCTTACGCATTGCGTCTTGTCCTTTAGCGTCCAAAAGGTTCCATTTCGTCCCGAGGCGCCGTTCACCCATTGGTATGCCAGTCTCGGCCCAGTCGGGGCGTTTGATCGACATCGGGACGGTACGCTTCGGAGAAAGTGGATAGACAGGTTGGACAGTGCCGGTATAATTGTATGCCGGGAAAGGGTTGAAGAATCCTGTAACTTGATCTATCAAGGTTTAGATAACTTTCCAAAACATGATAGTTATGAATGATACCATTTTGTGTTTTGCGTTGCGCCTTCTTGTGTATAGTTTTATGTTGGTTCTATAACACAGGATATGTTAGCCAGGAACTTGAGTATAGAAAGCGTACATGCACGAACCCAATTTCTTTTAAAGCAGTCTTGGGAACAAAAGTAGCTTTCCTTGTCTAGTTTTAGACATGTTGGACATTGTAAAGCCCCAGCGTCGTTTTCACAATCTACTCCTAGACATTTCCTCTCGGGTAGTGATTCTGATTTTCCGTCGGCCATCGTCACAGGGCTACTTTCTCAATATAAATTGCAACACAACACCGAGAAATGACCAGCGAAGAGATATAATAGCAAAGAAAGGTGTTTTAGCTGTTTGTACTCTCATCGTCAAATCAGAAAATGACATGTTAGCTCAAGCGAGCCCCACGCCTGTATACACGCGCCCTTTAGACTACAACTTCATCGCCAAAAACAGTGTAGCGGGGAAAACATCTGTATTTACAGCCAACCGCCAACAATTAGGCTTGGCTACTACTACCTAGGGCCCTGAGTACCTCATCGGGACTCATCCTTCCCGGTGTTATGGTCATCACCTCTTCCATGAATTCATTTAATCAACATTGAGGTTTAGAGATCACTTGTACCTTTGTTGCAATCACGCCGGCAAGATACGGCAAGATAAGAGGCACGGTGCCATAATAGTTTGAACTATCGTATGTCTGTAAACCTTGGTTTGTCTAACAATGCTAACCTAACCTACGATGCTCGGCGCCCCTTGCTAGAGAGAAGTTGCAGGCCTCCTCCACGCTAAAATTGATATCCTTCTACCATACTAACCAGAAGTCCTCTAGATAAAGAGGGCAACCGACACATGCTAGCGCTAATAGGATTCGAACCTATCCTCTATTATATGTCCGCTTAATAGCACCACAGCTCCTCTATTCGATACATAAAGCTACGAAACCCTAGTTACTATTGCCTTCGTTGTCATCTAAATTTATTGAGAACATGGTTTTCAATAAAGTTGACTGCATCATCCATTCCAGCGGGTGAATTGAACCAGTGTCCCCCATTTGGATACTCTTTCCACTCAACCTGGCAACCGAAGCCAAGCAGTGTGTCCCTTAAACCCCGCCCGTTTTGTATGCGAACTAACGGATCATCGATGCAATGTTCGAGCAACACTGGTGTCTTCCTCAGGACGTCGTCGTGCTCGGGGACATTTTCCAGTGCGAGAACCTGTCTCATCTGAGCAAGAGACCTACCGGCAAATGGACACCTGGCCGAGAAGCCCATAAAGGCCGCCAGCGGCTCCTTTAGATTGAAGAGCGTATGTACGCCAGTCGCAGCGCCCATGCTGATGCCTGCTAGCACGACTCGGTCCCAACGTCCACCCAGCAGCGCAGCCTCATCAGCCAAAATCTTTCGAAAGGCAGGAATGACCTCTTTGAGCCCGATGGCCTGCAATTCCTCGTGGTCGGCAAAGTCTCGTACGTCCCATACATCGAACCACTGCGGCCAAGTCTCTGGGCCAGTGGCTAGTTTCCGCATGGGTGCTTGAGGTAGCACCCATCGGAAGGTGGGAAACGCGTCCGCCAGTGTGCGATTTTGCGAGTCCCGCCAATGTCCCAGGGCAGCTGCAAAGTTTTGGACGTTATCGCCACGGCCGTGTAGGAAGACGACGGTATGTGTGTGAGCGTGCGCATGCGCTGGGCCGGTGGTGATAGATGGAATGTCCATGACGATGAACTAGTGAATATGAGAAAATGTGTTTATGACGAGCAATAGCCGACACAAAGTAAATGAAATATTTTCAGTTATGCAGAAAGCATGGTAATTGATGAATCAGAAGATTTAACTCAAGCTTGTCTCTTATACCGTAGTTGACACCCAATCTGAGGGTCCATCACAGCGTAAAGGAACAGGCAGTGCTAGCTACCTCTTCAGGATTGATGTACTTGATGCTGGTTCGACGGTTAGTGAATTACAGTTGGTGCACAGTTGCATCGCACTCAGGCAGGGCGCTAAATCATCCCCCTATCTACCTAGGTACCTAAGGATGCCAGGGGTGTCCACCCGGGCACTGCCTGTTACCAGCTACATGGGTAAGCGCCTATTTTACTGTTTGGTACCGCTGCCAAAACATGACTTGGGCGGAATTTATAAGCGAGGAGCAGAGAAAGCAATCACATTGTTGTTCATGAAACCTACTGTTAATTAGATTGGAGTTAAGGCACAGTAATAACGTCGCAGATCTCTATATGCCATCGCCCGTCTCCCAGCTCCTTGTCTCAACGTCGAGTTCTTGAGAATAGTCGCCAAACTCCTTGAAGATTTCTTTCACTAGGTCGTTATACCTCTTGATCCATCTGAAGCCTTCAAACATGGCCTTTGTATAATCCCAATACTCAGGGTAATACCCGGCACACTCCCAGTCAACAATTCCAGTCACGCTCCAACCCTTGCTTCCGTCCCGCTGAGTGACCTCGTCGACTAAAATGTTTCGAGGGTTGAGGTCTGCGTGCGTAAATACGATATTATGACCTCGCCGACTGGGCTCATCTGAGAATCGCAGCATCTGGCTGAAAGAAGCCTCATCAGCAAATGGTCCTACCGGTTGCTCGCCACGTATACGAGGGTCCCGACAAGCTTCGCCCAAGGTATTGCAGATGGGGGCGTCGTGATTAGCCAAGTTGGGTATGCTCCGAAGCTGGGTTAAATAGTCTCTCATTTGACCAACGATCCGCTCGCAGTCTTTATTCGACAAATTGTGCTGACAGCGCGACAAGGGTACGCCCGGCAGCCGTGTAATCAGAACGTAGGCATCGGTGGACAAGGAGAAGAGAGACGATTGATCGTCTGTGCGACTTTGCCGTGGGGGAGCCACAACATCAAGTGGCTTGGGAACCGGAATGGTAGTGTATTGGCGGACTAGGCGTAGTGCGTTAAACTCGTTGCGGAAGCCAGCTGCTTCGCCATGATACTTCAAGTAAAGCCCAAAGGGAAGTCTCTGGACAGTTGAGTAGTCATTAGGCGGACCATAAAGAGCTGCCCCGAGTTTCCGTAATAACTCGTAGACTGCTATACGAGCCTTCCACGGTACCAACCGCCAAAATGTAAGAAAAGAATTACCAATGGCAGCTATCAAAGGGAGTTTAAGATTCAGAGCTGTTGACATGACGTGTTGAACCAGCGATGCGTGTAGTGGCGATGATGAGTGAAGGGCTGATGGAGGTAGAGATTCACCCAAGATCTCCGGCGCAATGCTCCTCGCGATATCAAGAAATCGAATACTACTGCATAGCCGAGCATGTGTGCCGATAAATCTTGCGTCGATACTCACTATCCCTGACCTTGAGTGATCACCCAGGAGCGGTAGAGAGCCATCGACCTCGATTGGCTCCTGAGGTCCTATGTGTACGTATGACACCATATACTGCCCCAACAATCATTAGCTAAGACCGAGCAAAGCAAGGCTACCATAGTTTGTTTCCACTATTCACAACGCACCTCAATCATCGATGGCTGCTGTCTGTCCAGGTAAACAAATCCGTTGGCAAATGCAGTAGCGGCGGATCGCCGTACCAACCAGTGATTACCGTAAGGTGTCTTGATCCGGGGTTCCTTGATATAAGATAACCACCAGTCGCGGTAGGGTGGCCCGAAAAAAGCACCAAGCATGTCGAAAATTTGTTTCTTCGCAGAAGCGTTTGTCAGCCTAACCATATTATCTATGTCTCTTTTCCACCTGCCTTGCAGCTCTTGCGCGAGAATTAACCAGAGACAACTTACCCGCTCGGTGACCCAGCCGACGGGGATGGGCAAGATGGGCACGATAAAAAGAGGGTCGAAGATCCCCCTTTTCTTGCCAGTTATGCAACATTTTCCTCCATCCCGTCTAGTGATGGCACGCTGGGCGATGGTATCTGGGGGCGGTGGAGGAGAACCACTTCGGGTGATACATTCAATGATGTAAACCCAATCAGATATTAACGACTGAGCATCACCACCCGACAGCCTGTCATTGACATAACTGGAAGCTAGCACTGGATCGAGTGCTTCTAGCATAAAAGCTGATAGTAAAGGACCAGAGGGGTGTGTTAGATCAAGGTTGTTAATGATTGAGAGTGTTTGTCTCACCCTCTCGTCCCGAAGAGGTGAGGGCTTCATATTGACATATTCAAGGCAAGACGCTGCGTGTACTCGAACTGCGCTGTAATGGTTCCCATTATGGTATGATTGAAGAAATGAAGTTGTACGAGCTGGCAATTTGAATTAACAGTAAGAAGCCATTAGTCTTTCGGGTTCTCGTGCAATACAGATAGAACAGGCGTGAACAGAGTCCGCTGCTATTCTATATATGTAGTCTAGGTTCCTATCTCACACGAGGTTAGGTACTTCTACTTCCAAGTTTGAGTGTTCCAAGTTGGCGCGAAAGCCAACAACCTATTTCGAATGTGGGCGATTTGAACCAATCAAACGCCGTCTCAATGTGCCCATGCGCTGTATTTTGAGAAGTAGCGCCGCACTCAGCGCCGGCCCAAACCCTCGGGTCCGGTCTATCCTCGCTAGCTAGGATAACTTAACCAATAGTTACTTGAGTTTACAGGTGAGTCGTCAATACGGAATAACATGCCCCTGTGGGTATTACAAGTCTTCCCCAAGAGGAATAGAAATGATAAATATGAAACAGTATTATTAGTCAACTATCTAAAACTGTTGAACATAGCCTCAATTGCTAACGGAGGTGCCAAGGTGTTGGTTGGTTTGCAAATGGTCTGATCATGTTATAATTTCACGAGATGGTCTTTTCATACGTATATAAATATCATGCCTAATGGTTACGTAGCTTCACTTTAGAATACAGAACAGTTACCCATATAATGCGAGACATGTATTTTTTTTTTTTAATTGTGTAGTTAATCAAACTTCAAAGACGCTGTTTACCTCATCTTTAGTAATTCAACAAGAGCTACAACGATTCGTTATATTTTACGCTTCAATCACTTCGCACAGGCAACGGAGATACTGAATAGGTTAGTACTCCTATATATGTCCCGGGGGCTTAAAATGGATTTGACTTATCTTAGTCATATTATTAGGCTTTACACTTCGACAAAAAAGAAGGCCCCCGCAGGGCATCTCATCCATACAGCGGACATTGACCGGAAGCCTCTGGATCTCAATAAGGAGGTTCGCGAGGTTAGGAACCCCTCAGGTTGAAGTTCATAGCGATCTGTCTTAAGGTTGGGGTCCCCATTCGTCTGATGGCTCTTAAGCCTTATGTTGCATCTGTTAAGCTCATGGAACCCTGGTATCTTCCACGAGGGGAAGTCCAATGGACTTTCCGCCTATGTGTGAAATAAATTCTCAAACTTCTTTATAACGCAGGAGTTCTTGTATTTCCATCTAGCTTGATTAAATGGCAACTCGAGTCGCTTCAAGAACAAATACCATGTCCACCTACCTTCCCTAGTCTACTTCTGCCATATCATTCAAAGACAGTGACAGACTAGAGTATACTACTGTAATCTATAGATTTACTTGAGGAGCACCGTCTATCTTTTGCTGACCAATACCTATCCTTGTTCGAAAGAGTCCCTTCTAGAGTATTCAACGAGCTAGATTGGGCCCTCTCAAAATTTTCAGTTCAGCCATGCCAACCAACAACAGGCACGCTACGTCAGGAAGGCAAAGTCGATACGATAGCTCATCACATATGGGAATAAATTCCACGGGTGGGCGATATTACTACTCGTCGCCTATGGCAGTTTATACAACCACCACCTCCTAGTTATTTATTGTCTGTTCCTTAGTTATACTGCACTCTCTGCCCTTGAGCTTTCACCGCTTTGAAACCACAATTTGGTGATGAGACGATCGTGACTTCGTATTGCTGTTCGCTACGGAGATTGCACGAAATTCCAAGGTGCCCATGTGTAATCTGAATCGTAGTTACTCTGATTCCAGTATAGTCGCCTCCTATATACACAACTTATAGTTCGAACTCCGGGCTGTGTTCTGGAAACTCACCAAGATAAACTAGATGTCACGCGATGCCACAAGTATGATATGGCTACATTCTAGTTATGGTACAGATCATTGCCTTATTACATGTTTTGATCCATCGAGATATAGATCAGGACAAAATCCCGTGAATTTACTTGTCAAGGTAGACTTCTACCGCTTCTGAGAGCACAGTCACCGCCCCGTCTACCGGAGCTACCTGATCTCTGGATATACGTGGCTGCCACCCTGAAGTTCATCACGCTGTCACTTTTCCCAGGGCTGGCTTCCTCAATGGTATCACAAAGGCTGGCCAGAGCATTTCGATTGTGGACTCGTTGGTACGGGTCATTTATAAACTCGATCCTATCGCTGGCTGATTTCGTTTCCATTGCATCGTCAGATTCACAAACAATAGCTGGCGTGCCAGATGCGAGAGCAAACACCAAGAAGTTATTCTCTGTGATCCTGGTGACTGGTGTGACATGTAATACTTTGGTGAGCTTTATACCGGTTTTCTCCTGTTGGGCTGATCGCCTAGATTCAACAACATCGGCTCATGTGACAAGAATACCGCCATTTTCTAATACGGCCAGTTCTATATACTGACATTAGGTAACCGAAAATCTTTGATACTGTTGCCCACCTGGAGAACGCGTAGGCAGTGGTGGCGCGGCTGGGTAGGGCGACATAAGTAAAGCGTATCTGCACAACAGGAGTGAAGACAAAAAGCCAGCCGACAACATGAGTGTATGTTTGCGGGGTGCCGATAGTAATTTATAAGTTTGCAGTGACCGTCTTTCTAAACTCATACGATAGAGGATGGTTGATGAACAATAGCGCCGCGCATGAGAATAATGTGATATTAGTTTCCCTACTTTTTATCCAACAGGGTTCAGGTCAGGAGACTTCCGGAACCCGCCTCGGAGATGCGTCCGGGATAATTATTTTCTGTAAGGCGTCTTAATGTGCCCCAAGGGCTGAGATTGTATTCTTGTTTAGGTGAAGCCGCTCTACGCGTTGTCGTCATCTCAGGTAGTTAGCGCTATACGCTTTGCCCAAAGCGGTTTATAATCTCATCAAGGATCCATGAACTTTATTGTGGGACTTAACAACCAGGCTACCTTGGATATCGATCCCTTTCACGCAAGATGGAGACGACATTCAAGTCTTATATTCGTCGACACCAGTAAGAAAGTTAATCGTGTATAGAAGAGCGATGCCCTTTCTGGAGTCCAATGCAGGCAATGAGTGTAAAATACTTTAACAAGGCTTCAGACAATGACCAACAGGCCCAACTCCATTACACTAGACTTGACATTCACTCCTAAATCCCTCGGAAACTCGAAAAGGCTGGGGGATACTGTTATTTCTATCGTTACACACTTCGTAGTTCGTCAATATAATGTTGGCTGACTATACGCACACTAGAAGTCGTTATAATAAGGATCACTCGTTATAAATAGTATCCACGAAGTCTTCGTGATACTCTTTAGTAACCTTGCCTATGTCCGGTAAGAAGTATTTCATGCGAGTAGGCATTCATAAGCAATCCTTGTAGATCGCATTATCTCCACACTACTATCTTGAGAAGCATTCAGCGAAACATGCAGTCGCCTCACAGTTGCGCTCCGACCTACCAGCCGCGGCTTAGTATATGACCATATCCTCAGCGGGTTTCGGGAAGCTCGGAGTCGTATCAGCAGGATGTCTATGGAAATGAGCTCCTGGCTTGTATATATAAAGCCCGTGTGAAGACCTCGATACCATTCAACGCTTTTCTCTTGCATCCCGCTCTTGGTCGTCCTGTTCTAAACCCTATTTTGTTGCCATCATGCACTTCCTCTCGGTCCTAGCCTTGGGGGTTGTCTCCTCTGCCCTGGTTAAAAGTTCCAACCCTATAGAAGAACTAGGTCCTCAGCTGTCTGACGGCGCCACCATTGCCATTGGTAACTCTAGCGCTCCTCGCTGGAGCGAGTACGCCGCACCCCAGCCCGGCTATACCGTCAACGTGGCGGAAGAACTTGATGTAGCTAAGACGGTAAGGGTTATAGCTACCTGATTCTTGTATACAGCTGCTGACTGATAGTTTCAAAGGTCAAGTACTGTAACGAGAACGGAATCAACTTCCTTGCGCAATCTGGAGCCCATTCCTCCCCGATCACGTTCCATATCGGTCAAGACGATATCGTCATCAACTTGAGGGGCTTGAACTTCACTACACTTAACGAGGACAAGAGCCGGATGCTTGTTGGTGGAGGTGCTCTCAACACGGATATTATCAATGCCGCCTACGATAACGGACGGGTTGTTTGTAATTATCATTAATTAAGCCACGAGGGCGCAGCTAATGTGATATAGTGAGTGGCGGATGCAACTGTGTCGGCGTAAGTACCTTCCTATAGAATGAATAGCCGAATTCGGAGAGACTTATAAGCAGAAAAGGCATCTGGTCTTACCCTGGGAGGAGGTTTAAGTCTTTACATGACAGAGTTCGGCAGTAAGACATACTCGCCCCAGCAACATTTGATTTTGATCTCTCACTAAATCCACAACAGTGCCAATTGACAACCTTGTATCTCTGAATCTCGTTACAGCCGAAGGAGATTTCATCAACGTCTCCAAGATATCAAATCCCGACCTCTTCTGGGCACTTGCTGGCGCGGGACCGAATTTTGGCGTCGTCACCTCTTTTATGATAGAAAGCCACGCGGTGCCAGATTCACGAACCTGGGGATCCGAGCTCCTCTTCACCGGAGATCAGCTAGGAGCTTATATCAATGTCATGAACAACCTCAACCTGACAGAGAAGATGGTCAACAATTGGGGCCTCAACTACCTTCCGCCCGATTACCAGCCTTTCATCACAGCTGGTCTGCTCTACCACGATCCGAATGACACCGCCGCTCGGGAGGCTTTCAAACCACTATTTGACATCGGTCCGTACTCTGAAACTACGCAGATCTTAGAGTACAATCACATCAACGATGCTACCGACGACTTCTGCACCAAGGGCGGGCGCAAACCAAGCTGGCACGTGGGGCTGAAGTCTTTGGACTACCTGACCTGGCAAACGGTATGGGATGACTGGGTGCAGTTCGTTCAAAAGACTAACTTGACTGGTACTCGGGTCTTGGTCGAGACCTATTCGAACTACGTGGCGCGGGAGATTGGGTCGAAAGACACATGCTATCCGCATCGGGCCATCAACTATCACGCTATTTTCCAGTCGGTCTATACTGATAGCAAATGGGATAGTGCTGTGGAAGAAATTGGATCTCAAGTTCGGGCTCTTTGGAGAAGTACTGACGGATTTGATGCGCCTCGGACGTACGTAATTCGTTTCCCCTCTTACAGTAATTCCGGCCGTGCTAATATCTGTGCCAGGTATATTAACTTCGCACACGGTGATGAAGCCCCAGAAGATATTTACGGGGAGAGCTTACCAAGATTGCAAGAGCTCAAAGCGGCTTGGGATCCAACGAATAGGTTCAATCAGTGGTTACCGCTCATGTAACGACAGTGAGTTGAGCAAGTCCAAAATGTGTGCGGTACGACTATGAGGGTTTTGACGGTAGAGAAGTGGGGGTGAAGGCTGGTATGCACAAATTGGCAATAGATATTTCGTGGAAGCCCGGTTGCCCCGAGGTATTAGCTGGAAGACGGTGCAACCATGATCTTGACGTAATACAATGATTTGTATTTAACTCGCCTTAGGCACAACAAACTATCACTTTAGAGTAAGTGTCTATAAGTGAGCCTCTAAACATTTATTAGATTAGTATGTGCTGTTCTTCCTAATGGTCAGCAGCGCAATATCCTATGAGAAGGGGTGCTAGTTCACTGAAATAAATAGGCCGTTCCGAAGGGCTTCTAGAAGGGGCGTCAAGGGATGTACTGGGTGAACAGGATCTCCAAAAAGGGTACTATAGGCGACAATGGATATATGCAACGTGAAGTCGACAAAGCGTAAGTGGAAGAACATGGGATCAACAATAACACAAACATAGCCAGTGACATTCTTTAACCGTGTCAAGCTTGGTGTTAAACCATGTTTCATACGCTATACTTATGTCCATATCCCGATTCGCCCTCCGACAAGGACGATCTTGATGACTGCAGGCCAGTCTTTCAGACTCCTGCGACTCTCAGGCCGCAAACTCACCCTACAGACAGGCGCAGAATGCCATCCCAACATCGAGGATAGAACCCATGTAAGAATTTGATCCTCTCATGTGAGTGTTGAATGCACAGACCGCCTAACCTGGTTGCATGATCGGATAGAACGATTATAGATTTTTCATTCCAGTTGGCGATGGTATATACCATGATAATCATGTAGCTAAGCGATGGGGTTGGTTAGCGAATTATTGGCGAAAGATCCCGATTACCCCCTCATGGCGCTGGTGCTGGTAATATGTTTCCATCATATGTTGAGAAGAGCTCTGTCATGCTGACCTTGCGGCCGATAGTCTGCATAGCTGGCCCCGTCTCTGCCATTCCAGTTATTGTCGCAGGATCAGAAGTAGCTCCCTGGGCCCTAGCATTGCGCGCTTGAGACCACATATCATGAATGAGGGCGGCGTTCGTCTCACGGTCGCCTTTATCTTCGGCATACGTCCATAGGCCTAAGACATTGGGGACGACAGCTTCTCCGCTCTCTAGTTGTACCTGGTTGGCGGCGTAGTCCAGCTTAAAGATGAGCAAGTCACCGGCGAGCTCGAAGTCGGTCACGGTGTTGAGGTCGAGGATAAAGTTCTGCAAGCCTTTACGGTTGAGAATGAAGAGACAACCGGCGTCTCCTACCTCGGCAGGGGATTTGTGTTGTGAGCAGACGAACATGGTTCCCTCCATGTTGGACCGCTTCCACTCAGAGGGAGGCTGAAAGGTATATACGACAGCGTTGGCGGCGATGGAGAGGATGGAGGTGATGCTTGGGAGGTAGCGCTTCAACACGCTGAGATTGAGTTCGGTGTTGGTACGCGCAGCTAAGGTAGCAGGCGGCATGGCGGGGTGAGAAGCCATGTATTGGGCGGTGTCGGACTCGTAATCGGAGGTAACAGGGAATTGTTGCTGTTGGGCTTCTACTTGGAGCTGCCTGGATCTGGTCCTCACATGACTAGGACCGTGGCCATGTGAGTGCATGAGGTGCTGATGTTCGTGTGGGTGGTTGGAGTTGGTGTGCGCATTCGTTGACATTGATGGGTGACGGTCTTGATTCTTGCGAGGTGTGGGACGTGACATGGCGTATCCTTCTCTTTTGTATCTCGCATAGCCAATTAGCCTTTGCGCCCTTGTCTATGGTCTAAGAAGGGAGATGCTCGGCTAGCAATCCTTTGCGCGGTTCCCAACGTTGGCACCGGGGGCGTGCGAAGCCGGCAGTTATGTACCAAAGACAATGTATCGAGCGATGTGCAACAAGATCAAAGTTGGAGATCTGTTGACGTTGAGGGGGGGAACCAAGGAGAGTGAATTATCGGAATGAGCCACTGGACCTTGCAAATTGCTCTGAGAAATAAATAAAAATATTCCGCTGCGTGGTTGCAAAGACGTGGTACATGTAATGTGTAATGAGCACGATGGCGGGTAGAAAGATGAAAAACGATGGAGAATATCTAAGGCTATCTATCTATCTAAGGCTGTGAGTCTCTGCAAGGGACTTTTAGGGAACATTTGAATAAGCGGAGTTTAGCTACCAGGTAGTGTACATCCTGTAAGTGGGATGAGTGGATAGGTGGAGTACATGTACCCCGCACGTGCAATGTCCACCTCTTACAGCTTATAACGATCAGAACTATTGGATACTACGATATACTAACAAGGTGACGATGAGATCGAACCCGCAGTTGAATGTTCAGCTGTATTATTGCATCACATCATCATCGATCAACAGTGCAGGGACACCATTTGATTCTTAGTGTACATGTAGGGAAGGGGGCATCATGACGGCCTTCCTTTTGTAGTATGCCTACTGTTGAACTCCTTGTGTAAACATTTGCACCATCACCACCGTTACATTTTCCTCCCTTATGTATATACCCTCATTCAGACAGACGTTCAACCCATCAGCCTATTCGAGCACCTACGAGAGCACTGCCCCGCCATCCATCACTATCTTTCTTCAGTTCAAGCACTCCAGTCACCAACATGTTTAGCGCATCCGGCAGCGAAACCAACGACGACGGGACCTGACTTAGCCTCGATCCTTAGACACCTCCTTCACAGGTTTCTACTACTGCCTGTTCTTAATTTTGTACCTTTTGTACATTATGTCTTCTACCGATCACGATCTCGATCCTTCTATACCCTCGGCAACCGAACATGTTGACCCCGCGGACCCGACTTCAACCACCCACTTTTCCCTCTCTCGCGCCGTCAATGCCCGACGATCCGAATACACAAGGCCGCATAGGATACGCATCAAGATTGGCACCTGGAATGTAGCTAGCTGTCCTGGCACAGACAAAGACCTAGCCAGTTGGTTTGTCGACGGAGACGGTCTTGAACCCAAACTCGACTCGGACCTGGCAAAGCTGAATCTGTCCGAAAACAGCATTGTTGTCAATAGCAAAGATGCTCACCAAGCTTCCGGACATTCTGATAAAGCTAGACAATCATCCAATACACAAACTCAGCCGGGCAAGGACGCAGAGGAACCTCATATTCGAGTAGTTGGAGGTGATGAAATCGGACTTTACGTTCTTGGGCTTCAAGAGGTTGTTAATCTAAGCCATGTCCACCAGTCCTTATATTCGGACCCTAGTACTGTCGCCAAATGGCAGGACGCTCTCGAGGCTGCCTTGCCGAGAGGTTATACGCTTGTAACAAGTCAACAGCTTGTTGGACTCCTCTTGCTCATATACGCCTCACCCGAGGTGGCAGCAACCATCTCCAATGAGTCGACTGTTTCTGTTGGCACGGGTCTTCTTGGTTACATGGGGAACAAGGGAGCTGTTGTTTCTCGTATCCTGTTGGGTGAGACTACTCGTTTAGTCTTCTCTAATTGTCATCTTGCATCGGGTCACGATCAGACTAGTTTCGATCGACGATGCTGGGATTACAATAAGATCATGGCGCACACCAAGTTCCTCCCCATCAATCATTCGGGCGTCCTAGAGGAAGAGGGTGATAAGATGGGTGACGAGGACTTCTGCTTCTTCTTTGGCGACTTGAACTTTCGTCTCGACGGCCTTCCTGGAAACGACATTCGACACCTTCTCACATTACATGCACGTGGCGAATACGATATTACCAAAAGTGAAAGTCGTCGGCAACTTGGCGAAGAAGGCGTGATTGTCCTCCATAATACCGATGAAGATAATCCAGATGGCACCTCAACACCTGGCATGGTTTCACGAGAAGCCTCGTTTGATCGGAATGACAGTGATGAGAGCAGCGAGGAGCTTCCTGACCCTGACGACTTCATGCCAGATCCCCATGAAGACCCGGCATCCTTACAGGCAACCCTCGATTCTCTCCTGCCGCACGACCAGTTACGAAAAGCAATGAAAGACCACGGGGCTTTCCACGAAGGATGGCGAGAAGGGCCTATCACATTTTTACCCACATACAAGTATGATGTTGGCACAGTCGGCCTCTTTGACTCCTCCGAGAAGAAAAGGGCGCCAAGTTGGTGTGACCGGATACTCTATCGAACGCGCAAGGACACCGAACAGTACATGAAGAAATATCAAGACGATATCGATGCCAAAAGCAAGGATGATGAAATGAAAAAACGAGGCATTGACCAAGCAGCCGATGACGAGAGCCTTTTATTTGACTACGATCCTACCACAGACTCAAGCCGTGAGAGCTTGGGTACAAGTCACGCGGCTTATGACTACGATGAATATGAAGAAGAAGAAAACGATGTAGAACAGGTCGTCACACAAGAGGGGTTTATAGACGAGATCGGTCTGGACTTATATACTAGCCACCAACGAATCATGTCTTCGGACCACAAGCCACTAGTCGCAGTTTTCACATTGAAGTACGACGCTATCGTACCTGAGCTCAAAGCCAAGGTTCATGCTGAAGTAGCAAGAGAGCTAGATCGTGTCGAAAACGAAGGACGTCCAGGTATTACAATCGTTAGTGACGGAAGAGACCCGGCCATCACACATGAGGATATTGCCACAGAAGGGAGTGGAGGTGTTGATTTCGGAAACGTTGGCTTCATGCGGAGGAAATCACACTCGTTGACCATCGCAAATACCGGTCGCGTAACGGCGAAGCTCAACTTTATAGAAAAGCCAGATAACGAAGATGGTGACACATATAAGCCCAAGTGGCTAGAAGCCAAGTTTGTTCGCTCGCTAAATGAATATAGCGAGAGAAAAGAAGACACACTCGGCTCTGAAATCTCGTTGGAGCCCGGCGAAACAGTAAATGCAATCATCGAGATCGAGTTTTGTGACCTGCAGCAATTACGAACTTTGAATGAGGAACCTGCCCAGCTAGAAGATGTCTTAGTGCTGCGTATTGTGGATGGAAGAGACCACTTTATCCCCATACGAGCTACCTGGCAGCCTTCCTGTTTTGGTCGATCTCTCGAGGAATTAATACGCATTCCAAAGGGGGGGATCGCAGCACTGATAAAACAACGTCAAAGGACCGGTTCAATACTGCATAGTCTCGAAGTACAAAATTCATCGCCAACAGAACTTTTCAAGCTTATTGAGGCTATTGAATCTCTTACAGAACGAGTCATAGCTGATGAGAATATGATAGAAGACGTCAAGGTTCCACGTGAGAAGGCTGGATGGCCATTTGACAGGCAGACGTGGCAGACGAGCAAAGACGACGATCATGCTACAAGTCGAGGAGTTATCATTGAAGCACTAGAGAATGACCGGCCAATTCTGGAAGCACTAGAAGCGGATATACCAGCCTTGAAACGCTTAGAAATTGTGAGCGAGTCGTTGCTCTTGTTCCTCGAGAGCATGCCCGACGGAATCATCTCTGCACCACTTTGGGCCAAGATTGATCAAGCTCTACCACAGTTAGGTAGCACGAAAACCCCGGCGGAGGTTGAAGACATTAAGACGAGCATTCTCGATATCCTCTCAACAGCACCCTACTACAACATATCATTTGTCTTTCTCACCTCGATGTTGGCACGGGTGGCCAGTGAGCTCCTACCTCTGAACAAAGATGAACTTGAGGCTGTCAGCACGCGGAATTCCGGTACATTAGGAAAACGAAGCCTAAGTTTCCGACGAAATCAAGCAGCGGTGGTGAACGAGGGCACTATTCAGCGACGTCTTGCTTGGGAGAGGAGGGCCGCTGAAATATTCGGTGTCGCTATCTGTCGGACAGCAGCGTCGGCCAACGCCAGAGAAAAGAAGGCTGTCGAAGAGAAGATGCGAGGGGTGGTTGAAGTGTTTATGCGCAGAGACAAGCCATAACCCAAGCGGCAAGCTACAATCTGCAAGTGTTAGTGCGGTGGCCTATCCTCAAAATGTCGAACTCCTTGTGTCATCCTCGTGGTTATAATGATCATCACACGTATATATACAATGTTCGCTTATCCGCCTTGTATTGCGAGGCGTAAGGTAAGCATACAAACAGAGCACTTTGTATAAAATAATACAATCTTAATAATGATCCTCTCAACCACAAACTAGAACCATACCAATACCGGTGACTAATAGTTAGCAACTTGCAACTCCTGTAATGCTATATCGTTGTTGTCGGTTGTATGAAGCTGTTAGATCTGAGCTTCCATGTATTAAAAACCAATAAGACGTGGTCCCGTTGCCCTTTCCCACATATAATCAATTGACACGCAGGTAATATTCTACGCTCTGTTTCAGCTCACCGACATAAGAGAATAAAGGGGGCGGGCATCCAGGTTGAAAAGCGATCGGCCAGACAGAGTCGTAGTGCAGCACGTTGGAGTTCATGAATGCAGGTCTCAGGCTTCTCGTGCGCCCTGATTCGCAGCGCTCGCGCATGCATGTAGGGATCTGTGTCAGACTCGGGCAAACACACTTGGGGCTCGGATGGGGATGGTGTAGGAGTGTACACGCAGGTATGCATGGTCCGTTTAGGGGAGGAGGTATAATATGATACACTACACTACAGAGCGCGCAGACGAAAACTTGACAGGAATGTGCCATTAAGGCTGTGGAGATGTCCTACACTAGAAAAGCGCAACAGGCCGGGAACACTTTTTGGTATATACGGTAGGGCGAGCGAAAGCCCTCTTTGTCTTGGGCGTTGAGACCTGATGGTGGAATATCAGAACTAGTGGCCTATGATGGGCTGCTGCGCCTTTCTTTTTGCGTACGGCGATTTGTCTTGTGACGCGCCTAATCGATGGAATCTATCTATTCATGTGTGTGTCTAGCGAGCGGACCCGACGGATATCTCGGCTGTCGAGTTGAATCATTAGTGCTCTATAACAGGTACGGCGCAGTCAACCATGTCGAACGAAAATACAACTCGCGAATCCTCCCGTTTATCAGAGTAAACCTTAGATAACATCATGAGTAGCTATTGGGGATCACTTATTGAGCTCCACCAGTTCCACCACGGCGGTACCACTAGACTAGTACAGAGCTGCTGGGTTCAAGCTTGGGGGTCCTCGACGATTGTGATCGGGTTTGACAGCATTAGATCTCTGGTGATGTTGATTACACGACGATTTGGTAGCTGGGACGGATGAAAAGCTGGACCTGTCAGGTACCTTCATTAGCTGCAGGTAAGATCGCTAGAGGCTGATATTTCTTCCACGTGGTATATCTAGTATGATACGACTTTAGGGGGTGAGAAAATAGTCATTATCCTATTCACGGCTGGAAATTTCGTGTGCATCACCCTTCAAGTTCGGTATACAGATAGGCGTCTATCACGACGCTCTCCGATGTCGGTTTCACTCATATCATCGCTTCTCGCGAGAGTATTGTGGCTCTCTGGCCAAGATGTTTTGCTCGCTATTTCGGTATGGAAACATCGCAGTACTAAGAAAAAAAGCCATGATAATTTCCAACCGGACAGCGTCTTCTCGCTATGGGAGAACCGCGACTCGTTGCCAAGGACCTAGATAGACACAGACAAAGCCGTAGCATGATGAATTCCAAGCGTTAGATTCCGCTTGTCCCACTTCTAAAAGAAATCCGGGGCCGGGGGGTACCCCAGCACTTTTGTTCTGGAAAGGAAGTTTGTATACTATTGGATGAATCAGGATCCTTATCTCTAGGCAAAAGCCAGGGCGTTTCCTTGGCGCGCATTTCGCCTAGGATTGTCGACGTAGAGCTGAAAAGCACTGGTTTCGGAAAACGTTGCTCGCTCCGTCGCAGCCAAGCCCTGCACAGCGAACATTGAAGGAAACTCGTGCGATGATTTATCAGCTCTCGCCAGCCTGTTGGCTGTTGGCAGCTTGAGCTTCGTCAGAGCTGACCTATGTATTTGAGTGGCAGTGAGACCACAGAAGTGTGTGGCGGAAACGGTCCGGGGCTACTGTCCGGGGGACTAACAGCTTTTGAGGAGAACTGGGTGACTCTGAGATGTGCTGATCTTTCTTGGACGGGTTTATCCTCAAATCGTTTATGCTGCGCCTGCGGGCTACATGGCCCCAACAAGGTTAACGTCCCCGCAAACCCATAATAACGTCGGTTAATACTAGTTCTTTAAAAATAAGTTAGTGTAGTTGTTTGGGTTTCTTCTAGTCTTCGCGCAACACATGACAATAACACTCGCACAATACATTCGCTTACTTACCAAGGTAGCTAGATGGACAGACAGACAGACAGACAGACAGACAGACATCCGTACCATTAACTAGCTCCCGAAGCCCAACGTGGGGGTTGCTGAATCCTGATGAAAATCATGAGCACCATGTACCGACTGCGAGCATTTGGGTCAAGAAATATGAAAAACTTCCTTAAACACAGGGAAATGTTTTCGCGTGCAGACGAAACCTGCAATCCGATTTGGGGAATGTATATGGAAATGTTACGGTAACGCCGTGACAGCGACCCTGTGGTGAAACGTGGAGGTCATAGGTACCATCTCAATGTGCCCCTAGTACAGTCATTTCGGCTGTCAGTCATTGGTGATCGGTCCCTGACATGAGAAGTATAAGAGGATAAAGGCCCGAGGAATATTCTAGAGTAGCGATATGTCATTTCGATTTGAATGTGTGGCTTCATCACCACTTCTGCTAATACTACCCCGGGACTTGTTATTTTTTAGCATTGACTTACACCTCGGGCACCGTGACTTACAAGTCATTGTCGGCTATCATAATAATCTATATCGGGCAGAGAAACGCTTGTTCACTTGTGACTTGATCAAGAGTGCCAAGTCAAACTAGTAGTCATCAAACGTTCACATTTAGTGCCGTTTGTTGATAGGGGCGCACACCTCAATGTCTAACATGTTCGGATTGCATTCTGAGGCTTCAGGCTTCACTCGTTCCAGGGCGAGCTTATCATAAAGTCCACCTGGGCTTTCTGATATTGACCAATGATATGAGTAAAATTAGATCAGAAACATTCCAGCCGGCCAGGGCCTCCATCTGAGTGGCATCCTATCTATCTGATTGCCCCCATTCGAAATAACAACACTTTTAGTGTAGCCCAGCTGAACTTTGAAAGTTACATCCCATCCCCTTCCCGCTGCACATAACATTGTCTAGGGTTTGCATGTACAGTATTTGGCGTGGTATCCGAAGGATTGATTGACGCATGGCGTGTATACAATGTACATACAGTAACATTCATGGGCAAAAGCCATATTATCCATTCATGGATATACTACACAATGGAACGGACATGCACTCCCTGTCTTGTATTTAGATCTCCCTTCCCCCCCGGCCTCCATGCTTCTCATCCCCTTCCTTTCTTTTTTTTGTTCCACTCTCTTCGTACTGTATTATTCATTTAGTTATATATAATACTCTCCCGCGACACACACGCCTGGGACGTGTTGTCTTAGAAGGAGTCGCCTTCCACGACCCCCGCTTGTCCTCCAACTTCAACCAAATACCCCGACGGCTTATTGACAACGCACCGTCAAGATGTCTGGTAGTGTGCAAGTCGCCAATTACACTGGCATCACCGGTGTGGCCGACCCTGGATATTCCAGTGGTCAGCCTAACCTGAACGTTTTCTACGAGGTACGACCAGAGCCGCCATCTAAATAAGGTGTAATTCATCCATCGATCAAGTAGCTGACATAGGGTTGCTATGTAGAGTGGTGATTTTGCATGGATCCTCACCTCGTCCGCTCTCGTGCTCCTCATGATCCCGGGCGTCGGCTTCTTCTACTCGGGGCTGGCTCGACGGAAGTCGGCCCTCTCCCTCATCATGCTATCGATGCTTTCGGTAGCCGTAGTAGACTTCCAATGGTTCTTCTGGGGTTACAGTTTGGCCTTCTCCCACACGGGTAGCGCCTACATTGGTGATCTCTCCAACTTTGGTCTCATGAAGACCTTGGCCCAACCCTCGGTCGGTAGCACCAAGATCCCTGACCTTCTCTTCTGCCTTTACCAAGGCATGTTCGCCGCAATTACGTGAGTTTTTTTCATAATCTACCCAAATAGTCCTATTTGTGTATAATACTGATTTTGGCCTCCAAGGCCCGCCCTTGCCATTGGTGCTGCTGTCGATCGTGCTCGCATCCTGCCTTGCATTGTCTTCATCTTCGTTTGGGCCACCATCGTATACGACCCCATCGCCTATTGGACCTGGAATGCCAACGGTTGGTCGTTCAAGCTTGGTGGTCTCGACTTCGCCGGTGGTACCCCCGTCCACATCTCGTCAGGTGCTGCCGCCCTTGCTTTCTCCTTTATGCTTGGCAAGCGTACTGGATACGCCAAGTCCGCTGGTCTTCCTTACCGACCTCACAACGTCACCCACATCGTCCTCGGCACCGTTTTCCTCTGGGTCGGATGGTTCGGCTTTAACGGTGGCTCTGCGCTCGCCGCTAACCTTCGCGCCGTCATGGCTTGCATTGTCACACATCTGGCGGCCTCCGTTGGTGGTATCACCTGGGTTCTGATGGATTATCGCCTCGAGAAGAAATGGTCTGTTGTGGGATTCTGCTCCGGCGCTATCGCGGGTTTGGTCGCTATCACTCCCGCCTCTGGTTACGTTACACCTTGGGCTGCAGTCGTCTTCGGAGTAGTCGGTGGAATTGGCTGCAACATTGCTACCAAGCTCAAGTTCGTCATGGGCGCTGATGATGCTCTCGATATCTTCGCTGTCCACGCTATCGGCGGTGTCATCGGAAACTTGCTCACCGGTCTGTTTGCTGCGTAAGTATTCCCAATATTAGTACTCCATTTGTTTACCTAGCTAACGGCCCATGTAGCAAATACATAGCGGCTCTCGACGGCTTCTCCATCATTTCTGGTGGCTGGGTCGACCACAACTACATTCAGCTCGCATATCAGCTCGCTGACTCCGTTGCCGGTTTCTCCTACTCCTTCGTCTTGACGTGCGTTATCCTGTTCGTTATGAATCTGATTCCCGGCCTGAGCCTGCGTGTCTCCCCCGAGGACGAGGATACCGGTATCGACGACGTTCAACTGGGTGAGTTTGCCTACGACTACGTCGAGCTCCAGCGCCACACAAGTGATATTATTCCCGGACAGATCCATGCGCGCTCAGGTTCCTCCAAAGGCAGTGTCCCTGAGAAGACAGCCGAGTTGGTTTAAATAAATATACCCAAGCCCTTATATAAGAATCCGTGGCGAGTGAACTGCAACTCGATGGTCGCATGTGTGAAGTCGGGTATATACAATACTTCTTATGGGCTACGTCCCAGTCTGTCAATATATTTTTAGCATAATACCTATAGTCAATTATACCCCACACTGAACATAGATTCAACTTGTATATGTTATGTCTTGCAAAAATGATAATTGTTGCTACGCCATTCGAGTCCTTACGGCTGAACAGGTCTGCTGGTCCCGATTTGAGCTTCGTGAGCTTCTTTTCACCAACTATTAGCAGAGAAGAGAGGTCAGGTCTATCATGGTTCGAACACATGCTCTGCTTACCCCATATACGATAGTGTGCTCTCATGGAGGGGGATAACACGCCTATTCCTAACACACCCTGCCAAGAAGTCGGAATAATTACACCCAACATGAAACAAAGTGAAGCAAAAGCCAACACAAAAGAAGAGCAACCCAAAGAACTACCGGTACAACCAAATCATCAACCAAAAAGAGAAGTGTAGTCAAGAGCTGACTAATTTAGCTAGGTAGTCAAATGAGGCTCTATTTTCCCACTGTCAATTCAACCCTCGATTTACGTAACTATTTTCAAAGAAAAGGTGCCTCCCGAGCTTCAAATGCCGTTGTGGGTACACAAGGGTTAAAGTGCTTGCTCAGGGGTGCTTCGGTTCCTTTTTTTAACCTACTAAACTATTACGTAAATTCAATGAACGTATGCTGTTGACATCAGGTATAAGATGATAAGATGTCAATTACCAACGATGAGGCTGTCCCAGTGTCAGTCGGCAGTCACAAGAGCACTTGCTGAAAGTACATTATCACAGCAACCAATTCAGATATAAAGCTGAAAGTGTGAAATTAATATTAATGATACCCTATTACGCATCCTCATAATCCTATACAGGTGGTGGTGTACTAGCATATTGAAGTAGGTAGAGAATCTTCCTTCATAAAGAACGTGGCAAAAACGCAACTGGACTTTCATTATCAGACCTCGGTCTCAATACCAGCGTCTTTGTCGTCGTGATGGAATATACCGCTGATGTTTCCCTTGAGCCTGGTCATTTTACTGCCAATGTGATTGGCCTCTCGGGCCGCCCGCCATTGCATGATGCCGCGATGTTTGCGATGGAGCTGCTTGTGATGATCCTTGTAGTCACGCATCTTGCTTCTCGTATCTCGAGATCCGTCATTAGGGTCATTGTGGCCTGGTGCCAGCACCGCAGTAGCCGCTTCCGTAAGCCCATCGACAGGATTGCGAAAAACATTTTTCACCTTAGACGAAGTGGACGCGCCGTCCTCGTTGCCTTCGTCATCCGAGCTAGACGGTGTCGAGTCGTCATTCGTATGCATGCTTAGTTTCTTTCGGCGGGTCTCATCATCGTCTTCATCGTCAATCTCGTCATCAGTTGTATCGTCTTCGTCATTTGATTCCTCATCAATGTCCCCTAGCCCTTCATCTGTGATCGTGTCTAGACACTCCATCACATCCCTCATATCTTTGTTCTTCGATTGTGCGGCAAATTTTTTGTGATACCCTGAAAGCCCACGCCAGAAGCGGACAGTAACCTCAATCTCTCCAAGTAGCTGATCCTTTTCACCAGAACCATCAAATTCGCAACATGTCTGAGCTTTGCGGAAGCTCTCCTTATTGCCTTTCCAGACTTTGAGGCACTTGGTCTCGTCCTCTTCGTCTGTAATTTCGTGAAGCCAGAGAACAGCAAAAGCCAAGGTTTTGTCTGGACCCAACGAAGATGAGCGGAATTCGATAACCATAGCTGATGAGTATCGTTTGCGCACAGCCAGAAACATCTCCTCAGATCCTTTCTTCGCCTTTGCATTCCATACTCCATTATCAGGATACAACTTAATACGTCCTGTATTTGTTCTGATTTTGATTCGATGACTGGTGAGACCGTTATCGAGGCCAGGTTTCGGCTTCACAGGGCCTCTGATTTGCAGAGTACCATAGTCCCAGCCACGTATATGACGAGGCAGCTTGAGCTCGACGCTTCGCCAGACCATGCTGATACGTGCCTTCCCGAAGCCGATTCCTCCTACCAACGAATAACTGTCCATAACCTGGCTCCGTTCTGAGAAGATCTTAGAAAGAGGGAGATACACCAGCCCGATAAGGGGGTCATCTTCTCTTTCGCGCGCATCACGCACACTCACAATGACCTCAGTGTCACGCCAATCTCGAATAAATCTCTCTGTACCCGCGTTGAAGAACGGCTTAGAGTTCTTAGGCTTCGTTCGAGTCTTGAAAATCTTCTTGTGATTTAGAATAATGGTGCAGTAACTATCAGGCATATCATCGGCCTGTTCGGCTTCTTCTTCGTCATCGCCTCCATCACCCTTGTCTTGTTTCTGAAGCTTCTGGAGCTCAAGGCCTGTAATATTGTGGATTTGTATGCTGAGGATGCCGGAGACGAAATCATTACTCGGCGGTGCTGATATGATCACTAAAAACCTCGAGTTAGCATCTCTTCCTTGCACGAATTCTGCAAATATCTTTGTAGCTGAATAAAGCGCTGCATTGAAGATTTTCCCTAAGTGACAGAACATTTGCTCTTGAAAAGGGCCAGAGTGAGAAGAAAAAACTGCTAGAAAACCCAACTTACTAGCATTCTCAAGTTCTTTGTAATCTTGTGCCTTCTGTTGCTGAACCTCATCATCGCCGGAAGGCTTGCCCGCCTCTCTCAATTTGTTCTCAGAAGCCTCGGAGACATGCTTCTTGAGGTCATGCACTGTTCGGATATTCTCGTTTACCGTCTGCGTCTCAAGCTGTTGTTTAGTGATCCTAGTTTTTGCGAAATACCCCACAGACCAAGCCAGAGAGCCGGGCATCTCCTCTTCGATGTCTTCGCCAGTGAAGCGATCTTCTCGGTCTTTAATCCTGTTCGAGGTTTCCGGGTTTTGCATAAGGTCCTTCAAGTCGACTTCAACCCGTCCCAGGTCATCATCTGCCGTCCATTTGTCCGAATCCCACAGCTGCAACCGAAGTTTTTCGCCGGCATTCACTTCTTCCGGGGTGACTAGGATGCTGGCATACTCATGCCAACTAGGTTCGTTCTCGCCCTCGGCGATGCGAGTTGAGGCAACGGGCTTGCCAAATTTACCCCAGGAAACCGTGACGTAGGCGTCACTGCTGCCGTTCATAGGACCTATCCCGCCATCTCCTTGCTTAAAGCCACTTGCACGTTTGATGAAGATCCAGACCACACCAAGGCTAATAGTATCCTTCTTGAAATCTTCGCCAACCAGCATATCCTTCAAGTTCAACGTCAGGCTCTTCGGGGCAACGTATTCTGCAAGAGCAGCGTCGATGGCGGAATTGACGAATGATGAGATGAGGGGAACATCTGTTAGGCTGAAGCTGTGCTTGGAAAGTGGCATGCATGAAATGCTTGCCTTAGGCTGCCCAAGGAAGGTCAAAGTACACAGTGAGATGAATGGGGGGTCAGGAGTGAGTTGGAGCCGGAGCCGAAGTGTCATAACGATACCCCGAAGCTCAACCCATACTGGGATGGCCATGCCACCTGGAAGATAGAACTTGAGGTAGAGGTGAGCATTCTTAGCTTTTGCTTTGAAGGATTTGCTAGAAGTGCGACTGCGGTAAGCAAGTGCAAGTTCTAGGTTGATAAAGTCTCCCTCTTCCGCCTCCATGCCTTCGCGCATAGCGACTTCTTCCTGCTCCTGTTGCTTCGGGCTTTCTTTATTATTGTTATTGTTTACATCCTTTTCGTTGTCGTTGGAATCATTTTCACCCTGGGTGTCTTGTAATTTCTGAGGATCGGTCCGGTCGTTCTGGGCTGAATCATTGCCCTTACTCAACTGTCCATCCGGCCCGATGCTTTGACTAGCCGCACCGGTAGGCAGCCATCGCACGCCGAGAATACGAATAGCTTCACTTCCCTGGCCCATATCGTCCACGCTCACCATTTTGATAGCTTTGGGTAAAGATGCTTGCATCACGTCCTCGATCTGGTCAACGACGGAAGTAAAGAGGTCTGGGTTGACTAGGGGCCAAATGGAAGCAATAAGACTATTGAGCCATTGTGCAGACTCGGGTAGTTCTTCGTCGTTGCTAAGGATAGCTTGTTCCTCCCTGCGCGCGGCATCCCAGGTTTCGTCATCAAATATCTCGTTGGCCCTTTTGTTCACCCATTGACCCATTCCCAGGACGGTCGTCGCTCCGAGCCCCAGGAAAAGGACCAAACTGATTAGCCTAGACCAGACAGGAAGCCAGCTGTTATTATTATCAGAAAGTCTGGATCCTCCATGATGAGAGAAAAGAGCAGGTAGAACGAATAACAAAGCTGCGAGTAGACTAATTATAGATAATCCAGCATAGACGGCCTGTTTGTAAACTTCGGCCAACTCTTGTCTCGTGGACTGGAAGTCTGGAGGTGGAAAAACACGCTGCATTGTGTCATGATCCTGTTGGATTTTCTCCCGCTCAGCTTGCAGTTCTTCCTCTGACTTGGAAGCACCCGAAGGACCCGTGGCCGTCGTGTGGTGCGTCCCGGGTTCGGGTTCATTTTCGGGGACAGAGTCGAGATCTTTGTCGGTTTGGTCATGTATGACAATGGGAAGATGTGTTACTGGGTCAGTGACCTCTCGCCCCTCGCCATGTCTCTTTGCCTTCTTCATAGCCTTGCGTTTCTCCCTAGGATTCACTGTGCTCGCTACAGTCTCGGTCGCTGACTTCTCGCCTGCTTCACCCTTGTTCTGCTTTCCATCATCGTCTTTATGTTGGTCCGAGGCCGTCTCTGACTCGTTTCCCTGTTTGGTGTCCTCGTCAAAGGCAGATTGGGGTGGATTATTCGCATAGTTATGGTTTGAGGAGGGATACGGGACATGGCGACTCTCGGGCTCTTGGTCTTCATCTTTAAAGATAGCTTTGGCGGAGCGGTACGCTCTCTTGGGCTTAGATTCATCCTCTGGGCCTTGTTGAGCCTGCTCTTCGTCTTGCTGTTGGCCTTCTAACTCCTTTCTCTGATGCCTATATCCCTGTACCGTGGGAATCGGGTGTTTACCGCTATGAGGCTGTCTATAGGATCTATTGGGAGCGGTGTCATCTCGTTGTTCGAAGCTCTCTTCGTCAGCCATCTTGGTTGTACCTCACCGGTACACACGGTAGGTAATATTTTGAGTAAAACTATGTATTTGTAGCAGTAGTCACAAGAGGGAAATGACTACCTAGGAGTGATGTCTTGCGGATGTGAGAACAGAGGCACAGTTTCAAGTCGGTCATATGTTGTTGTACTCAAGACGGAATATGTCAAGGTAGTGTTAGGTTAGGTCAATGGTTTTACTTTGATGGCATCATATGTGACACGTGGAAAAACAAGCAAGCTTAGCTTGCGTCTGTGGCAAGGACCAATTATAGCAGCTCTGCTTGCATCACAAGTACCTAGGTAGGACATAGCGGCAAGTTAATGGACGAAGGACACGCAAGACAACTCATGGTAGGCATTGGGTTTCGAATAACACAGGGAAGAGAGCAGGAGTAGAGGAAGAATGAGGTCATTGCCCAGCCTTTTAGTGATTTAGCACCCATTAAAACCATTGCGCTATAGCGGGAAAAGGTGGGTATTTCATGCCCTGTTAGTGAGGCGCCCCAGTGGTACGACCGGCTACCGGCAGACATCCACCTCCATCCATCCATCGGTGATCATGCAACTTAGGTAATGAAACTCACACAGGTGGATACAGGTAGATACTGTATATAGGTACCTGCACTTACACATTACATCATCGTCGAAAGAGAATCACACATTGAAACCATTCATCAACAAGTATTGAGATACTGATTAATACTACATTGGTTGCAGAAAACCCGTAAAGAGATATTGTGCCTTTCTCCACCTTGTCTATTAAATAACCCGCTACTCATCCTCTTGCAAACCCAAATGACAGAGGCGTTGAGGAGATATACGCATACTCGCTTCACGCCTAAACGCCAATTTTCGCATCGCCTTTTCGGAAATAATTGGTCCAAAAATGTAATATAGGATCAAACTATCCACGTCGCAAAACATTGCATGATAATTTCATCGTAGGTAATCGAACGCGAAGCTTTCAAGGTCGAGTATGTACGTATTAGCCAGGCCATTACAGTTGGCGCCAAGGTGATAACTCGAGATGATCTGACCCTCATTCCGATACCGTATATGAGTTGGCCATACTTCACTGAGGTCGGAGGAGATAACACCAATAGTACACATCTGGATCCGTCGGCTTCACCTTTGGCGTCGGGACCTTCGCGATGACATGGACATTAAACGGCAGATTCTCTATCGGTAGGTCAAAGCGGACTGCCGAGTAACTGAGTGATATCCAAAGGCCATCAGCGGCGAGACACGCCCGAACACACCGGACCATATCAACGAAAGCCTCTTGTCCTCCGCAGGACACGGCGTCGACGGTACTTTTATCCACGATGAGGTCGAATCCATGAGGCTGGGGCAAGTTCAAGTGCAGCCTTGTGACATCAGCGACGGCATACTTCATCTGCACGTCACCGAACGCCTTCTCCTCGATATAGCGTCCGCGGTCTAGCGCTAGCGGCTCATAGTCGACATTCGTCACGTCTAGGTAACCTCTCGCCCGGAAGCAGGTATGCAGATCACTTGTGCCGGAACCCAGATGTAGGATTCTCTGACTTCGTGAGGACGATAGATAAGGCTCGACGAAAGACATGAAGGTCGCTGACGACGTTAGCCATTCGAACGAGGTCTCAAGAGCGAAGCGATCTCGCCAGTAACTCTGCTTTTCAAAATCGGCAGCCATTGTATGTGAGACATAAGCTCATATATAAAACGAATATATCGGAAGATTACCACGCTTCTGATCTTAAGCTTGGCGATGCCTAGCGGCCAAAGCTACCAGGCCAAAACCCTTTGTCGATGGGTGAGAATCTTTGTAGTTGGATGAAGAGGTCGCCGACGAGCAGAAGAAAACTAGAAACTATCTACATGTTACCTATTACGTAGGTGGTAAAAATTTTGCGGAATAGGTGCGGTGGGGCTCCCTTCACTTATTACTTCCGAACATCTAGCATAATACAACTGTTTGCTGTTTTACATCTTCCCCATTTGCCTCATGAGCGCTACCGTATCCTGTGGGTCAAAACGTGAAGTTGAATGGCCAAAGGCTTGTGGGTTTCGAAGCATGCTTGAAATCTTCAATACTTATTAGACTTCTCTATAGTGACTTAGAACACTTGTACAATCTTCTTAAACCTGAATACAATGATACTTCCTACCTAAATCTCACATATCTCTCAAGTCGCCACCAACCCAAGATTCCCTCCTGAGCCCTATTGTTTAACAAACGAGTAACCAAACCGCGGAGGATCCTCAGGATCCAAGTCCCTCAAAACGCGATCAATCTTCCGAACCGGATCATGCGGATCCGGCAGCGTGACGAACCTGCGGATAAACGGCGCCTCGAACTCGGGCGCCTTGCACGCGGGATCGTCGATGTCGCGATGCGCAAAATACGCCACCTCGTCCACCATCCCCCTACCCTCATTCAGTCTGCGCCGTTCTTCTCGCAGTAATCCGAGCTGCAGCCTGATGGCCGCCTCGGCCTGCTTGATCTTGCGCCTCCGCTTCGCGGGCGAGATGATTTCGCCCGGATCTTCTTCTTCTGCTAGCTCTCTCTTTGGACCCCAGCGGAACGAACCGTCTGCGTGATGGCCGCTAGACCCTCTGAAGGGAAGGGAACCGGATTTCGTCGAGTCTGGTTTCATGGCGGCCTTTTCTTTAATCGTAGGATCTGGTTCTGTAGTCGTGGCGCCCGTGGTAGGTTTCTTCGATTTCCCAGCATTCGCGATTTTATCGAAAGCCTCTGAAAAGTCCGAGTAGCAGAAGTGACAGGACGTTCCACTCGCCAGTTGTCCACACCGTCTACAGAACCCTGACGATGTTTCCGGGAGCGGGATATAGTTGAGGCTACTCGCATTGGACCCTGGAAAAAGAAAAGCCTGGACCCGTTGTCTACGGAGACCTGCTGCTCCTCCTCGAGATGTTCCGCCCTGGCCTTCTCCACGGCCCCCGCGGCCGCCTCGGCTCGCCGTTGTTGGCGCTGGTGCTGACATTGCTATCGATATCGAACTAAATTTAATTCAGATTAATAGAAGGGGCTGACAGAGTGTTCACTTTGAGCTTGAAGCCCGCCAATACCGATTAATGACAGCAGAAAAAGACCTATTCGAGCTACGTGGTAATATGACAAAGACAGATAGGCCAAAAAAGAGGCGCCAAAAGGCTTGCACAATGCATTGGGATTGGTCTGTGTTTAGATGAGGTTAGCCTTGTCTTCACTGTTGGGTTTCATTCATTATTGTCCGTTTTCAGTAACACCTTAGGATAAAGCAACCCTAGATAGAGTGATCACTTTTAGTATCTCACGCACTTTGAAGGAGTCGCACAGTAAACCTGACTTTTCTTTCACATTCAAAATTTAGGGACTTTGCCCATTGAGATGTGTCTGGTAGCAGGCATCCTGACAGTGCCTCTTGATCCCCTGCCCAAGCCCGGGCTCTTCAATACCTCGTTTCCATTCATACAACGTTTATGGATACTTAGTAAGCAGCTACTAACTGCATTACAGTATCCGACACCGCCTCCTTGATCAAGGCTCTGAATTAACTTGTAATTTTCACAGATCTTGAGCAATAGTATGACCACCAATATAACCTTGCGCGAAAAGCGATGCCCCTGAACATGCGTCTACAATGCGAAATCGGGCTCACGATCCGAAGTACTAGAGTGGCAAGAGCCCAAGATACGAGCTGGATACCGATTGTCCTAAGGATGTATTGTCGCGAGTCATGGTATCAATAGCCACGTACATGGTGTTGGCACAGTAGCATGAACAATGGGATATGAATAAGCACTATCGGCTCACCACGTCCTCTGATATCATCAAATGAACATCCTTGAATGATGGTAGACTGGCAGTAGCGCAACTTCTTGCGCTTTCCGTGTACAGTTCGCCAATGACATGGACTGCATGGCGCTCAGAATCTGTAATAGTCATCAGCCTTCGTCCTATAATAGTCCAGTAAACACACTGGCAAGGCTCGGCTCAGCTCACCGTATTTCATATGACCCAGCTCTCGTCATATACCGTACCCACTTTACACTTGGGTAGTTGCTCTTCTCGAATACCTTCAGATATCGCACTAGAAGCCCAGAGCTCGTGAACATTAAAAGGCTGAAGCTCAAGCTCAGGGGTGGTCGTGACCAGGCCTTTTGATTTGTCATGCTTGTGAGGTCGGCCTCGGCGCTTAGAACGAACTCGCTTTGGCCCGTAAAGCGGCCAATCTTCCAGACAATGTGGTTTTCACTAGGCTCATATTTCGCTTTGCCCTGCGTGCAGCGTTCGGTGATGCGCGCAGTGTTGAGGGGCGTAGGGATACGGACGACGACGTTGGTCGCGAAAAGCTTACTGCCAAAATTGGCCTTGAGCCCGATGCTGTACTCTACCTTGGTCTTGCCAACTTCGTTAACGATGGCGTGCACCTTGAATGGCAGATTGACGTTTTCGGTGGCTCGGTAGCGCATAAGTTCGAATTCGCCGTCTGGGGGAACGAAGGATATGATGCGATCTGAGTCAAATTTGCCCAATTTTACACACTGGTGAAACTGGCAGTCTTCGAGAGTGACGCTTCCAGCAGCTGCTTTGGTGGCCTTGGTGCCTAGCCTGTTACCGCTGGGTAGCGAGTGGAGGCCATCCTGATCCAATAACAAGCGATCGTTGAGTCCGAACTTGCATTCTGGCGTTCCGGAGAGGTAGGCGCGCATGATAATCTGACCGTTCACATCGGCGCGAAGAACAGCGCCCGTGGCAGACATGAGCAGGTTGACATCCTCGATGACGTCAACAAAAGCTTCGTTCTTCCGGTATTTCACGTCAGCCTTCCTCCATGACAGCGCACCTGTGGCCTGCATGGTGATCTTGGCGGAATCCTCGGGGGCGCGCTCGGACTTGACGCCCTCGGTGGTGATGTACATCTTTAGGGTGTCGGTCTCGGTGTTTTGGGGGTATCCGAAGTCGATGATCTCTAAAGTGGTCGCACCGGCGCATAGTCAGCAAGAGAAGAGAGAGAAGAGATGGAAGAGGCCAGAGCAGAGAAGTCGAAGCGAATCGTACCGTCGAGGAGCTCGTAGACGAGTACGAAGTTGTTCTTAACAGCCTCCTCGTCAAACTTGCCAAAGTACCCCCGCCCCAGCTGGATGAGGCGGTAGAGGAACTCGAAGACCAGGGCGGCATTGGCATTACTCTTGGTGATAGCGACAAGGTAGATGTTCTCGTGCTTGACATGACTGAAGGTGGTGCTGCCGAGGGTGAGGATGGGCGAGCGAACTTGGGGATTCGAGATGACCTGGATGCGAAAGACATCAGCTAGGCGAGGTCGGCAGTCGTTCCGAAAGGCACGGAAGATAAGGTTCTCGCCCTTCTGATTAAAGATCAGAATGCCGGACAACATGTTGCCGAAGTCGAGGAAGGAGTTGTTAAATATAATTGGGTATAAGAGGTAATGTGTGATGTGAGGTGGGTGTCTGTGTTGAACCCATACCTAGCTAAACCTGCATCACGCAGGTTGATGGCAGTTCCAGTGATGATAGCAGCAGCACTGGACCCTTACTGACTACCTAGGTATCTGCAGAGCCCAGAGCTTACGCATTACCTAGGTAAGATATCCGAAAAGTCTTGGTTTGTACCTTTAGATACATGTTCATACCAGTATTACATATATATATATATATATATGTATTTATGTATGGATATCCGTATATTGTTTAGTAGCATATCTTTACGTTACCTACCTACATACATATGTATGTAACTCACTATTTGATTGATGCACTGTTGACAACTTTCAAGTTTGATAATTGAGGCACATCATTGAAGTTGGGAATGGAATTCTTAAAAAAAATTTAGCTTCACGTGCCCCATTTGGAATAGGTATGCGCATAGTTCGTGCTGCAACATTTTACTACCCTGGACATGCTTATTCTGTTCCTTGAAATTTACACGGCAGCGCCTTTTTTTCTACTTTACACCTACTTATTTATGTCAACCTAAGCTACACTATTTACAAGGGATAACGAAAAGGTGAAGTATAATAGCATTCCATAGCCGTGTACGTATCCATATGCTTGTAGGTCACTTATCAGTGCGAAGCTAACTTTATTTCAAGGATGCACCTGTAGTCAGAAAGGTGTTTGATGAATTCACCACCATTGATCTAGAGTAGAGTGTAGTATAGAGTATAGGGACGATGACCTACGTTTCATTAGTCGTTCTTTATCACACCTCCCTGATATCCCGTCAACGTATCTTCCTTGTTATAATCCTTACCCCTTAGTCCTCGGTCCCCAGGTTGAGATCTCTATTTTCTTATCTCATAGCAAGCGCTGAATAATCCTCAATGTAACATGGCTACTTCGTGTGCCGATTCCTGCATCTTCCATCACCACTAGCAATTCGTAGCCATGTTCTCGGTTTGAGATGCCTCGAACCCGGCGTCAAAGCACACAGCTTCCGCGTGTCCGGGTCTAGATCAGACATCACAGGACTGATGACCGCTATTACCTGGTTTGGACGCGCTCATACATGTCTTCGGAAGCGACAACATTCATGACCGGTGAGGCCTCACTGTTCGCTTGAGAGTATTCGTTGTAGCGGCTCGCTTTGATCTTTTGAGGTCAATATTTTGATGCTTTAGTACCTACTAGCGAGCTTCGTGCATGAAATGGAGCGCCGTGCCAATCGCTCCGGCTCCTTGGATTTTCGAATTCCGCCACCACCCTGCCGCCGACCTCCCTAATACGGTCTTATCAGGGGATGCCTCCGAGATTGATGCCAAACCCGGCTAGACCCCCTTCCAACACCACGGGTCCCGCGACTAGACCAGAGAGTCCGCCCGTCTCGATACCTAGTTGGCGGACTATTCTCCTCGTCATACGTTCAGTCGCTTCCCATTTTACTGGTTGGCCGTTGCCGCCGCAGCAGACAAACACGTGAGGCTCGGGATGGCCAAGCATACCTTACCTAATAGGCGTTGCTGGAGCCTCGAGGCCAGCTCCCGGGAACGTCAACCGCATTTCCGCTAACACTGTGGATATCACATCATCTTCACTTCCCCTCGTTGAAGCACATGGCCAGGCTTATGGCCAGGCTTATGGCTTTCTTGCGTCTTCACGTCTTCTGTAATCCACGATGGGTCCTCCAAGCGCCTCCTTTCCCGTCTAACCGTCGTGTCCAGTTGCTAAGGGGGAGTCGAATTGTTGATATAAACCCTTTGATCGTTCCTCCGATGAGAATATCTACAGCACATGTCAAGCACATCTTGTCTCATACAGCCAGATAAGCAAATCAGACAACATGTCCGCAAAGACTCTTCTCATTGCTGCCTTGAGCGCCGTTGCTCTCGCTACCCCTTTCAAGGGTGCAGTTGAGGAGCGCCAGTCCTGCTCCGCACAATGGTATTGATCCCCAAACTCATGCAAACTCATACGTGTTCGTGTTTAACGTATTGAACAGGCAGCAATGTGGTGGTATCGGCTTCTCTGGCGCTACATGCTGTGAAAGTGGTAGCGTCTGTAACAAACAGAACGACTATTACAGGTATATCCCTAATGTGACAGAGCCACCCTCAAATCTGGTGCTAACGTACTAGCAAAGCCAATGTATCCCGGGCGCCGCAGGAACAACAACGACGACGTCCAAAATAACGACGACGTCCAAAATAACGACGACGACAACTACTGCGACCAAGACTACGACTACTGGTGTTGTGAGTAATCTCTAGCCCACCGCGGTAGTCGACCATTGCTAATTTGCTACGCAACAGACAACCACCAAGGGTAGCTCTACCACCTCAGCTCCTACTGCCAGCGCCTCTGGCAACCCGTTCTCGGGTGTCCAGATGTGGGCCAACTCCTACTATGCCTCTGAGGTCACTCAGTACGCTGTACCTTCTCTCGGCGCTGGAGCTGCGGCCGTCGCCAAAGTGCCCAGCTTTATGTGGTTGTAAGTCCTAAATAGACCCCCACCAGATTAGATGCACGAGACTAATGTGTCTTTAGGGATACCCGGGACAAGGTTGCTCTGATGGAAACCACCATGGCAGATATCCGCGCTGCAAACGCAAAGGGCGCCAAAAACGCCGGTATCTTCGTTGTCTATGATCTTCCCGACCGTGACTGTGCGGCTGCTGCCTCTAACGGAGAATATTCCATTGCGAATGGCGGTGTTGCGAACTACAAGGCATACATTGATGCCATCGTAAAGGTTCTCAAGACTTACTCAGATGTCAAGGTTATCTTGGTTATTGGTCAGTACAAAATCTGAATACTCCCAGTCCGTCACCATTTACTGATTTGCAAACAGAGCCTGACTCCCTCGCTAACTTGGTTACCAACTTGAGCGTCTCCAAGTGCGCAAACGCTAAGTCAGCTTATCTCGAGTGCACAAACTACGCCATCAAGGCGTTGAATCTTCCCAATGTTGCCATGTACCTTGATGCCGGTCATGCTGGTTGGCTTGGATGGCCAGCCAATCTGGGCCCTGCCGCTACTCTCTTCTCTCAAGTCTACAGCGATGCTGGTAAACCGGCCGCTCTTCGTGGTCTTGCCACCAACGTCGCGAACTACAACGCCTGGAAGGTCACCACCTGCCCGTCTTACACTCAAGGCAACTCGGTCTGCGACGAGTCTAGCTACGTCGCTGCTTTCGCTCCTCTCCTGAAGTCTGCCGGCTGGGATGCCCATTTCATCACCGACACCGGCCGCAGTGGCAAGCAGCCCACTGGTCAGAACGAGTGGGGTGACTGGTGCAACGCCAGAGGTACTGGCTTCGGTACTCGCCCAACTTCAAACACGGGCAGCGATCTCCTCGATGCCTTCGTATGGGTCAAGCCTGGTGGTGAATGCGATGGCACTAGTGACACCAGCGCTGCTCGATATGATTACCACTGCGGGCTTGCGTCTGCCTTGACCCCAGCTCCTGAAGCCGGTTCCTGGTTCCAAGCTTACTTCGAGCAACTCTACAAGAACGCCAACCCTCCTTTTGCGTAAAGAATCTCGAATTCACTGGTCAGACAAATGAACGTTTTGACAGGGCGAGGGAGCGGCTAGGCTTAGAGGTTCGTAAACAGCATTCTGGGTTTCTTGTACATAGCTTTATCTAAATAGAAAATTATGTGATGATACAACGCCGAGTCAATGAATAAAACTCAGTTCAAGGACACACGTGGCATATTGTGACTTGCATGCACATGAACAAATATTAGAGACAGCAGGTTTTGTAAACATATATGCGAAAAGCTTGCACCAAAAACGCGCATATATGAAGATATGCCTTTGCTGAGCAGTGTATCTGTTACGTATTTTCCGAAATTCCTCAGTCAGAAATTAATATGCTGCGTAATCTGCGTAGGCCATCCGGTAGTTGCCTGAAAAAGAAAGAAAGAGAACAAAACCAGGGCATAGTGAACAATCACTTTGGAAATGAGAAACGGGGCCATTCCTGCTTTCTCCCAAGATCACTCTGAACGAAATACGTCTAATCATCGAGCAGAAAGGGCGATATGGAACAATCAGTTAATTTTGCTATTCGGTATTACTTATCTTCTTGCCTAATCAATTGAGCAGCATTTTCAGATATGTCACCGATTTCTCTTTGTGCTCCATGTTTCAAAGGTTGGCCGGATCTATTGTGTCTGAACAATCTGATGAAGGGCGCTACGACGGTACCTTTGGCAGAATGAAACTAGAGATGAAAGACTCCACTGATTATATGAGGGATATGTTGTTCAAGGCGTCACCCCAGCTTGACCAGAATTATTTTAACATCATCTCGTACTTTTACAGAGCAGATTCCAACTCGTCTACGATAATGCCTCCTGTGAGAAACCTCAAACCAGCCCCCTATCCCACTGACGCCATTCGTAGAGGGGTCAAACGCCGGGTACATTCTGAAGAACCCAATAGTGGTGCTACGCTATCGAGTTCTCCTGGTTCTCTATCCAACGACGAGGTTGAGCGTACAGCAAAAGTCCAACGTCTCCGCCTCAAAAGCGACGTGACAACCGTCTCACCGCTCCAGAAAGGCAAAAAGAACAAAAGCGCCGGGGTCGGATATCCCCAGAACACCCTGGAGTCGATGGCGAGCGAGCTAGACAAGATCAAAGACAAATACAGGTTGGAGAAGAACCGAAATCAAAGACTCAAGCGGCAGAACGACAAGCTCACTGACCAATACAACGAAGCTAACCGGAAGAATGAGGAATTGGAGGAGAACTTGCGGCTGTACCGGAGATCTCCCCTCGCTGCTGAAAGAGAAAGGATGAGCAAGACTACGAAGGCAAATACGACTGGCTACTATACCCTCTTCAGCTCGCTGCCATAATAGGTTGTTGGAAGGGTTGGCATATGGTGCTTCATGAACCTTTGTCAGTTTTAGTAATGGAGCTATTTGTCATATTTATGAGAAAGTGAGAACCAAAATATCGACTGTCGTGTTACGATATCCTGTTTTTGGGGTTGAAATGCTGGGTCTCAACTGATAAGTCATTAATTCAAACTCCGCATCTTCTTGCTTTCATGACGCTATTAAACTAAACCGATTAGGCTGTCTGGTGTCTACATGCTATCATGATTCACCTCTTTGTTTGACTGACTCTGTGGCGTGCATTTATGGTTTCAGGGCAGGACGGTGTCAAATATGAAAGGCGCAGTGTTAGTACGAGTGTCATCAAGAAGAACGAATATCACTGCGCACCTTTATAAGTAGTAGATACCAGCAAGGCGTACGTAGTTAGGAGCGATATTAAGCACGAAACCGTAGCGTGGTTACGACGACGAGCGCGTGCGCCGGCCCTGCACTTGTCTACCCAACTACATTACTTTATGCGATATGGGCAATATTAGGAAACCCGGGGGCTTAATCCCACAAGCAGTTCTCTAACAGAGACGAAAGCACTATAAACAATCAAGCAATATGTCCATGTCCGAGCCTAAAGGCTCTGGCTCGAAGTCGACAACCTCTGCGTCCCTATTGGAGCCAGGCGATGGGACGGGCGACACTTTACCACCTCAGCAAAAAGCGACGACTTAGCGACAACTTACTTCAATGCGTGGACGACGACGACGTGCCTTTGGGACCACACAGACAACTTATCCGAAAAGCATTAGAGGAGGCAGAGGTGTACAGATTGGAATGCAAAGAAGAGAAGGCCAGGTTCGAGGTCCTCAAAAACAAACATATAAAACTCCAGGACGACATTCTCGCGCCTAAAGCGCAAGTTCGCACATACCAGAACATCGCCAAACGTTTGAGGAAAGACCTTGATAAGAAAGAGAAAGACATACAGGAGTTGCGACTTTCGCGATGAATATGATCATCACCTTGCTGTTGTGATGGCTTGCATCCTGGCGCGTCATGTTTGAATATGTCATGAAAGCAGTTATACGTTCCAGCCACGGTACAGCCTAAGGGATGTCACAGAGTGACTACAGGAGCTACTACGTGCGGCGATGCCACCAAGCAAATAAAAAAGTTTAGAGAGTCATAAGATCCATAGAACTCGAGGCTATTATGCGTGCCAAACTCCGGTAGTCCCGTCGTGATGATTCAAAGCCAGTCCGGTTACCCGGGAGTTGGGACTTACAGTGAAGAAGAATTATCCTATAGACAGCTGCTTACGATCTAGACTTCCGAGTACGCAGTTGATCCACTGCTTGGGCCAATAGAAAGCGCATAATATGCAGTATTTGAATAATCAAGGCAAGGGTTTCCCCTTTCCGAACGTTGGGGAATAAAAAGGTAGAATATCCAGCAGACTGGAATTGTGCGAGATGCCAACCCAGTCCGTCGGATCCCAATACGGCGCCTATTCGTATTCGGGTCGGGGAAGATCCGGCGGCTTGGAAGGATTAAAAACGAACAAACATAAAACCAAGCGAGGGAAGGGCGACGCTGATTGGATATCGTCACCAGTTTTACGGGCTCATTTCCTACTTTCGCATACACGCCGATAGAGATTAAGCGCCTTTGGTGCCGATAGTTGATCCCGCCCGGTCGGTCCTTGGAAGTCAATAGGTATAAGTACTTTGCATGGCCCCCTCACAACTGGATTCTAGAATGTCAATAGGTTTAGACGGCGATCACCTCCTCACAACGACATACCAGAAAAATGGCCACCTCTACAGCAGCAGGGAAGACGGTCGTCATCACCGGAGGAGCCGGCGGTCTCGGCAAAGCGATCGCCTCCGCTTTCTTGGAGGCCGGTGCTAATGTTGCTGTTTGCGATGTCAACGAGGGCCGCCTGAAGGAGACGGCAGCTGAGTGGGAAAAGCACGGCAACAAATTCATAACTACTCAAACCAACATTACTGAGGAGGCGGCCGTCAACAAGTTCTTCGCCGATGTCTCTGCCAAATTCGGCCGCATTGACATGTTGATCAATAATGCTGGTGTCATGGACAAATTCGATGCCGCCGGCACGGCGCCTCTGGACTTATGGAATCGCGTTATCAGCATCAACTTGACGGGAGCTTTCCTGTGCACCAAAGCGGCCGTAAATGCTTTCGAAGCCCAATCGCCTTCCGGCGGTACCATCATCAGTATCTGCTCGATTTCGTCCATCCGAGGTCTCAGCGCAGGCGCGGCGTACACGGCAAGCAAGCACGGACTTCTTGGTCTCATGAGGAATACGGCCGGTTTCTATGGCCCCAAGGGAATCTACAGCATTGCGTTCCTCATGGGCGGCATGGAGACGAATATTGTCGACGTATTCGCGACGGGCTTCAATCAGGAGGGCATGGCTGCCATGAACGCCGCGGTTCCCGGCTTTGTCCCAGGCAAGACGAACGTTCAGCTCAACGATGTTGCCAAGTACTGCCTCTTCTTTTCTGATTCAGCGATGGCAGAAGCGTCTAATGGGTCAGCTGTTACGATTAACAAGAATTGGCCGAGCGCATAGACAATCTGTTGAATAGAGCAAGTTATTGAAGCGACACACGGCACGGACACTCACGGTTGACTAGCATGGCTTTTTAAAAAATAAATTCTATTAAAATAGGTATCCAGATACCACGAGAAGTATAACTATCTATGAGCCCCCCTAGGCGTATGATCGAGGTGTCATGAGTAAGTACTCGGACAAGAGGCCGCCAGCAATGGAGCCGCCCGCAAGCCAGAAGCCGTATCTGAACCACCACCAACAGCTCGCAGAATCCTTGAGCTCAACGTGGGCAATCATAGCCCCTAGTGACAGCGCAGACCCGCCAGCTGCAATGATGTAGTATTGCCATCCCATCTGCTCGAGAAGACCGGCGATGGAGAGGAGAGCGATCATGCAGCCCAGGACCAGCCATAGGAACACCTTGGTCTGGTCTCTGAAGAGGACGGCGATGCTCTTAACTCCGACTTTGAGATCATCTTGGAGATCCTGATGCGCATAAATAGTGTCGTATATGATGGTCCAGAGAATGCTGGCGAAGAAGACGCAGGCGATAGACGCCTGCACCCACACCTTCTCTTGGTGAAGTGATTCACTTCCGAAGGGACCGCCCGTAAAGGGCATGAGGCCCATGGAACAGGATCCCATGACGATACCCCAGGCTAGACACCAGCCAAGCACGAGCTGGGCGAAGTTGGTGTGTCGCTTTGCCCATGGGTAATAGATCGTTCCGATTATATTGGGTACGGCGTAGATTGCGCTCCCGCTGGGCATGAGGAGGAGGAACAGGGCCGCGCCGAAGCCTTGAGTGAGGGTGAAGATCAGAGCGGCACGCGGCGTGATGGCACCTCGGGGGATTGGGCGTTTGCTCGTACGCGAAATGGCCTGGTCGATTGGGGCGTCAACGAGGTCGTTCCAACCGTGAGCAGCGTTCGAGAAGAAGAAGCTCCCGCCGAGCATCACGAGGCCGTTCCGTAGCACATCGGTAGTCGGCGACCTCTGTATTAATGCGGCTAGGATGATTCCGAAAAAGTGAGGGAAGTAGATAAGAAACAATGCCGCTGGCGGGCTAAGACGGGCGAGTTGGACATATGGAACCCAAGATGCTGGCAGGCGACCAACCCAGCCTCCGGCATGTATGCCGCCGTATTGTTGAGAAAGGGCAGCGTTATGTAAGTCTGAAAAGGGTGCCGAGGTCTCAGCAGTTAACTTTCTGGCCAACTTGCCGTTTGTTGGAAGACCGTTCCCCTCCATGATAATAATGACGATGACCAATCCTTGAATAAGTTCAATTGGTAAAAGCAGGGAAATGAGTTAGGCTGTAGATACCGTATGATTTACTCTACCCAGCATCGATGATGAACTTTCAGTCACCAGTCCTTATATAGGCACCGTCCCAAGGCTAACTGTCCTAATAATAAATATACTTAGTACCCTACACGAATGATGTGGAGCCGGAGTCATATCTCGATGGTGTCAACCTCAGGCAGGCAGGCGTCGAACCTGAACATTGATCGGTCCAAGCCCCCGTGACCAGGAGGTCTAGGGTTCTAGAGAGCTGCCTGACCATCCCCACAAGCTGGCTCATAAGCATTCCCGCAAATCTAGCTATGTCCGTGTCTTTTCCTGTATTGATTCAGCTTCTCAATGGCTGCGATGGCAGACAGATCAATAATCGTACCAGGAATCATCACGAAGTTCAGCGCACCACTTTCGATAGTATCGGATAACAAGGATGCCCTAGGACTGGTTCTTCCCTTACTTCATGATGGCTGTACGTAGCCCTGTATGCAGGTCGACCAATATCTCGTGATGACAATCCTTCCTGGAGGGGGTTAGGTATGTGTAACCACATGTCTCCGTTCGGTAGGAAAACAGACGCCGCCTACTGTAGTTGGCGGCGTCTCCAACTAGCAGTAAGCTACTCTGTACGAGATGGCTTCTTGTGTCGGGACATCAGTCCGACGTGAGGTTGATCGCTTAGTCAACAGGGCGCATGGTCTAATTGGCCCTAGAACCCATGAGTTTCCGGCTTCCGGGGCACAATCTTGAATCCTTCAGGATTCAACCTTGGGGAAGCTTTCTTGACATCGGTGAACGGGCGCTTAATGGGCTTTCTTGGTATGCTTGTGCCTCTGAAGTTGCTTTTGGCAATCCTCACTTGACAGTGGGTATGTTACCTCTCGTCATGAGTTGCGCGCAAGCGGAGAAGAGCTACCTAGTGTAGGGCAGTGCCCAGACGGTGAGTGGCCCACTGCTTACTTATTGCAGCGCCGTATTATGAGCTCAGTCATGAGTCTAGGTATCAGTATCAGCTATTGTATCCCTTGCACCTTGATAAGTTGACGCCGATGAGCCGAGAACCCCCCGGCTTTGGAATGGGTCATCTGAATATTGTCTGCCCTACAAGCCCGGTCCACTGGGCTGAATGCTTCTTTTGGTTAGGCCACCAACAGCGGCTCTGCTCAAAGCGTTAGCGATGACTGAACCTTGCATATTTTATCTCCCTGTCTGGCTTAAAATGGACAAGCCTATTGTTGGCAAGGCATACACCATGAAGCCCTTTCGTTCGCTGAGCGTCGAATGTAACCCCGACTAACGCTTTCTTGGCGACTGAGGATGAGTCGGAGTTACCGCTCACCGTGGCGTGTTGTTGTAACGAACGCTATTGACCAGCTGCTGTTGCTGTCCACCACAAGCCCGGACTTAGGTCAGGGATGACCTTGAAAGCGACTTACCTTTTTCGATGATCTTCACTGGGGAACATGACCTGCCAGAGTACGGGCACTGACGAATAGAGTGTTATAGTTATTCAGCCCAAGGCAAGGAGTACTGTCTTGGGATGCGTCTTCCCTTCATGAGATCAATTCGCCCGAAACGTAAGAATGGACATCTTATCAATTTCCCACTGCCATGGACCCGGGCAATGTCTGTACCAGGTGGGTGGAACGAATGTGTAGCGCACCCTCGTGACCAACTTGACACCGTCGTACGGCGCAAGGAACGGCCAGCGAATAGCATTGCCTTAACTGCCTAACATACATAGCATTTTACCAAAGACACAATACACAGTTAACGTACGTAGTATGTCCACATCATATTCTTGAAAAATATCAAATAAAAATAGAAAAAAGTCCTGACAAGGCATCGTTATAATGGTGTAAAGTACGCCAAACTTAATAGTCTCTTGCGTGGCGCCGATGAAAGGTGTGACTCTCATGATCGCAACCGTTCCTCTTTAAATAACTACTTAGGTAGAGTAGATCGCCCATGGATAAGAGGGAGATGTAGAGCATATCGGTTGACGCCAGTCCAAGAATTCTGCTATTATAACACGTCCCAAATTATATCACTGCTGTCCGCAATGGCTCAATCTCAAGTGTTGAGACCACTGTTGGTCCTGACGGCACTTTTGTGTCTGCCCTCTTACAGCGTAGCCGCTGGGAGCGCCGCTGCTATCTCATGTTCATACTTAAACAGTATCCTGGGTACAGGAGTCGTGCTGCCCTCGGAGGTTCGATACCAAATTGCGTCGGAAGAGAACTGGTGCGTCTCTCAACCCTGCGTAACGAACAGAGGTCATGGAAGCTAATAGGATCATAGGGTGCAGACGGCTTGGGCCTCACCAACATGTATCATCCAACCAACGACTGCCCTTCAAGTTTCACAGGCAGTCGAATATCTCGCAAATAATAGTGTGCACTTCGCAATCCGCTCAGGGGGACATTCTCCCGCACCACTAGGCGCGAATATAAACGAGGGTGTCTTATTTGACATGTCCGGTTTCAACAGTGTCGAATACGATGCTAATAGAGGCGTTGCTGTTATTGGTACTGGCATGAGATGGGGTGACGTATACCGATACCTTGACCAATATAACATGACAGTAGTTGGTGGCAGAATCCTCCAGGTGGGGGTTGGTGGTCTCACCCTCGGCAGTATGTGTGTTCGTATCCTATATTTGAGGAAAAGGGTTGCTGACCGATTTTTAGGCGGGCTCTCGTATCTATCGGATCTGCATGGCCTAGCTTGTGATAATGTTGAAAACTTCGAGGTGAGTCTGATCGCCGTCCTATCAGTTCGATGCGAAACTCACACGAATCCTACAGGTTGTCTTGGCTGATGGTTCCATCGTGGACGCCAACAAGGACTCTCATGCAGACTTGTGGTGGGCGCTAAAAGGTGGTGCTAATAACTTTGGTAAGTTGTTTGATATGTTCACTGCAGGTGTTGAGCAGTCGCCGCTGACGAATCCCACAGGCATCGTGACGAGGTTCACCTTGACAGCTTATCCGACTGGTAATGTTTGGGGTGGATACAAAGTATACACACTCGATGCGCTCCCAGCATTGTTTGATGCTCTGCTGCAGTACCAATCTGTCGCTGTGAAAGACCCTTATGCAAATCTCATGATGCAGGCCTTCCCTCTTAACGGAACACTCGGCGTGCTGCTAAATATGGTGTATCACAAGCCCGAAGAAACTCCCGCAGCCTTTACACCATTTTACAACATCCCCGCTATTGCTGATACGGTTCACATTCAACCTATGACTGACTTCCTTGCAAGCCAAGTACCTCCGTCCTTGCCGCGGCTTAACTGGTATGCAACCAGCTTCAAGACGGACGCCACACTTTTCAAGACCGTGGAACAGATCGTCACGACATCACCCGAGCTGGACACCATTAAGAATCTCACGGCGGGCAGCATTGCCGTGGGCTGGCAGCCCATCTCCACAAGCGCCGTCGCGGCCGGATATGCCCGTGGGGGTAACGCACTCGGCCTGGAAAATGTCAATCAGACATGGCTTGTCATCGATATTGGCTGGTGGAACGCTGAGGATGATGATGTGGCTAACGAGGCGACGGCAAGTTTAGTTGCCAAGATCGAAGCCGCTGCGAAGAGCAGTCAGAAATACGTCGATTATATCTTCATGAACGACGCCGCCGTCACGCAAGATGTAATCAAACATTACGGGAATACGAGTGTCGCGAAGCTCCGTAGAGCACAGCGACGGTACGACCCACGCGAGGTTTTCCAAAATCTAGTTCCAGGTGGCTTCAAGTTACCGGCGAGGTGAAGAAGGGGCGGTGATAGGGATTGTGGTGATGAATAATAAGTTATGAAGCGGTATTTTCTTCCACATTAGGCCATTAGTGTTTCAAGAGGGTGAATAGGTAGCGAGTGTACCGATAGTCAAGCAGCCTTATGGAGATCAGCAGTGCATGGTACCCCTGTAGAATATGAATATCGATGTAGTTAGTCATTGGAGTCCTCCGCGCCTGAAGTTGTCAAGAGCTCGCATTGCGCGCTCACCTTGGGCACCAGTGAACGACAATGTGCGGCAGAAGTCCGAATGCTACCACGCTGCTGTGACCCTTGTACATGCAACCTCGTCGCGTGGGCGGTGCAGAAAAGATGGATCGTCTCGGACGCATAGTGCTCGCAGATGCAGCTGAGGTCGGTGACTTTCTAAGGCTAGGCTACCGGTTGATGGAAATCGACGGGAGGCGTACCCGGCGTATGACTATTGTGTTGAAGATTTGTGGAGATCTACATTCTTCAACACTACGGAATCCATAGGGCGCTCCAGCCTCACCGTCCATATTGTAACCGTGTGCAGGTCTTTACCGGTTACGAGGTGATGTGGTCCCTCGAGATCTGATAATAATAGATATTGTATGTATTGGTGCAGAATCGTAGGAAACTTCCCGAGTCCAAAGATCCACGTGGTCATCCCATCTATCTTACACATACATCCCGGAACGTGGATCACCTGGGGAAAATTAGTGCCCCGGCCTGCCTGGAAAGCCAGCTTCAACAATCTTGGCAATGCCCGGGGGGCTATCCTAGGCAGTCTCTCGGCCAATAAGTTCTTTCAGCTGCATACTAGAGTCAATAAATCCGGTATAGGGCTATTATACTGTAATAATTAACCCCAAACTAAATCGCAAAGCACTACAAGATGATACCCGAAGAGAAATTATCCCATATTGTAGCCTGTAGGACCCATGAGAGGACACTATGGAATGGACCCCTGAGGTCTAGTGAATGTTGCTTCAAGACCGGGGGTCTCATGTAGTCGCCTACGGTTGATCCTCGCGCGAAGGTTATCAGCTGATCAACAGCGTACATATCAATGTGGCGCGGAAAGTTGGAGTAAGTATCATCTACGCTTTTGGAATAAAGCTCAGCCTTGTTATCTTACAGTTCTAACTTCCAGCTTGTTATCTGACCCAGCACAACCAGCGTCAAATATGTTTCCATCTATGGCCCGTATTGCACAGGAAATGTAGTAACTAGCACTGGGCGTGGGTACCTATTTCCCCGTCACAAGGGCTGGCTGGCCCAAGCTATTTTCCAACCAAGGTAGGCCTCTAATACAGCATGGTTTATACACGAGATACGGCAGATGCCTACATGAACCTAATCGAGCTTGGTGTATTTGGCTTGCGCCTCCGGAAGTGCGACATTGCTAGTATGCTCGAATAGGATCCAATCACCATGGAGGCTCGATTCGTCACGGCTGGCGACTCGTGATATTGAACAACGCTCTCCATATTGACCAAGCCATCGACTCTCTCCACACCACCGCGGGAGTAAGTCGTTGATACTACCCACTATAGTTTGGACCGCTATAACCTAAAGGATTATTAGTCCTGCGCTACATGAAATCAACCCCATTCCGTTGCTCAGTTCATGGTGGAGGAAATACCAACAAGATGCGACAAGATACAACAAGGAGGCGAGAAGGTAAGGGAGTAAGCCCACGCACTCATATTGGGTGGATGGGCTCCGGAAACCTTGGATGCCGATCACCTGCTGAAAGACATCCGGGGTAAGATGGTCAGCAACAATAATTAGAACGGCGTGATTCACCAGTGAGCCTTGCGAAGGATGCTGTGTAGGCCTCCAAGGAGACGATTCCCTGCCATGTAGCTTCTAGGCTGCGAATAATAAGGCATGAAGACCTACTACTATAGTAGCTTGTCTGGCCTACCTACCTCTTCAGTTACGTCGATGCGTACGTCAAGCTTCACTGAACTGCACATTCCTATTATTAAAACTTAATCACCATGTCTACTTTGACGCTGTCTACTTTGAAGCATGCAGATCCCTATCTAGGGAAGGTTACCACGGCGTAAGTGAAAGAACCCTTGAAGTCACCAGTCCTTTCCCATCCCCTCCCTGTACCTTCGTCACGTATGGCGCAAAGCAACATCTTAATCACAGTCGCCCAAACTGTGGCTCAGGGTGTTTCCTTTCGTGCTTACAAGAGCTCGTAACAAGCACTTATACGGACTTGGCGTTTTCGGAATCCTCCAAAGTCCTACTTGGCTCCTACCACCCCATCGCACCCCACAACGAGTAAAAATATATGCTGACGAAGTGCTGTAGCTTTGAAGGCGGCATTATCACCCGTTTAATCGACCACCCGCACGACAGCAGCCGCGTCTTTGCCTACGAGGTGACATTTCATCTTCAGCATCCGCGCGTCGCAGCCGTAGCGGCGCAGAAGCCGCCCCTACACTTCCACCCGTACCAAGAAGAGTACATCGAGGTGTTAGAGGGGCGGCTGGCCGTGGAGGTCGAGGGAGTGGAACATGTCCTGAGTCCCAAGGACGGCGAGTTCAAGCTCGAGCCGTGGTGTAATCATCGTCTGTATTCGCCTGTGACTATGGTCGGAGGACAGGCCGACAGCGAGTGGAATGGTGAGAAGACTGTGTTCCTGCTCTCGGGTCAAGACACGGATGAAATGTTCCGCCTCGACGATGTCTTCTTTGAGAACTGGTATGCGTATCAGGACCTCATTGTTGTGAAGGGGGAGAGGATCAATCTGGTGCAGGTCATGAGCGTATGTTTTCCCTTCTCTTCATCGTCCGAACTACTCTTTAGGACAGTGACTAATGCTTTACTCTATAGATGTTCGATGCCGGCGGCTCGTATCTGTCTCTGCCAACTTGGATACCCTTCAGTCGCACGATTGCACGCGGCATGGGTATCGTTGTTGGGCGCTGGATCGGCGGTTTGCTAGGGTATCAACCCTTTTTCAAGAAGTGGACAACGAATTGGGACCTGGCATGTCGCAAGATGGAAATGTCCGTATTCCAAAGACGGTTTTCTGACCGTGCGAAGACAGAGTGAAGGGGATAATGTCCTGTGAGGATGTCGAATCTTCTTAACCTGAGGGCCAGGCATCTGTATAAAAATGTGTAATGATATAACGAATCATCAATGTAAAATCTAAGGACAATGAAACCTGTATGAAGAAACTAGCTCACTCGAACTGAGATCCATTAACGATGCATCAATCATGATTTGCATATCTCGTACTCCCCAAATCGAACACCGATGCAAGTGCCCATGGCCACGGCCTTCATGCTGTGAGCAACTATCTTAGATGCCGCTCCTGAGCGCCGTCTTATCCTTCGTAATCTTAGCCCACTCAACTGTCTTCGTCCACAGCTTCTCCTGCTTCGTCTCGTCCAAGCTCTCCTCCGAACTCGGCCCAGGCACCATGAGTCTGATGTAGCCGCGCTCTCCCGTGTGCTTCTCGTCCAACACAAGTTCAGCGACATCGACGCCGGCGTCTGCTGATCTTCGCAAGTCAGGGATCATGAAGCTCAGCACCGGCCGTAACGGCTGAAGAAAAAACGTCTGCATGTACGATAGCATGGCAGGCGTATTAGTGCGCAGCGCACGGGAGTCTGCCATGTTCCCAGGATCGATGGCCACAGCTGAGATTTTGTTCAGAGACTCATCCTGAACGACATGTCAGCGGCATAAACTTCTCCTCTCAGAAAAAACTTAATACCTTCTCGAGGTGCCTGTTCAAGGCGTACGTCCACATGAGGAGTGCCAACTTGGAGTTCGCATAGATCTGCATTCCACGGCCTTGCTTGTCCGTCTCGGGACGGGCCTTCACGAGTTCGTCCAGGTCGTCCGGTATGCCTGGGGGTAGTTTCTCTAGGCTACTGCGTCCTGGGAAATGGGAGTCGCTTGTGAAAAGCACGAGACGGCCTCCTTGCGCCCCAAAGCTGCCTAGCAACCGAAGGACCAGAGCCGAGTGCGAGATATGGTTAATCTGAATGGTCTTCTCGAGTCCATCTTCGGTAAGCTCCGGGTCGTTAACCATATTCCAGTGATATGCATTGCAGACGATACCAACGAGACGTGGTAGTTTCCGCTCAGCGACCTCGGCGGCGATGGCGTCCGTGAAATCATGTACGGCCTTTAGGATGGCAAGGTCAAGCTGGCGGATCGATACTTGTGAATTCGGAAACCGGTTAACCGTCTCACGTAACATTTTCGTGTTCAAGTCAGAATCCGAGGTGTTGCGGACGGTCAGGACGAGCGTGTTGTCTGGTGCCTTGGTCAGGAGATGCTGTACGGTGTGGACAGCTATAGAGCTGTTCGCACCCGTGATGATGATTGTGCCGGCCATGGTATGATGGTATCCTGCTACGGGATGGCAGAAGTGAAAGAGAAGCAGAACGCATTATTTTAACAACTTAAATACCTATGTAGTCTTGAACAGACGGGAAGTTTATAAAGTTCTTACATAGATAACGTCTGAAGCTAAGTGCTGCAAGGGACCAGTTGCTGCAAGGTACTTCTAACTTACAGGTCTCTAGGATGATTGGGATATGCTAATGCGGTGCTATACCCAAGGATATCTAAAGTGCCGTTGCATTACGATTAGGCCTAGGAAAAAGTCCCAAGGAGCGTGGGAGTTTTCAATACAACAGTCCTCGAACTACTCATTAGGTAGTCAGCAGTGTTGGGCTAACTGTTGTCATGCAAGGGACCTAGAGTGCAACGTCTTTGAGGATCCAGCATCTGGCCGGTAAACGCATGAAACCGCTGTCCAAAATACGCGTAGATGAGTATCTATTCTCAGTAAGGTTACCTAACTAACTCTTAACGTACCTAGGCAGCTCTGCCCTTACATCATCTAGGCTGAATTTACACTACCGTAGATATGGACACTTACAATGTTGTGTCAAGGGAGTCTTCAGCTTCTGGGTACTCAGCCTACTGGATAATCATTTCCATACCACCTTATTCATCTTACTAAGGCAACAACCTTGTGCATATATTGAATTGGTAGCAAGTTGAATGACGGTGAAGACAAGCGTCCTGGGCAGAAAGGAGCATCGCAGGCGAAAGAACGTAGTAGGGGAAGTGGACGCCCCAAGTACTTATTGGATTGGTGAGACAGCAGAGTTGTACGCTGCGCTACGGCATATAAGCCGCCTCAATACACCCCAAACTGTGCACTAAAGATGTATTGGTTGCTGGACCTAAGGTAAGACGGAGGTAACAGGTGCTCCGGATTCGCCCTCCGGAACCCGAAGCGCTACTACATACATCATCAAAGTTGAACAAGATCCAATATCCCGTCTCCATGGGACCTGCAAGGCATCATAGGGCCGCATGAGAGCCACCTCCGCGTTCTGGCCGGGTTTGGACACATGTTGAAAGATCAAGGTTCGATGCTTACGATCCATTCTATCGCCCTGTATACGAATTTTTTTATCTTGAACATACAGGCTATGAGGGCTGACTTATTCCAGGCTGCTCTACCTCTCTCGATGCAGCTGCCGAGGTATACGATGAGTCTCAGCCAAGCAATCTAGCAGAGAGTGTGGTACACCTGAAGCACGTGTCAGCAAATAGTACATGCCGTATGACATGATACCCTTACTCAAACGACAAGGCTCCAGCGATGCGAGGTTGCCTTTGCTCGTGAGGTCGAAGATGAAAAGGGTAGTGTACCTTTCACTTGGCAGACATGATGCCCCTTATCACTCAGCTCATGTCTACAATATGGCTGTTTGCCTTGATGCGTACCTGGAATAGGAGGAACATAAACGTGTGGATGGTTGGCAGCAAATCTAGGCGAGGAGGGAATGATCCTACCTCTGGAGTACTTGCTAGGATAGGATAGGATAGGATGGGATGGGATAGAGCGGATAGGGCACCACAGTGACTCAGAATAAGAGCCGCCCGTGCCAGTTTCTGGATTTATGCAGAGCACGCATTTCGTATACCGACCTGGGTATGTTCCAGACCTGTGAAACATATCGAAGGCGATAAACCAACGACCAGTTACGGTATGCATCGTTAAGCTCGGGCCTTGACTGATTAGGACTCAATATCAGTCAGATCTCTCAGAACTCATGTTCGGACATGAGACATGGCCTATCATAAAGTGCAACTTTGGGTCTGCCGGTCGCATTTTAACCTGGCATGCGTATAATATATGTGACAGCTCGGGAATAGTAGCAAACTTGTAACTAAAAAAACGGACATCTGGTTGATTAGACGAAGTTTCATACAATAATGAAGAGTCACTAATAAGGCAGAGTGGATGAAAAAAAAGCAAACCAAAACGTTTGGGCAAAGCTGGCTGCTGTTCGTAACAGGCAAAACAAGTGACGGCCTACTAGATAGGTAATGCCTCCTACCTAGGAGGCTTAAGCAGGTATAAATGGTATAAATCAAGATAATAGGTTTGTAGGTTAGTGCAACTTAAAAAAGTTTCACAACAGGGCACCTGCATTCTTTAACAAACTCGTGATCGATACCTACATAGGTAGTAGTAGAGTTGATACTTGACCTACTAGGCTTAGGCAAGTGCTTTCGTTTCCGGCACTAAAACCCCCGGTAGGCACTATGAGCCCCTAAGGTAGTTGCCCGTAGAACAAGGAAGTTTGAGCCTGGCAATTGGAATGACACGCCATAGGTAGGAACCTCTTGCCTACCTAAGTGAATATAGCAGGTGCTGCCCTCACCTGTCACAGGGCGTCATACCTAGGGCACTGCTGAATCTTTCGCGCAACCGACGGAAAGCATGTGTACCTGGAACCTCCTCAAGACGCAAAGACAGGTATCCGCCCTAAAAACCAGCAACACAACACCAACACCAACAATAATACAACAACCGGCTACGTTTTTGTCTTGTCTTGTTGGTTTGGGGCATAACAAAGGGAACGACACCAACACCACTATCACCACCACAAGATATTCATCTGCAGCTCAGGTCTTTTCCTACCTACATATTGAGGATATTCGGGGGAAAATACCATACTCATTAAATTGAGACGTTCTTTTTCTACCTACCTAGTCTAGGTATCACCATTCACTAAAACGATACTACTTAGTAACCTCCACTACCGATCTACCCGCAGTGGATGCAACAGTACCTAGATAGATAGTTAAGGGTCCTGCAAAAGTTGCGACGACAATACCTACATCATCATCATCGCCTTTTGTTCCTCCATCCGCCATCTGCCTGTCCAAAACCGACCCCCCCCCCCCTCTAGATAATCTATCTAATCTACTCCTACCTCATCCACATCCACATACACACCCACACCCACATCGGACATAACGAACTGAACGAAACATTATACCCTCTCGTCTCTCTTTCTCTTTGCGCGACTCCTCATCTCTACTCCTACTCATAGACTTTACTGTCGGAACTATCTAATTATTCTGTCTTAATTTTTTTTTAACCGGTTGGTTTCCCCGTGCAGCATCACATCTAGGCTCGTTCCCATCAAAACCCCGCCTCGCCTATCGAAGATCTCAAACGCTCCTCAATCAACACTGCCTCCCGGCCTGATCTCACTCCCAACTTCTGCCCAGTCCAGTATCAACGTCGATGCCCGGAAATCCATCCAACCCAACATAGTCATCGTCTCTAGTCTCATCCTACCTCTGCTCTACGATCCATCACTGGTCCACGTAGTCCAGGATGGCGCGCCCTCCAGCTCCTGCGCTCGATGTCATCGCAGCTCGTAACTCGGCTGCCGCCGCCGCCGCCGCCACCGCCGGCCCTTCTGCTTCGAATTCGAACCATCAACTTCCTGTTCCCATACCAGCTGATGATTCAAGAGATTCGAGGTCTTCCTCGTCCACCAACTCCCCCGCGCCCGCCGACAATGAAGAGTCAGATTTCTACCTCGTTAACAACGACTCCCAATCCTCTCTCGGCGTCGTTCCCAACCTGCAGGATATGCAGGTCACCGACCCCGAATGTCTCCCCACTGTTGCTGCCCTGCCAAGCGAGATCCTCATCAGCATCTTCTCACGCATTAGCGAACCCAAGGAATTGCTCAACTGCATGTTGACTTGTAAGAGATGGGCACGAAACGTCGTTGAGATTCTCTGGCACCGGCCCTCTTGCACCACATGGGACAAGCACTCGTCCATCTGCAATACCCTCGGTCTCGAGCAGCCCTTCTTCACCTACACCGATTTCATCAAGCGATTAAATCTCGCTGCCCTCGCCGACCGTGTCAATGATGGTAGCGTGATGCCCCTGGCTGTGTGCACCCGCGTCGAGCGCCTGACCTTGACCAACTGCCACGGCTTGACAGATGTCGGCTTGACGCCACTCGTTAGGAGCAGTCAACATTTATTGGCCTTGGACATATCGGGCGACAACAACATCACTGAAGCCTCCATTATCGCTATTGCCGAGAACTGTCGCAAGCTTCAGGGGCTGAATATTTCCGGTTGCAAGCAAATCTCGAACGAGAGTCTGGTCCAACTGGCTGAGAATTGCCGGTTTATCAAGCGGGTATGCTTTGACAGATCCCATCTTCTTCCCATGCTTCGGGCGGCTCTTAGCAGCGTCATCGTGTAACCCCCCAGCATTCGGGTTGCGAGACGAGCACTAACTTCACGTGGCTAACAGCTTAAATTAAACGATTGCAATCAATTGAACGATACGGCCGTGCTCGCATTTGCGGAACACTGCCCCAATATCCTCGAAATCGACCTTCATCAGTGCGCCAACATCGGCAACGAACCTGTCTCGGCCCTTCTCGCGAAAGAACAATCCCTGCGCGAACTACGACTGGCGAGCTGCGAGCTCATCGACGACGGTGCTTTTCTCGCTCTCCCTCCTTTCAGGACGTACGAGAATCTGCGTATCCTCGATCTCACTTCTTGCTCACGTCTAACGGACCGAGCTGTTGAGAAGATTATCGATATAGCTCCCCGACTACGAAATTTGGTTCTCGCGAAGTGCAGCAACATCACCGATGTGGCCGTCCATTCCATTGCTCGGTTGGGCAAGAATTTGCATTATGTGCATCTAGGTCACTGCCGTCATATCACGGACGACGCCGTGAAGCGCCTAGTTAAAAGCTGCAACCGCATCCGATACATCGATCTGGGCTGCTGTACGCACTTGACGGATGAGTCCGTCATGCTGCTTGCGGCCCTGCCCAAGCTGAAGAGAATTGGACTCGTGAAGTGTGCTAACATCACTGATAAGAGCATGTATGCGCTGGCACAAGCCAACGATCATCGCTCGCAGTATCGGAGCGTAAACCACACCGTTTCTAGTCACGACATTCGTGCTTCTAGTTTGGAACGCGTTCACTTAAGCTACTGCACCAATCTAACACTGCCGGTAAGATTCTGTCTATGGAGTTGTGAAGGCATTATGATACTAATCATCAACGTAGAGCATTATTAAACTCTTGAATTGCTGCCCCAAGTTAACCCATCTGAGCTTAACCGGAGTGCCTGCGTTTCTTCGTGACGACCTGGAAGATTTCTGCCGGGAAGCTCCTTCAGGTATGATCTTTTAGACCCCGCCGTTTCCTCTGCCCGTACTCATTGTGTTGCAGACTTCACCGAACACCAGCGAGCAGTGTTTTGTGTATTTTCCGGAGCAGGCGTGCTTGGTCTACGACAACATTTCAACCTTAGAGAGGAGTTTGCTGAATACCGTGACGGACGTCCACAGCGACCACGACGAGGAGGCGTAGCGGCAACCAACACCGGCCCAGTAGTCGCACCGGAAGCGGAAGCTCTTGAGGAGGGCGATGTTGTTGAGGATGACGACATGGGCGATGGCAGTGATCTGATCGATTTTAGGAATGGTGACGACCTGACCAATCTGGCCCATAACCCTGTCCCTCCACCACCACCCCATCACAATGGTGTGGTACAACTTCCACCACAACCAAGCGGCCCCAGTCAAGCACCCCCGTCTGCAAGTGGCGCCACGATAAACGCGACAACCACACAATCGCATACACCAGTGAGTATAGACCAAGCTGTGCTAGGCAATCAGGCTACCACTGCTGCTGGTCCCAGTACCGCGGGGTCAGGTCTGCTTGACAACCTAGCATCCTCACCGGGTCCAAGTACAGCTTCCCTACAAGGCAATATTAATGATGGGGAAGCACAAATACCGTAGAGATCAGCCCGCTTAACTCGGTATAACCCCATTGATCTGTCGCCGTACCGGAATCCCACTCCGAAGCGATATACCAAACAGTGTTCAGTTACTATCATGATCCCTCGCGCTATAGAACCTATACTTTTGGGGAAAGCTACCATGGCAAATCTAGAGATGCGCTTCGGGCGACACGCAAGCTTTGCAGACTTCGAAAACGTTCAGCGGGCCAGGTAACGATCCAACATAGTTTCGTTAAGTTTCAGGGGCATCCTGCCTGCGAACTTTGGGCGCAATGATTGTGACGAAGCTCGCGAGAATCGTCTCCCCAAATAGAGAACCTTTGAGATTCGCTTGTGTTTCTGATCGTATCAGATGCCCGTCTTGGGTATTAAAATTATCCCTTGACATACAAGAATCTAATATTAGAAGTTTGACGACGAAGACAAAATGCAGTTGGTGATCAGCCACCAACGATGGAGAAGGTCCCTTCTACCAAGCCCGGGGACGATGCTAAGGACGAAGAAGTGTGGTCGTACATGTCTGATTTTCCAGAGCGTGTAAAGCGGATACCAAAGAGCATGTCGGAGAATGTATTACAAGAGGTCCTTCTGTTCGGTAACAATAGAGGAAGGCGTCACAAGCAGTGTTGTGTTGTCTGTCAGGCATAGGAATGGAATAAATAAAATACCCTGTCGTCTACATCCATCTGCCGACTGCTTCAGTGAGGCAGCACCCGTGACACTATCTCTTTAGTGTGAGCCAGACGAACTTGGTCTAGTTGCTCGGCTATTTAAGCCCCAAATCTAAGGCTACCTTTTAGATCAACGTCTTAGTCGCCCGTAGTCCTGATCCATAGCGCTTATAGTATTTAAACTCAGACGTATTACCGCGTTCCGGCTGATGAGGCTCAACCAGTGGGGGTACAACAGAAAAGCCGGGACAATGAGATCTTTTCATCGTAGGTTAGACGTGATTCGATGTAGTTGACGCAATGGGAGCGTAGCGGTAGTAATCGTCGCATCCTAGCCATGCTGATTTTCCTAGCGATATTCCCAGTTTTATTTTATACAGGCTACACGAACCCATACATGTCTTATACGTCTCACGACTTCACAACAGCAACTTGGCTCTTGACTGGCACGTTATGATCCTGTCTAATATCGGGGAAACGGTCCACCTTGACACCCTCCCTAAATAGCAAGCAATGCGACGAGCCACCGAAGTGGAACATGCCAAGTTGCTCGCCCTTCTTGATATGCTGCCCCTGCTGCACCGTGATCTCGCACGTGCTCACTTCGTCCATACCAACACCAATAAAGGCCATGAGACCTATGGCCGGGTTATCCGCCTGGATGAAAATAACGGCCCGCGTGGCGAGTGCCGTCAAGTACCCCTGGGCCACGCTGATGCCCTGGACGTTGATCTCGTAGACGTTCCGGTCGCCGATCTCCTCGACAACAAGAGGCTCGCTGAAGTACGTGCCGTCTCGGACGAAGGCGCGCACGATCCGGCCGCTCACGGGGGCGTGCCAGCGGTGGTACGAGAGCGCCGACAAGAAGGCCTGGTAGACGGTGGCGCCGTCGAACACGGTGGCCAGCGGATCGTGGCCCAGTATGTCGAGGACGGAGTACGGCTGGCCCTTGATCCAGAACTTGTCGCGCAGCTTGGCGTGGCGGGCCAGGTTGTACGGCTTGGACTCGCAGGCGTTGGCGATGACATTGTCGTCGTCTGGACTGGCGAGAGGGCGCGCGCCGTCGCGGAGTTGGCGTGTGAAGAAGTCTATGCGTACGCTGTTGGTTTGGTTTGATCTTCTCGCTCATGTTCTTTACTGGGATAGGTATATCTCTCGTGGGGAGGAGGGAAAACTGGAGAGGCTTACCATCCCACGACGTGTACCCGTAGTGTTTCGCGTTCGGATCACAGACGTACATGTCCTCAAAGTTCAGGCTCGTCTTCAGCGGCGCGTTGGCCACGTCCATGAGATCCTTCTTGCCGTGTTCGGAGAACCAGCCTTGCTTATGGGTGCCGAGGACCTCGGCGGATTTCGGTGACTGTTGGAAGTTAGCGGATTGTGAGTTTACAGGGACAATGTTGAGAGAATCGAGCTTTGCGCTGCGGAGTTACCTTTAGGAACTTCCCCCATTCGTTCAGGACTTTCTTCAACATCTTGTTGACGTCAGGGTCTAGGAAGGCCGCGTGGCCACTGGATAGTATCTCGATCAGTATACAGCATACAGTCACATCACATATCCGCTCCCTCAAGTTTCTGATTGTTTCTTCTTACTCACCTAGGCGTAGCCATCACATAGTCAAAGATGCACACCATAGGCACACCGACCATGCCAACGCCAAACGCCGCCTCGGTCCACTGCGGCGCCTGCGTGAAGACGTGGTTGAGCGTAGCGAGCATATGGCGATAGTCCCTGATCTGCCTCTTGGAACCGGTCGGGTCGTTGTAGTAGGGCTTCTTGAGAGGGACCTCGGTCCACATCTGGTTGAAGTACATGTAGATGCGCGTGTTGCCTTCGATGAACTGCTTGAACTCCTGGAGCACGGGGATCAGCTCCTTTGGCTTGTGGCCGTCGACGTGCTCGATCTGTTTCGACAGCCAGTCGTGCTGCACTCGGTGGTCAGCTGGGAGCCAGGCACCGAGGCTTCATTGCTGTTAGTTTGAATGGTCTCTGGCTGGCAATGGTAAACGGTTCGTCTTTTATCAAGGGTTGTCTTACCGGTGCACCCTGTGTTCCTCGGGAATGTCATGTTCGTCGCCGTGTTGGTACACCATTTTGCAAATGATATCAGCGTATGAACGGGCGACTGATGTATTAACGATATTAGGTAGTCTATCTATCAAGATACTAGGAGTTGCTAGATCTCACGTAGTGGTCTTTCCTAGATTCAGGGGCAGCCATTTAAAAGCGTGGACGAGCACCATGATGGAGCGGGGTTACGGGAAGGACGGGAACCAATACAGGACAGAGTTCGTGATCTCGAGCAGTGATGTAATTGTTACCGCCTCTCCTGTCTATGAGGGCGCTCACTAAGAACCCGGGGGATCTCGTGCCTGCAGTGAGACGCGGGTTCTAAGCAAGGGGACCTAGAGCAGGGATTACTAGGGATGAGTACTGCGGTTAGCGGCCCATTGGCTTCGCCCTGGTAGTGAATATGTAGTACGGAATATGGTGGTTTCGGCTTTCTTATATATCAGGGTTTTCTCACGCGTACGGAATACTCAACACTGTTAAGTCATTGGCATAGTGGTAGTTGCTGGGTGGAGAGAGGTATGTCTGAAAGACCAGTGTATAATGATTCTAGGCAATAACGTGTCGTGTTCCTAGGAAAGACATCCTGATACCATCGTCTTCTCCCTCATCATTCATGACCATGCTGAAGCAGCCGTTGCTGCTGTTCTATCGCGGTGTTGCTCTCAAAGACAACGAACGTGGCGTGTTGGTGCGTGTATTCTTATCATTATAGAGACACCTTGAAGTTCGCATCAAGTGCGAAACCCAGAGCTCTCGGTTCATTACAATTAGAAATCATCTTTCTTGCAGTCTATATTCGTCCCCCCCGATTCGATCCGTGTGTGTTCATGGCCTGCCGAAAACAAGAACCGCCAAATATTGGAAACCAACAGGGTATTACGCCAGGATGAATTTTTCTTGACAATTGCCAGAAAATCATGGTAACGAGTGGACGCCCGATCATATCTCCTTTCTAGGACACGATAAAACCTAAATAATCGGTTGTCTCATCATATCGGTCTCTCCCAGTCCGCGCTCTCAAGCCACTGCATAAAGTCGTTGTCGTGACCAAGAAACGGCACTTCGATTCCCCAATTCGCATCTCCTATTTGGAAGTCGAGCGGATCGGGCAAATGCCACTCTTGATTGGGCGCTGATTCGTTCTGGAAGACGTTCATCTCCATGCTCTCGCTAGCTTGTGGTTGGTGCTGCTGTTCATGTTGAATGTGAGATGCAACAGGTCGCTCTGCTAGACTTGGCGGGCTTAAGATCTTGTCGAGAATGCGCGTGATGACCTTGCGCCCTTGGTCGCACACAGTGAAAGACCCATCTGAAGGATCGACGTCCCCGAGCCTGGCTGCGAAAACAGACAAGTCCTGGATCGTTCGACTCCTCGACAAGAGTGGGTTCTTGGGGTAGTTGGGCAGCTGCTCCTGTTTCAACAACTCTACCGCAATGACAGCTGCGCTTCGTAGACCCTGCACGGCGAGGAGGGATGATATGTCGTTCTGGAATATCGATGCTAAATCGTGACGCTTGCTGATTTGTAGAATGTCCTCGAAAATCAGGCTTGCTACTTCAACAAGCTTTTCCCAGCTGGCCCCCGTCTTGCGAATCAAGACTCGCTGGAGGAGGAGCTCGTTCGCCCGGAATCCCTGACGGATGGTGATCTTCAACAATGTTTCCAGGGGCCGCTTCTTTTGCGAACCAGCCTCACTATAATCATATGAGGCGTCCGTGATGCTCCGGATGAACGCGGGTAAGTTCGCCCAGTACTCCGCGCTCTTCTTCTGAATTTCCTCGGCCCGACGGAGGATTTCCTCTCGACTATACCGTCCTAGCGCTAGGTCAAGGACTTCCTCACGTCTTGGAGAGAAGCCCAGCCATGTTCTCATCCATGTAGCACGAGAAACCTTGCCGGTTGTGTTAAACCCGTTCTCATCCAATGAGGCAATTATACGCGCAATCTCTTCGTCGTTAGCAACGAGTTGAATATCTGGTATATCCATAGGAGGGCTAAGATTGCAATATCGATATGACAGTCTAGGTGGGCGACCAAGGTAAGAGGATATGCTAATATCCGTCGAATACGCTCCGAGCACTATTCTCTTGCGCGTCTGTTCAAGAAAGAATGGTATGCGTGGCTTGCCTTGCTTGACATCGATATGCAGACCCATAGCGACAACTGCATTGACGAATTCGCCACTTTCGCGATATACGGCATAACTTCCGTCACCCTTAATCGAAGCCGTCAATACTGAATTCTCTACGACCAGCCAGACGAACAGGTCGTCCAACGCCTCACAATCGCGACAGAAGTTCAGACACGTTGAGGAGATCTCGCTCATCTTACGTGCGAGGATGGGTTTCGACACGTTGTGCTGTGTGAGTAAAAGATCTGACCGACTCAAAGTATTGGCGCACTGCCCGATGAGGGCTGCAATGATACCAATGACTTCCCATCGGATATTCATTCCCGTCGCCTGCAGAGCCCATCTCTTGTAGTCCATGTCCTCCTTCACAGCGACCGTAGTCAGTGTATTGCGCCACAACAACTCGGACAGGCGACGTAGTTTTTCAGGGTTCCCCTTCTTGAGCGTATCCGTATGATTCGCCCAGAGCTTTAGCAGCCATTGCTTCATAATGGGCTCGATGCAAATGTTACCGACACCATCCCCAATATCGAAGAAGCGATTGACGAAGTCATGAACCAAACTCGAGTCCTTCAGAAAGGAGAGTATTTGGGAGCCCCGGACGATCTGATCATTGGAGATGGTCAGCCGTGGAAGCCTGGGGCCTTCCAACTCGGTGGACACGACGCCGAGCTTGCTGAGATTTTCCGAAAAGATACACATGAAGTTCGTAGCGCCGAAGAAGCCTGGATTTACACGTCCTGGTCCGCCGTCGCACTGATGCGAATGCAGAGGAGGTGCTGATGCAGCTCGATTCAACTGTGCTGACACCGGGGGTGCCGCCTCCGGATGATCCCGTCGAGACACCTCGGGACTACGACTCACAGAGGAGCCAGGTTCTGGCGACTCAATACTAGTGAAAAGCACCGGGGAGGTCTCTTCGTATGTGGTGGTGGAGGGAGTCGGGGGTGCTTCCTCTACCGTCTGACGCCTCTATGTAAATTTTAGCAACAACTTGGAAGTATATCTTGTGAAGACGCTCAATACGACATAGTAAAAGTAACCCGTTTTGGTAGAGCTTGAGGAGATCCGATACATTCAACACCGCCAAGCGAGCATGAGTCTTCATTCTTAAAGATGTATCAAGCCACTTACTTTGGTGAGCGGATTTGGGTGGTATACACATTTCTCCGCACATTTCCTCTTCACACATCGACTGCACGTTGGAACTACATGATCACATCTGAGCTTGCTCTTCCTGTACACGTCAGAGTCAATAACGACGAGGCCTTATGTGTTAGGCAAAAAGAGGGCATCGTCATACCTGCAGGGTTCGCAGGACTGTAGCTTGCCATTGCGTCTATATTTCCCATTCAGAGACCGGTTTGAGGATCCGCTCTGCAAATCAACTATCTGCCCGCCGGCCTGAGGACTCATCATCAGTAGCCTAGAAATGCAGAGTCGTCTGCCAAGACCAATTCGAAGTCGCGTTCATTTAGCTGCCTAAGGCACGACCAGGGTGTCAATTCGGTGAGTCAAATCTGGAGACGACGCAGAAGACGAGATACGGCATTCTTCCATTTTAGAGGAGAATAGCGTCGGTGAGGCCGTGGGTGAGTCGACGCTGTTATTGTAGTTTGTCGAGAACTCCGACCTTATTCGAGACCCTCAAAATCACAGGGGTGAGAAGTGGGAACTCCGAAGTTGAACTCCGACATTCTTCAAGCTATGATTGGTGTGTATGTAAGCTTCGGATTTCGGGTCACCTGCCGATCAAAGCTAGGTAGGTAGGTATACGTAAGGGAATATATGAGTCTCTCTGTCACGTCACCACCAACGCAAGGCCATAAGCACCAAACATGCAAGCCAACAACGGCTGACGCGTAGGATATTCGGAATAGAGTGACGTATCAGAGATAGAACTTTTGCATTTTCTAGCATGTTATGTAGGCAGCATTGACTATATAGGCATCAGGATTCTAGATCCCGAAGCATTGGAAATCCTAATTGATATTCACATTAAGACATCAATAGCAATCATTCCCACAATCCTAACATAAAAGACACACACGACCAATACTCTTTCATAAAAGCACAGCAACAAGCGATATACAGCTTACAAAACAATCAAAATGCCCGGAAACTCATTCAATATCACTTCCTCATCTTCAAAGAAGTCCACCGAGACAGTTACAAGTCAAACTCGGGACTCATCTTCCACATACTCGTATGATCTGAAGCAAGAGGACGCAAAAAGTCGAAAAGACAAAGAAGAAAAAGAGATTAAGCGGCTCATGCAAAGTAGGTTTCCTCTTGGAGTATAGGACTTTGTGTTGCAGCTGTAGTGCTGACGGACGAAAACAGCTGCTTACAAGAACTCTGTCACAATGGCACTCTAGAGACTGTTCAGCTCGCATTGCAGTTATGATTGGGTTCGTGGAAGGAGTATGGCGGGTTTTAAGGCCAGGAGCGTGGTTTATAGGAGCGCCAATAAAAGGCAGTGCTACGTCAGGGAGGGCGTGCTTTGCGATACATTGTTGGGCCTAGATATCTTTGGATTGGGATATATCTAATTTTGTTATTGGCGGCGTTTGATGCCGCATAATTACTCCGAATTGATCAACGTTTTAAACAATCATTTCGTCTCTTTGGCGTTGGTCATTTGTGTGTAGTCGGTGATATGGATCTGATAAATAGCAAGAGAAGAGTTTATTGTTATTTACATAGGTTGTCGAACGACTAATTATAGGTTCGTCGTATATTGTACAAGAGCCAAGGATCTTTCAAAGTACCACATAATTGCTAAAATCTGGTCACCTGTAAGTGCCAATCATTTTTGATCCACGCTCGCGGTATTGGGCTCAAGGGGACGTTTGATCTGAGCCAGTCCACTCTTTTGCAATTGACCCCCATCCATCATGCCGACCCAGCCAAACCAAGTAAACATCCAAGCCAACCACGCAAATGCACCTCGCCAAAGCATAGGCTTAGGATGAGGGCGAAGAAGGTCATCCGCGACTTGTCTTGCATACGCCGCTGGAGGCATAGCTGTATATCCTTTCGAAAGCTCATTCCCTTCAATAGAACGCGCTAGGGTCCGGTACCAGCTGTTCTCCGGTATTGTAGCTGGTTGGGCATTGAGAGTCGTATCTACGCCGCCGGAGATGATGGTAACGACACGAATGTTAAGTGGTGCGAATTCGATTCTCATGGTATGACCAAGGGCGACGAGCGCCGCTTTGCTCGCAGCATAGACACCCTGCCATGGTGGACACATGAATGCCGAGATACTACTTACATTCGCAACCAATCCTTCAGCAGTAGCAAGGAGAGGGAGAAAGGCCTGTGTCACGGCTAAGACCCCAAATACATTCGCATCAAAAACTTGTCGGGCATTCTCGAGCTGCACGTCAGCAAGCGGCATAAGACCGAAGACCGCGGCATTATTGATAAGGATGTCGAGGCGTCCGCCCGTAGCCTCGTGCACCAACGACGCGGCGGCAGAGACAGAGGTTGCAGAAGTGACATCTAACTGTATGGTCTCAACTGAGATAAGTTAGATTCCGTAATAAAAGATCTTAGGAGGGACTCTTCAGGGGTCTCGGGAGTATGCCAAGCCCGTGACTCAAACTACCCTGCAGCAACAGGAGACTTTTCCCGAGTAATACCAAAAGAAATAAACTTAGGTTGACTCACTGCCCAGTTCTGAGAGGAATTGAAGCTTCTCGAGCCCTCCGCGGCCCGTAGCGAAGACGCGGTGGCCGCGATGTTGGAATTCTTTCGCCAGAGCTGCGCCTGCGCCGCCTTTACTGCAGCCTGTGATGAGGACGGTTTTCTGGAGCATGATGAAAAGGATATGTTGAGGAATGGAAGCGAAAGAAAGTCAATTGACTAGTATTATAAGAATTTGGCTTCAAGAGATCGATGGGATATATATACTGCGCATTAATCAACAACACATACCTTGGTAGGAAACACTGGAGAGTGCTTCGGACCCGTGCGACGGCGTCGGTCCCGACCGCACGAAAGAAAAAATGGGCAGCTACACATATTAAAGAAATTGAACTCATTGCACAAGCACATGGGAGAATTTAGTTTCTCGTGGAAACATATGGATTTAATTCATCTGTAGCGGTCTAACAGGTAATCGAAATACCAAATACGAGCATCTTCATAGGCTTTTCTCAAAGCCTGTACCATAGCGACCATCATTTATGACATTTCTTTCGCTTTCTGCTCCAGCATGAGCTCAGGGGTCTGCTCACGGGCCTGCTCACGCTTACGGACTTCATCCTGCTGGTAGAGAGGCCTAAGCTCAGCATGTCGCTGGAAAAGAACCCAGCGCTTGAACCACCACGGCACAACCTGAGTAACCTGGTGGTTGACGAACTTGCTGGTAGGAACAGCAAAGACGTAGTCAAGTTCCTCCAGCGTGCGCTGCTTCGTCTCAGGGACTAGGAAGAAGATCATGACGAAAGCAAGAACGTTGAAGCCCGCATACAAGCCGAAAGCACCGACAGTTCCCAGACGGGCAAGGATGAAGGGAAAGGTGATACCCAGAACAGCAGCCCAGCCCAGGCAAGTAGCGACGGCGAAGCCCATGCCGACCTCACGATGAGAGAGGGGGAACACCTCTGCCGAGTATGTGAAAGGTACAGGGCCTTCACCCGGTGAGTAGAAGGCGGCAAACAAGAATATGAAGAAAGCCACGAGGCCTAGTCGGGCCGGGTGGCCCTTGGGGATCAAGGTGGATAGACCAGCGGCGAGCAGGGTCCAAGTCATCTGAGGAAAGGTGAACAGGAGCAGAGATCGACGACCGAAAGTGTCAATAGTCCAGAAGGCAGGGAAGGCGAAGAGCCAGTTGACAGCGCCGAAGCCGAACGACGCAAGCAAGGCCTGAAACTGGCTGAAACCGGCTTCCTGGAAGACAGTCGAGGAGTAAAAGGCAATGATGTTGATTCCGCAAAGCTGCTGAGCAATCATGACTGTGAAAGCAGCGTATGTGGCGCGGCGAACACGAGGAAGGGTAAACAGCTGGGTGAATCGAGTGACGTAGTTGTTTCGGCTCAGGATGGCGTGCTCAATGTTGAGCTGAGCGTGGATAGAGTACATGTCACGGGCGACCTGGATGGGGTGGTGTCGCAAAACCATCAGGGACTTCCACGCTTGAGCGTAGCGGTTCTTCTTCATCAACCATCTAGGACTCTCAGGGCACAAGTAGATAAGGAGGACGAGGGGAACAGCGGGGATGAAGGCGGCGCCCAACATCAAGCGCCAGTTGATTGGAGAATTATAGACAGCAATGTTGATAGCTGTGCCAAGGAAGATACCGAAAGCAGTCCACATTTGCCAGGACATGACTAGAGCTCCTCGAACGGAGGCAGGGGCATTTTCGGCGGCGAAGATGGGAACTAGTAGCGAATGTGAGTTACATTTAGGTAAAGCGGAGCGAGAGAGTACAAACCAGTCGAAGCCTTGAGACCCATGCCAATACCCATAAGGAGACGGTTGGAGATCTGCTGAGCGTACGTGTGGGAGAAAGCAGAACCGATGACGGGCCAGATGCAGAAGTGCGCTGCCAGGAAAATGGTACCTCGGCGACCAAGCCAATTGTTGAAGGGGTCAGAGAGCCAGCAACCGATCACAGCACAACCAATATAAGGCCCAGCGTTGATAAGACCAACCAGCTAATCGATGGGTTAGTCCTTCAAGAACTAGATGTGACAGTCAACTCGCAAACTTACAATCAGGTCTTTGGCACTATCACCAGCGATGTGATAGTAGGTAGGGAAGAATAGGGTAGCACCGTTCGAGCCGGTCTGGTCCCAACCTTGCACAGCTGCGCCAATGGAGCAGGTGATGATCGTGAGATAGAGCTTCCAGGGAAGACGCCACTTGTGTAGTATCTCATTTCGCAAAACATCCTTTTCAGTTTGGTCCAGAGCCTCTGGGCCATCGATCTCTTCAAAGTCGGCCGGATTCTGGGCAACTAGAGCACCCCTGCGGAAGTACTCCACGTGCTCTTCGAGACCTTTCTCTCGCACAAAGGCCTCAACATCGCGCATGAGCTGGTCGCGGGGGATACCCTTCAAGGGGTTCACGATCCTATTGTTGGGTCGCGTTAATCGATCTGGGCTTAGCCATAATGGGCGGTTGTGAAAACGTCGGCGATGTGGCAACAGAGGGGTTGAAAGTAATTGTCGCTTATGAGATGGCTTGTGTTGTTAACAGGGTATACTTACTTGGCCTCAAGGTTAACGTTGAGATCAACATGTTCAGTAGCATCAAGTCCATGTTCCAACTTCTCACTGTCGACGCCCTTGGACTGAATCCTACAGCCATGGTCAGTCCTTGTTTTTACCATGCTTGCTTGATGAGACTCTAGCTTAGGAACTCACTTGTCTGCTTCAATGTCCGACATCTTGGCGCTTGCGACAACAACGGAGCAAAGTGAAAGTGTTTTGCGACAAGCGGGATTCAAGCCTCACTTTTAACAACAAGCTGGCGAGAATATGAAAGGATCAGAATACGGGAACTGGGACATACCACAGTCTTATTATAATGTATACCGGCGACCGGGGAAGCACACAATGCAGCAACCATCCCCACCTGAAAGTAAACAGGAAATCCCAGCTTTCATTGATCGCCATCGCATTCACCCTCCAATGGCTCCATGACCCACCGGAGCCCACAATTCATTCGCAAACACCCTCGAAGGAATCTGTGGTGATTCACTAATTTCTACCTCTAGTCTAGTAATCCTCTCAAGGTCAAACCTGCATTAACCATCCCTTTGAATGTCCATTCAGCAGCAATTGTATTTATTGGGCGCATTCAGTTGCTGCTTCTCCTCATGCTTCAAGGGTAAAGTATTGCTACTGAATGGACATGCAAAAGAATGCTTTCCCGGCTATGCAGGGTATGCTCGGATGTAGATGTCATCTGCTGGATTCTATCGAATGTCGCCTACCGCACGATCCCAGTTGGGCCAAGATAAGCCGCATGGAGAAGAGCCTGGCAGAATTGCAACTATCCTATAGGAGTAGATAGCAGAGAAGCCAAGCAGACGGTAGTTTTTTATTGTCAGACTAATGAATAACCTATTTAATTATCTTCATAAATCTCAGTCATCGAGACTATGACTGCCTGAAACAAGTAGACTACGATATCCTGGCCACCTACAGAGCACAAGATCCTCTATATCAAGATCGCGAGATCTTTCTTGCGGCTCTGCCTGTAGGGCGTTTTGCTCTAGTTTCCCCTGGAATCATCCCCCCTCACGAGCATGGTGCGGAGTTCACGAACTATCGCTCTTTTGGATTGCATACTAGTCTACATCCTAGCAATGACAACGGTTGTGGGGAAGTAGGAAGCTGGAGTAATGAATCCCACGCGACCAAGGGAGATTACCACCCTTGCATTCGGAAACGCCGCATCTCCAGGTCTTGGTCTTTTGGAATTCCACTCCGCGGTTCTACACACATGTAGAAATATTGAGTGTCGATCATCTTGGCGAAAGGTCCTCCTACCCCTGTCATGTGTGCGAATTCAACGACCGCGAATGCTAATTTCTTCTTTTCAACCTCACAACAACGTTCATAGACATTACTCAATACTCATGTTTTCGACACCTCCACAGTCTGCTGCTCAGTTCGGTAACCGTACAAGAGGCTTCGAGCGTGATGACTGGCTGATCTTTCCGGTGTTTCATTAGCAACAGCCGTGCAAGTCTTCACATACACGGAACTTGTTACCAGGCTACTCCCTGTCTTTACGCTAGACGGCCAAATGATCTCCAAATTTTCCCCTCATACTCTTTGAAGATTCCTGTCATGATTGGTGATTGTAGACGCAGATCATGAAACTCGCATGTGATCAACACGGAGCCGAGCGAAGCGGTGAATAGTGAATTGCACAGAAGAGTTGATCATGGTATCCTGTTCCTTCTATTGGTCTCCTGTAATCGGTCTTATCATAGCTCGAGCGAGACGAGTATAGTGCGGCTGTAGGCCGCATTTCTGGTGAGATGTTGAATGAGGCTTTGGGCCTGCAAGTACCTATTTAATAAGACGCTTTACATACACGACAACCTAAGAAGGATTTAGCATATTCTCCGAAACTACTACATACTAAAATTTACCCCAAGCAACCCATTGTGAACTTTTACGCAATAGCGCGAAACAATGATCCTGGGCACCGTGCTGGACCGTACCAGACCGTGCCAAGCCCGGTACTGGTATAGGCATGTCGTCAGCGGCATCGGTATCCTGGTTCTTATGCGGAGACATCTCAATAGCCAAGACCCTCCTTGATCACTCATATTGCGGAGACGCTGCCCTGAAAATCTCAAATTACTAGCGGCCAGCAGGCTCTAGCAGTACAGTATATATCCGTAGTATTGTACTTCTATCTACTATGATTTAGTGTATGCTGTTGAATACCCCGTTCAAATCTCCCCCAGAATCTAATCGTGGAGAGACCGCTAGGTCCCGTAGCGGCCACGCGACAATCAATAAATAAAACAACGACAGTATATAGGGGAATTCTAGAGTAAACATCTCATGTTCAAGAGGGAATCCAAGTGTAGTTTTTAGCCAACAAAATTAACACTATCTTAGTAAGACATCTGTTCAACTCTTCGATATACTAGCACAGTGTTGGTGTATCTTTCAGACAACCCCTGTATTACCCCCTGCACGGCCTTGGCGGTGGCTTTTTGGTATTGCCGTTTGCCGTGCAAACTTCTTCCTTCGCCCGTATGAACGTTTGTATCTCCGGTTAACTTTCTTCAGTGACTGGCCCACTTGCAGATGAGAAGCTATCGAACAGTGTACATACAATTCCGAGGTCGCTGTTATCATCCACTTCTCGAAGCCAAGCGATAGTATTTGCTAGTTATCAGATTCAGCAAGCGCCCAAAAAAACTTAATAGGGCACCCGTAACAAGGACAATATATTTAGTTTAATAAAACATAACATATCCATAAATAGTATAAAAATATAAATATAAAAATATTCGACTAATAAACGGATAGAATATATACTGATATATTTAAAGGGGAGAACTTCTTTCTGTTAATAATTAGTAATAAACTTCATTAGTTAACTTCAGTATTACTAGAGGCGCACAATTCAGGACTAGGTGCCTCAATAATTTTTTTCGGGCGCTTGTCCGCGTCTATTAGTCTAGATCGACAATGCCATGCAAGTTATCATCCTAGCATGATGATACACATTTACAGAAATGACGATCCCCGCGCATGAAACGATCCAGACCACATGGTACATATTTTAGTATTACCTTTTTCATTAACACGATTGAGATGTTAGTGCTAAAACTAGCCAGCTAATTTCTATGATTGGGGTACGAACTTATCTAACAACACCCAGAGAGAAAGTGGTGAGAAGGAAGATACCGCAGCCAGCCCCAAGACCTATCTCCTCTTCTCCGGGCGGAAAGACCTGGCCCATATAGTCTTTGTACGCTCTGTCCATTATTGAAATAAGGCACAAGAAGCAGATCATCAACCTTTTGTCTAAATATATGTAGGTGGGGGAGTAGATGGGGAACGTGGTCGGGTTGTGACGCCCGTAACGGTTAGTGAGGGGGAAGAGGGCATCGATTTGAAACCCCCAGTTGATTTCCACGATAGGCTAAGCAATACGCTGCGGTGCGGAGTGGAGCAGTTCTAGTATGAGACATATTCCAGAGGGACATTTCCTTCTCCACCTGTTATTGGTCTCTAAGCTATGTACTATCAGGCAGAGACCAACTCCGCCTCTCATCTAAAAGCCAGCTTCTGGGGAGAGCTTTGGCTACGTACCCTGATTTTTTAATACAGATGCCAGGTTCGGGATGTCGTGCTCTGTGTCGTCGGTTGTTAAATAGGCCGAATGTGTCAACTAAAGCACCAGATAGCACATAACTCTTGAAGGAGAATAATGATAGGCCATGTTGCTGCTAACTAAAGTTATAGCAGGAGTCCGGAGGGTGATCCAAGTAGTAAATTCAGGTTAAATCTCCACTGTCATAGCATCGAGAGGCCCAAAATAGACGCAACAAGTAGTCTCTTCGTTTGGGGTAAGATGGGCCTGAGATCACAAAGAAACGACCTTCACGATCTCGTTCACGAAGTCCGTACCCAGGGCCTTCAGCTTGATATACCCAGAGCTCCTTGTGGTTCCTGACGTAGAACCTGATCTCCCCTCCTGCCACAAAGAGGCGGATGGCGAGCTTAAGGCCATTGAATTGAAGGTATAGATAACCTCCACGGTCGTTCGAACCAAGAACAGGCGATAAAATCGGAGGAAGTTGCAGATTTCAAGGAGCAGCCAGAAGAAAAACCGAAATTATAATGAACCTCACCATAAATAATGTCACATTACGCTCAAAACTTGAGTTATGTATGGCCCAAGTTATATTAGATGAGCGACTAGCCAACTACAGTATAGAGTTGACCAACATGAGAAGAGGTAGGCCTCTCTCTTGTCTTAGCGATCGACATCTTCAAATGCGCCACCTAGCTCGAAGAACCATAAGCGAAGTAACCCAAGAGAGAAACGCTCGAAAGATGCCGAGCAAGCCAAGCATGGCAATTCTTCAAACTCTCCTTTCGCGTTTAGAAATGTGACCCCGATTCCCATAGACGCAACTCTGGGCCTGCCAGACCTTCTAAGCATCAGATAATTATGCCCAGATCAAGGCTTTTGCCAAAGTACCATTGGCGGAGAGACTACAGAGCAAAACAATAAAAAGAGCGGAAAAGGGAAATTACTATATTAAACTAGGATTTTAATGAATAAAGCGATACCCACGGTTCTTCGAGTACGTGAAAGAGACATTTTGAGTGGGTGTGAATAATGTTGGGTAAGCAGACATCGAGGGATGGGACCATGGTATTGGTTTATGGTTAGTCGTACCTACATACGGCACAGTACAAGAGACATGTCGACTCGCCTCTCAATGCTTTAATGATTGAACTTGACATTTAGAAGTGATAGTCGTGTATTATAAATGTATATATATACACACATATATTCAATACCTTGTTTTGCCCACGATGAGCGGCTGGATTTTATTACCCTTGGTATTGTCAACTGTCATCTGTTAATCATACTACAAATAATCACCCATGAAAATGGGTCTGCCAACTGACCCTGCTTGGTCAGTGGAAGAGTTGGACCTACAGTACAAGGCCTATCTTGGACTCTGGGCCAACGGGTCTCGTGTGTATCCTTTTGGCCCAACTTTGACACTAAAGCGACGGGATGGGGACGTTCTGATTGCGTTCACGGCCTTCTTTATCTCATTCGTTGGTTCTCGTCTCTGGAGAATCACTTGCTTCCACCGGTTTTATTCGAATACGACGGAGACGGTACCGGCAGACCTCATTTTTCACAGAAGATCCATGATGGTCTTAACTATGTTCAACAGTGCTACTCAGCTGATAGCTCCGGACTTATCGACTGCAAGTCATTCGTTAAGTAGAGAATCCCGTCCTACATTAGCAACAAGGAGCCCTGCCCCTTTCTCGGTGGAATCTCCCAAACCAACCCCTCCAACTTGATTCTCGATACCGGATATATGGATAGCCACAATCACTTCGGAATGAATGCTCCCCCAGATCAAAGAATTTTGGTCAGGCGGCTTATTCCATTGCGCACCGCTTGTTACCGCGGGTCACACAACCGAGTTTCGAAGCGAAAGTAGGAATAAGACTCGGTTTCACCATGGCACTGTTCCTATGGGGGGGCCCGCCAGTCGAAAACTTCGGAGTTATACCTTCGAAGCCGATACGATTGAGTCACAATATGATTACTTGTCAGGTAGTGACCTTTCGAGAGAGTTAAACTCTAGTAAGGCAGCTATATCTTGTTCCATTCGTTTCAAAATTACCTTATCTAGTATGTTCTACTAACTTGGTATTGCTTATCAGGTCTTCTTACTCCATTACGATCAATGAGACCGCAGGGAGTCCGGGGAGCGCATTATAGCAAGTAGCGAAACCTTCAGGCCAGACGCTAATACTTATATTTTCTTCCTGTCTAGGAATGGAGTGGTTCTTGCAGCACCTATGGACTATGAGTGGTATCGGGCCAACACTTTGCGAGGAAAAATATCTGCACTCTGTTACTCCGAGCAACAGCACATGGATTGTTGCAGAGCCTCTATAGCGGAGTTGGAGGTCTTTGCCGAATAACCAATGGCCAGATCGACGCGACGCATTGGTGGAGTAGTCTCTTAGCAGTTTTACAACAATCCTATCTTAATACCGCTCATGGATCATACGACACGAGTTTAGTGAATCATATAACACTACCACAAGATCGATATCAACCGCAAATGTGTTTTAGTCAGGTATGCACGATCCATTGTTCTCCCCCTTGAACCCTCGTTAGCTAACAATTATGCGTACATAGAAAATACGTACGACCCAGTACGCGTCGTTCAATTTCTTTGGACTGCTGTTTGTATATGTCATAGGTGGTTTTGTTACAACGGTCTCGTTCGCCTTAGAGCCAATACTTGGCTGTCTTCAAAGACGCTATGGATACAAGTAGTATGCCCATCTCGAAAGGGTAATGAATACTGAATTTGAATTACACCGCCCGCCTAGCCCACGAGGGAATGTGTGATGATGAGCGGGTATGGTCACGCTGCACGAGGACCGTACAGACGACTAATCCAGGCATTATTCTCTCATCGCTGAATATTGATGATGCCAAACACCCTAGGTTATGGAAGAAGACTGCTTGGATGATAGGCCTTGACTATAACGCCGTACGACCGAGAGAAGATGGCACAATCAGAGAAACAAAAGTCTTCGATGGTAATTACACCATGTCTCAAACGACTCGGGGCCTCACTCGAACGCCTAGCATGACCGACACTTGCTAGGGTTCGAACTCTGCCGCGAGCTAAGTGCATAGCCTTTGAGCATACAAACGTGAGTCGACGCTAGCTTGACCAAACTGTTGTGGTTATTTACTTGAAAAGGTCCTAGGATACAAGATACGGGGCTGTTCCCATCTATCATTGCGGTAATATACAGAGAAGGGACAAATTCAACGCATGAATCCCAAGGTTAACATGCTCTACCCCTTTAATGGTATCGTACGGACCAGGAGGTCCAATGATGGGTTGAAGGTTGCCCTATTTCTTTTAATGCCTAGTCTCGAACACGTATCTAATACATGATAAACTGACTTGTCAATTAGATGTTGATACTATCGCTGTAGCATGGAATTTTTCACTAAGCTTACCCCTTCGTCTGACCACCACGGGTCGGCGACACGACCTTGGCTATGAGCCATGGGCCCGCCCCTACCTCCACCACGATGCTCGGATTGTGAGCAACAGTACCATTTTTTTTTTCATAAATATTGGCGTAAGGGTAGGGGAGAGTTTGAACATTTTTTAATGCTGGGGCAGCAATATGCTGGACCTAAGCAACCTGCTATGGCCGCGCAATCAAGTCTTATTAGGACATATGTTTAACATGTGGTTAGTGTATACCAATTATATACTTAACATAGGCTTAGTTTGTACTTAAATGCTACTTATTTCTATCTGTGCTCCCGCTTTCCGAACCCTCTCTAAAAGGTCATTCCCTAGCACCGTGGGCGTAAGACAGCCGCCCGAGATTTTTCCTTCCACAGTCCGATTATACAGCAACGAAGCAGCCGCTTCAGCCAGAAACAGCGCCGTAACCAAGTACGGTCCACCCGGATACAAAAAGCTGGCACGCACGCGACGCGGCGTTTCTCCCGGCCGTGCCTCGGCCACGGCCTGCACCTCCATTCGGACAGTTGATCGCCTACTCTTCTCGACATCCGGGCCGTCACCCGCCGCGGGAAATAATTTCCGCACCACTCTGTAGAAGAATCCCGTGCTCAAAGCCGTGCTCGTGATATATTGACCTAGGACGCGCAAAAACCCAGCCGCTACGGAAGACACCTTGTCATACTCATTATACTGGAAGTTCGAGCTGTATCCTTGGACTTTTCCGTGGAGTAGGCCCCACGTCCTGTGGGCGATGGCCCGATTCTGCGCAGCGGCAAAAGTAGATGCCGAAAGCACGCCGAAGTAGGGATCTCGACGGATGCCAAGAACACTCGTAAATGTAGATGTTTCCGTTCCTCTTTTCGGAGACAGATACCATGGATCTTTCTGCGCTTGTCGAGCTATGCGAGGATCGGCCTCGAAAATATTCCCTAAAGCCTTCATCGTGCCGCCACTGACCTCCTGGCTGTAATCGTTAGCTGGTCAGTAAACACTATAACTTACTGTCCTCTTAGCTTAACTTACGGCAGTTCTTCTATTGCTAATATTATCTCTTTTGTTTCCACAGAATATGTATCCGCTAGCTCCCGTACGGCTGCCCAGGAGAGCAGGTCATGAGGTGCGGTGCACATGCCGCATGAGTGAACAAGCTGAAAGTTAGTATTTTCATTTAGCCAGATACACAACACTGCAATGCCTCTCGGTTGATAAAAGGGTCTTACAATGGTACCGTTAGCAGCAGCTCTGTCGTGGAACTTGTCACACCATTGACGCTGCGTCGCTATATCTCCCTCGGTATCAACATAATCCGTCTTGTTCTCGACGCACGCCTCGATCACAAGAGCCCCTACGCTCCAGTACGAGACGACGCTAATGCAGACCTTGGCGTTGCCTATCAAGTTGTGCAGCGTTTCTCGGTCATCGATGGAGACTACTTCAATATCTACCACACTCACGTAAGCCTAAATAGTGTGAGGTACCTAAGGTACTTAGGGACTAGATAGGTACTTACCAGGCTGGAGGCGATCAGGATTTAAAATCCTGAGCTTGTTCGCTAATGCTTCAAGCTTAGCACTGGATCTACCAGCAAGAGCCCATCGTAGGTTAGTTGGCAAATGCCGAGCGATGTGTTCGGCCGTAAGTCCACCGGTATAACCCGTAGCACCCAGCAGCACAATGTCGTATTTACGCGGCTCTCTTGTTACTGTCGTCATTGTTGGAAATGAGGTTGGATGGAGCAGATCATCTGTGTAACCATCTTAGGTTCAAGTCCGGTTCTCATATATAGACGGACATTGTGCTTTGAAGCTAGCGTGGAATGAGGTGTTAGGGATGAGGCCGGGGCAATTCGTACAACCCGGAGTCGGAGCCGGTAAAACTCGATCATCGAAAAGTCTCCGAAACGTTACCTGGTCAGAATAATCGGAGGAACATCTCGATAGCGAATAGTTTATACTTGGGTTTCAACAACGGACAACACAATCACGAATAATTGAGAACTTAGGAACAAAACTAGTTAAATTTAAAAATACGTAAATGTTACTTTTAGATTTTTTCATGTAATTTATTGATACTCGGTGCTGTATAAACCTTTACAGTACTTAAAGATTGGCAAAGATGCACACGCTTTGGAGCTGGGTTGTTCCGATTATTGTGGCCAGGGCCTGCCGGGATTAGTAATGTTCGAGGGGTCGCAGATTTGATATGAGTGCAGTAGTCTAAGCCCAAATTTATTAACATCTGAGGTCAACATGCAGGTCAAAATGAAGCTTTGCAACCGCTATCTAGTATATCCAGAACCTTGGAAACTCCTGTACAATAAGGCGATTTAATAAGGAAGGCTTTTTGGAGTCGTTAATTATAATTACTTCTGTTGCGTGTGGACCGCCAAAGCGCTGCCTATGCGACTTGGCTTAACATGATAATAAGAACCATTGAGATTCTCCGTAGAAGTGCGCTCGGTAAAGCGACCGGATTCATGAATCTCTATGTATACCGTTATTAGTTCCGCCTACTCTGCGTATAACTATTCGGAATCGGCGTCAATTCAACCCGTCAGGGCGAGCATAAAGTCATTTCGAGGAGTCAAAGTACATAACCCTGCTTTTCAGGATCCATCTTCCCCTTTCGTGCGGTGCACGTGATTTATACGAGATCGGCTTCTCTTAGCCGTGTGGCAAGTATGGCTTGAACGCAGTCGATTTTGTCGACGCCTGTTAAGCTTCGTTCTTTATCCTTGATTTGCCATATATGCTCGATATCCTGCTGAAGCCTCCGTAACGATGGTAGATGCCGTACCTGGTACATAGTGTTAACCCTTTCCCGCACTATATCTCTTAGCTGGCCGTCGATCGTCTCGCAGGCTGCCGTCCACAACGGCCACGCGTGGGCTGAGACGAGAGGCGAAGAGACAGAGACCTGAGATAGATGACTGAGACAATTCCTCGCATGTTTTAGCGTGTTAGGGTGAGGAGAACCGACATTGTGCCAGACCCGGTGCAAGTAGATATACGCAGCTTCTTTGTACGCATGAATCGTGTGGCCGACATCTCCTTCACGGCCTGCGAAGGTGTCAAGCGTTTGGAGAGTAAGTTCGATGGCTGCTCCCTCGCTGTCATGCAGACTCCTATCTTGGCTGCACATGCTGCTTATTTGGCCAATGGTTGCCCACATAATATTGAGACCTCGCATGGGCTCCATCTCCTCAATGTACGGAACGTCGTCACCAAGGTCGAGAATTGGACTCTTCCGCCTAGAGACTGAGATGACGGCGTCGTGATAACAGCAGAGACTAAGCAGGAACTTGCCGATCTCACAGTCCCAAACTGTTGGCCCGGCTCGCCTTATAATCACCTTGGCTCCTTCTAGGTGGTTGACTCCGGAGTTGGTCGTAAAAAGTCGATCAGTGGTCTGTAAGATCATAATGATGGCGAGGGAAACGAGAGGGCTCTCTGTGGATATAGTTTGGCGTAATGAGGCAATGGCGTCCGTCTGATAGTAGGTTGCGAGGGTAGGAAGTGAAGGATCAGCCCTCACAACGGCAAGGTGACACGCCGCCATAAAGCACACGGCCGAGCGAAGGGATGGTGAATGGGCAATCATTGGTGTAATATGAGCATGGAATGGATTGTGAGCTGTCGGTGCCATAGTTATGAGTGAGGCCAGGGTGGTAGACCAGTGGTCGAGCAGATATGCATGTTGCGGTAGGATCCCACTGCTCATAGCTCGCGGCTGCGAAACGGCCAATGCTGAGTGATGAGCTCTTATCGTTGTTAAGGCTGTTGAAGCTTTTCGCCTGTGTGTCTTCTTCGGTTCCTTATCAACTCGAGGCTCCACTGGGCTCTGCCATTTGAGTCTAAGGCCGTAGCCCTTACAGTCTTTCCCGAGACGAACACATCGGCCGCAGAAAGGTTTCTGCTCATCACATTTGTATCCGTCTTCCCTACATGTTAAACAGCCCGTTCTCGTTCGCTTGAACGGCATGCCGATGGACGTGGATCCAGGTTTAGTGACGAGCTAACCTCTGACCTCCCCTAGCAGTCTGGAATGTATGAGTGTGTTGAATTCCAGATGCGAAGAAAACCGTTATTAGGCTAGTGTTGCTGTAGTTGATCCCGGTAAGTGGAGAGCTTTAGAAGTTCGTTCTAAAGGTCCCCCGAATCATGATCCCCTCTTTTTCCTTGGGGCCGAAGCAAATCGGATCAAGATAAATGACAGCCGACAGCCTTGGTCCTCATGCGGCGATCAAGTAGATTCTGTAGCTTATGTAACGCGCGATCGAGAGACATTGTCAGGCTGGCGTTTCACTCTGCTTTCATTGTGGCCTTGTGATGCACAGTTGACACATTCTTGTCGCAACACCATTGGCCATCGAGATATCTGGCATTAAGTTTAAATGATAATTTGCTCAATACAACTAACTCGTGAAAATAAGATGGAGAATCGAGTCAGAAACTCAAAACGGAAGGTCATGGAATCTGTACCTGTGTCTTTTGGTACCAGTTATTCCTAGAATACGATAAAATCAGGGCGACATAAAGAAGCAATAAAACTCTCCCTACCAGAGAACGGTATAGGTATGTCGAAGGCGGATGATAGCACACAGGCTCAAATGCCGCTAGTCCAGAGTAGATCCTCGTGGCTAACGATGAGGTATATTTGGGTGAATTACAAGTAATCACTTTAAACACACAAGATGTATATAATATTGCGACCAAAGCCACATATCAGCCACCACCACCTGACTGGTACTTAGTGACGACCATAAAGACTCCGTCGGAAAACGTCGGGATACATCGGGACACCAAATCAACATGACCCCTCGGAAAGCGGCCGTGGCCGGCTCCTCCAGGCTCTATCTAGGTCAGGTCTACTTTGCAATTGATACTTTTCTATGTCCACGAGATGAGAGATCCCAAAAAAGGGAGCTCCTATAACGACTGACCTCGGCCAGCGAAATCTAGGCCATTACTCTAGTTGGAGATGGATCATCTGCCAAGAAAGTCTAGCTACTACCTAGGTAAGTCGAGATAGATATGGCCATACTTAAATCGTGCTGCTGGGACTCAACATTCCATCTTACCATCAATTCACCAATACATTCAAAGTCAGTATAAGCATTTGCACGTTCTTTAAGCGCCTCGAATACCCAACCGTGATATAACTTTACACAAGCCGATATATATAATACAAGAAACGCAATTCCAAGTCGAACTGATCTACACATCTATATACTTGGAGGGGTATCTATCTATAGACTTTTGAACCCCGCCTCACTTTGGAGAAATCAAGAAACCCCCCAGATCAAGGAGAGTTAGAAAAACAACATTTATTTTTTAAAGATGAGTCTCATAGAAGAACCCGCAATGGATCTCCCCATCATCGACCTCGACGTCTTCCTCGCCTCGCGGGACTCCCCCGCCGCGCACGATGAGTGTCTCCGGGCCGCACGCGCCCTCATAACCTACGGCGCGCTCGTCCTGCACGACAGCCGCGTTTCGGAATCAGACAACGTCGCCTTCCTCGACTTGCTAGAGGACTACTTCGCGCAGCCCCTGGAAGTCCTGAAAGGGGACGAGCGGCCCGAGTTGAGCTACCAGATCGGCGTGACGCTCGAGAACACCGAGAAGCCCAAGTGCGCAGTCGACGAGCCCTGTCTCGACGTCATCCGCCGTCTGGCCCCCGAGGAGCGACCCCTCGATATCGGCGGGCATGCGCCCGACCCCAAGTGTCGCTTCTTCTGGCGTATGAGCGAGCCTGCGCCGTATGCGACACAGTTCCCGGGCCTCAATGCTCAGAATATCGTCCCTGCGGCCGAGGGCCTTCGCGAGCGTTGGACACCTATTATGATGAAGTGGGGTAACAGTATGAAGAGCGCGTAGGTACAAGACGTCTGAACAAGCGAGCAGACAACTAACACTGTTTGTCTCAGTGTCTCCGGCCTAGCTGAAATGGCCGCTGTAGGCATGGGTCTACCGGCAGAGATATTCAACGACGCAGGACGATACGGGTAAGCAAAAGCCTACGTTCCTACTTCTTTCACTCCTGGGAAAATTTCCGCTACAATCTACAGTATACTCACAACAATCCCATCTACCAGCCCCCATATCCTAGCCCCCACAGCCTCCGATCTCCAGAAATACGGCAAGAAGGACACCATCCTCGCCGGCTTCCACACCGACCTTAATTTCCTGACCATCCACGGCCGCAGCCGGTATCCGGGCCTGCACATCTGGGCCCGCAACACGGGCCGCAAGATCCCGGTCAAGATCCCGCAGGGGAACTACCTTCTCGTGCAGGCCGGCAAGCAGCTCGAGCACATCACCGGCGGGCTCGTGAAGGCCGGCTTCCACGAGGTCGTCGTCAACGAGGCCACGCTGTCCACCATCGAGAAGCGCAAGGCCGAGTTTCCCGACCGTCCCCTTGTGCGCATTAGCAGCACCTTCTTCTGGCATCTGGCCAGCGACTTTGATCTCGCGCCTATCCCCGCCCTTGCCGAGACGGCGCGGGCTGTACGCGCCGAGCAGTTTAACCTCGGCCGTGATGAGGGCGAGCAGGCCGTCTATAAACCTATGAAGGTCGGAGAGCAGGTCCAAGAGTGGGTTTTCTCCATATCCCTGGGAGTCGCGCGCTCTCTCGTTGCTCGGTCTAAATCGAATCTGATACTAATGAAACGTTACAGTGAACTCAAGCATATTGCCCTCATGGCATGAAGTCATTAGGTATGGTGAAATATTATATTTTGGGACCAAGGTCCTCCGAACTGGTGAATGCGCAGGGAACTGACGGTGATTCCGTCTTAAACATTGACTCGAGACGCACTGCGCACATAGATGATACCAGAGACTTGTCAACATTTATAGGGTAGTAATCCGCCTTACTGGTAGGCACTTATAATGGTAATCGGGCTGTTCCTAGTGAAGAACCCGTTACCAGCACAACTAGGATCCGAATGCTACAAATCAGTCCACGAACTTCTGGATAAGCGAAAATCGTTACACCTTTTTCTGTACCTGTTGTACTATGCTTTCTCGGCTCCAAGTTTATCGTGCTCCTTCGCTAGTTGCCCTTGGTCCTTTGGGAACAAGGTCACCGAACCGACGCAAAACAGATATGAGAAAAATGCTAAGAGATGTATTAGGGTGAGGGATAGGAGGAACCAGTCCACGTATCACCCCTTGCTGTGTAGCGTACTTGAAGCTTTGGCGAGCCCCCATTCCGTCTAGAACACCAAAACGCCAGCGAATGAGCCTTCCTGCCCATATATAAAGTGATATCGAGAAGCAAATCATAATGGGGAAAAAAAAACAAAGACTTCACATCTCCAGTTTTTCCCGGTGGTAAGGACAGTCATCTCGTTATACTGAGTGCTGCGTGCCCACATGTTAAAGCCACCAATGCTGTCTTCATACAATCAAGCTTCATAGGCCTGCTGCCATAGGCTATAATCTCAGGCTTAATATGCCGTGTCTCGCTTTGCTGGAATGGGCGGTGGTGGCTTCTTAGCTCGGCTCGGCGGCGGCGGTGGAGGCGCCTTTCTGACACTGCCCGTAGTCATAGTGGAACGAAGTGCACTGTTGCTTGTGGTTCGGCTCAAACTTCCATAGCTGGTGGCGGGGCTCTCGCTGCGGTCGTATTCCGGGCTGCCGCTGCTTGTTGCTGTATCGTATTCATCGCCAAAACAATCCGGACTCAAGTTCTGGTTGTTCGTCTGAATCCTGGTAATAGGCCGCAGATTGTTACGGAGGGAACCAACGTTGGGAGGTACTGTAGTAGTCTTGCGTAGAGAGATTTCCGGCACAGGGGGGGGCGGAGGTTCTCGGTACGTAGATTGCTGCGATGGGGTCGAGTCGATACCGCCGTACGTAGAGGCGCGGTTGATACCAGGACGGGGTACCTCGGGGGACACCGAACCAGTCGCAGGGTAGCGGCCAGACCGAATGGGCATTCGCACTGGCTCAGGAGTCGGCTCGCGATCGTAGCTGTCTTGTCTACCCGTCCATCGTTCGCCGCGATCGTTATTCTCGTTGTAAGAACGAGCAGTGTTGCCCCTCGCTCGGTTCGTTGTACGCCTCACACAGCCAAAATCCGAGGTTCGGGAGCCCGAAGACGCTTGTGTCTGGCCCGCCATCCACTCCTGCTTGACTCTGCGAAGTTCTTCGGCACAGCGTTCGTAGTAGTCGAGCTCGCTGTCGAGGAAATTGGTTAGGTCTCCAACTGAGTCGGCTTCGGCCTCCTTAATGTCCATCATCCGGCGGTAGACGTCCTCAGACGATTCTTCGTATTTTGCTTTCGATGACCGAAGCTCGTCCTCGAGTCGGAAATCCTCACGCTTCGCTTTTTGCATCTTGGTGACACTCGCATCGTACGTCAGGCGACGACTCTCGAGCTTCTTTCGGGAAGACTGATTACGGTTGATGTTAGCTCTCGACTCCTGGAGAATATGAAGGTTATAGAGACTAACCTGATATTCCTTCATCATTGCCAGTGATCGCTCTAAGCCCTCCAACCAAGATGATGTCGCATGAGCAACATAGCTCTCCTGGATTCCGGCAATGCGTTCGTTTGCTCTTCCCATTGCTGCACATGGTGGTTTGAAATCAGTACATACTTCTTAAAAGGCATACATGTTCATATCACACGGGAAACATACCAATCAGGCAATTGCCAAACTCGGAATCTGAATCAAAGTCCTCGCCATGAGCTATCATCGTTCGACCCAGATAACTAACGGGTAAACCCTTCTCTTTGTCCTCAAAGGTCTCGCCGCGGCGCGAAAGCGACTTGACATAGGTATTCATTGACTTCTGGAGACGATCCATACCTGTCCAAGAGGGAAGAAGTTAGCCTATTGCTTACTCGACAAAGAAAATGCAAGGAATACTAAAGCATACCGTCGTGGCGCAGAGCCATCTCTGTCTCTAACATCCTGAAGTCATCAGAATGTGTTGTCTTGGACTCCTGGCCCATCTTCTCGCCGGCCCATTGAAAGGCGCGATCAATCTTCTTTGTGAAGACCATCTTAACGACTAGTTGACTTGTATTTATTATTGCATCAATTGGTGAGCAACTTGAAGAAACCGGTAGGGGCGGTATCCGGCGAGGAATTGGGTTGTTGTCGTAAATAAAGGGAGAGACCTGGCTTTAATCTATCGAGATTGGGAGCTTCCCCTATAGCCTTTGGTTAATGGGCTAATGGGTGAATGGAGTTGCGTGGCGGAAATGTTGACCCAGACCCTTGTTTCTGGAGTGATGGAGCGCGCTTGTTCTGGCTTTAGTACCTATCGGGACAGAATCTGGGTACTGGGGCTGCAGCTCGTTGGCTTGCAGTATGCAGCAACATGCAGCTAGGGATGTTGGACGTTCCTAAATGGTGGAGAATTTGGGAGTAGAGGGGGATTGTTCTCGACCGGGCGCCTTTTTCTTTCTTTTCGGAATGCAGTACAAGTATTATTAGTAACAGATATCTACTATTAGGTAGGTAGTAGGGGCGAATGTTGTTGGGGGTGGTGGTGTATGTGTAAGTGCAATGACAACGTCGCTCGGAGGAGTTATACGCGTGGGATGAAGTGAAGCGAAGGCGAGTAAAGCTGGGTGAATGAGTGAGTGAGTGAAATATAAAAGAACAAGAATGAACAAATGATTCGCGTCTCTTTACGAAAATGACGAAAGGGGGTATTAATATCACTGGAGTCTGGTAAAGCAATAGCAGTAGAGACGGACAGGACTGGAATCCAGGAGTAGCAAGAAGATGGGACGATCAGAGTGGGGTTTGATCATGCAATAGCCTAAGATACAGTGTGTACCAACTGTACACGTGCCTAGTCTAATGTACAGAGTGCGGGAGATGCTTGGATGGTGGCCAAGAGACAACTTGGAACTCGATGATAAAGAATGGTCGATTTATTATTATCAAACGCCCATGATAACCTTTGAAAAGGTGCACAGCTTTGCTTCATACCAACGTGAAGTTGTAAATATGATTGGAGCGAGATTGAAAGGAAGCGGCTAAAAGTTTATCGGCCCGCTTGTACCTAACAAGTATTAACCTTTACCTAATCTGGCTTGAAACGGACAATCTCTGAAAGGTGATTGGCTGTTATCGAAACCGAGTACGAAGTCGAGTAGAACAACAAAAAAGTAACCTCCTACCTACCTACATATGTACCTACTGTAGGTACTCCGTGTCCTTTTTACACATTCCCTAAGATACTTATATGAAGATAGGTATTCTTCAATTCGCGTCATAGAAACACTGTATATGATAGACTATGGGCTCTAACTCCATATTGGGTTATATTATTATATCTTCGGGGATAGACGAGAATTCAATCGAGCAAGTTCTGAGGTTTATAGTATCGGGTTCAGTGTAAAGTACAGTAGACTGTAGACCCTGAAAAAGGGGTCTCACGCAACTTGTAGATACATAGGATACAAGGTAGTTTTTCTGGTACTACACAACTACCTGCCTGCCAAGCGGACGCCTCACCAAGCATCCCGCAAGAACGGAACTCTCCGCACCGACTGGGTATTTATTGTCTTTGGTAGGTAGGGCAACTAGTGTACAATCTCTCTGTTGCCGACAATGATTCGACAAACTCACGCATGACCCAATCATTTTTGTTGACCATCGTGTATCAGAATTTCGTGTTGCGAAATATGAACTGCGCCTCAATCGTTGCGTTTCGTCTTATTCAACCGGCCCATTATTGATTCGTTCATCAATGCCCAAATCATCAAGCATCTATATACTAAGTTAGACAATTGCGAATGGGTCGGGACTTTTCATATTTAGAAGGTCTTCATATACTATGTATTCCCTGGAATGGATCATGTTGACCTATAGGTTATCTCAAGTGTATGCTGATTGTCGCAAGACTTGAAAGAGTATCCAGATGACGTATTGTTCTTCCTGTGAAAACCAACGCACGGCCTTTGTAACCGCGAACTAGACTCTTATTAGTGCTGAGACACGCACTTTCTGCTGTTATTATCACCGCTATTGGTCTACCTGCTGTACCTACCTACCTAGGTACCTATACTGCTGTTGTAACCCTAAAATCCAGTGAAGCCAAGCCTCCGCCCCCAGCGTAACGCTGGACCAGAAGGGTGGGACGATCAAGGCATTACTCCGTACGCGCCGTGCTAATAAAAGGGACTAATCGGTATGTATTATTTCACAGAGCATTTTATAGCACATCACATCGGACTACAGAGCCAAGAGAGCCACTTGCCACCGCCATCTTGTCCTCCGGTTCTGAACTGTTTCAGCTTCTACCTTTTCTTTGCCAATCATCAGTCGATCGACCATCGTCTGCCGCCGGCTTACAACACCATGCTACATGTAGCACCAGACAGCAGGCGGCTAGTGACATTATAACGCGCAAGGTGAGGCTATATACAGTGCCAGCAAGCACGCGAGAGTATAGCTCTTTTATACAACGCGTTCAGTCCTATCAATAGCTAAACTCCATCGCGATTGAACATTTGTCGGAATTCATTGTCTTATTTTGCCGATCGCAGTCTCGACCCGAGAAACTAGGGAGGGACTTGTCCTACATTTATCCCTTGTCAATACAGTCCTCGCGGGCATCTCTTCTCTCATCTTCAAACTATTACTAGCCTGCCCTATAGGTTGCCAAGCCCAAGTGCTCGAAACCGAATAAGTCCATTGTCATATTTTCCTACGTTGGGTTTGGATCTTGCGCGCCGAAGGCAAGCAGCATAAGTGATTGATTATCCGCTGGTTCTTGTGTTCGACCGACGGCCAAGACCAACCTGGAGATTTCTTATCAGTGGGTGTAGTAGACCTGGACTGCTTTCAAAAAAAACCCGGACCAAGCTGAGAGAAATCCAAGAGACGCATCGAATATTTTCTAGACGCATGCAATGAGGGGCACAATGTAGTAACGCGGCTGATTACTCCACGGGTGTCGCATCGCTGGGAGGCTGACACTGCTTGTCGCCAAGCCTGGGCATCTTCACTCCTCCTGTCTTATCCGGCTAGGCCGATGTGTGGGAACATCGTGATAGGTTCGATGATGTGTCAGCGACCAGGTTATTGACAGATGCTCCATCACTGTCCCGCTGCTTTGGCTCTTTTTCTGGAAGCATGAGGAATATCTAATAAGAACAAGATGATCGCATTGCCAAGACTTCCTCCGGGATAAGCATGCATATTTATATATTGACCATCATGTCTCCCTTTGGGAGGTTTCGTGGTAATCAGCGTGTCTTCAATTAGAGTTAGAAGCCGTTCACTGCGTTTTAGGAACTACCTGACTTTATTCGACCCCATCTTCAACATCACCATGGTTCGTGCAGGTCTTTCGATCCTCACCCTTATGGTAGCTGCCCTTGGGTTGGCCGAGGACTCGTTATATAGTAAGCGGGCAACCAAGCGCTTCATCGACGACGAGGGCAACTACAATATCTCGTTCTACCACATCAATGATGTCCACGCACATCTAGACGAGTTCTCATCTTCGGGTACAGATTGTACCAAGCCTGAGAAGGGCTGCTATGGAGGTTATGCCCGCGTCAAGACAGTGCTGAAGGAGACGCGGCCAGACCACCCTGACAGCTTGCTGCTGAATGTAGGCGACGAATTTCAAGGTACTCTCTTCTACACCTTCTACGGCGGGGAGAAGATTGCCGAGACTCTTAACCAGGTATGGGAATATGCGAGGTTCTTAAGCACCTCGAAATGAGACTCACTGTAAAATTAGATAGGCTTCGATGCTATGACTCTTGGCAATCATGAATTTGATAGAGGCGACGACGAGCTGGGTGACTTTCTTAAGAACCTAACGTTCCCTATTGTATCCGCAAACATCGTGTCCGACAATAAGAAGCTCAATTGTGAGCAAAATCTTTGCCTGCTTATTATTCAGTGTTGCGAGGATGAGGCTAATCACTGGCTTCAGCTACGGTCAAGCCGTATCAGATCTTCGACAAGTATGGATTGGCAGTCATCGGTGTCACTACTGAGACAGTTCCTAGCATTAGTAACCCTGGCAAGGGCACAAATTTCACCAACGCGGTCGCGGCTGTCCAGGCCTCGATTGATGAGATCCGGAGTACTACCAATATTACCCGTATCGCTGCCATAACTCACGTTGGATATGAGGAGGACAAACGTCTAGCTCAAGAAACCTCTGGTTTGCAGCTGATTTTAGGAGGCCACTCTCATACCCTCCTTGGTGACGTAGAAGGCGCCGAGGGCCCGTACCCAACTATCGAGACAAACAAGGATGGCGACGAAGTCTTCATTGTTACAGCTTACCGATGGGGCGAGTATCTGGGCTACATCGACGTCACGTATGATGCTAAGGGGAAGATACTGGCATATCATGGAGCGCCTATCCACCTGACGAACACCACAAAGCAGGATGAAGAACTCCAGGCTCAGGTCGACGAGTGGAGAGGACCTTTTGAGGAATTCGCCGCCCAGGAGATAGGCAACAGCACCATTGTCCTCGACCAGACCACTTGCCAGAAGAAGGAGTGCGCATTGGGTGATCTAATTTCCGAGTAAGCTCGTTCACCCGCCAAGACTTTAATAAAAGCTGTTAACACATACTAGTGCCATTCTTCAGTATCGTCTTGATGGCGATAGCGACGCTGTCTTCAGTCTTGTTAATGCCGGTGGTATCCGTGCCACCATAGATGAAGGCACCATTACCCGCGGAGAAGTCCTAACTGCTTTCCCTTTTGGCAATGCCGTTGTTGAGGTCGAGTTCTCCGGCCAAGAGCTCTGGACGATCTTTGAAGGTATCGTCAGCGCTGTCAATCAGGTCAACCACAAGCCAGTCACGAGCTTCTTCCAGATCAGCAGATCTGTCAAGGTCGAGTATAACCCCGACAATGAGGTCGGTAAGCGGTTGGTTCACCTCACAATCGCCGATAAGGCTGTCGATATGAACGCTAAATACACGGTCGTCACCGTCGATTTTCTCGCCGGTGGCGGCGACAATTTCTTCTCCCCCATTGATAACCTTGTAGTCCTTGATACGTTGGATGAGGTGCTCGTCGAGTATATCAAGAAAGTCAGCCCCATTAACTTCGAGCTTGATGACCGTATAGCCGTTGTTGATGGCAGCGCCGAGGACGGTGGTAGTGGTAGTGGTAGTGGGAAGGAGACGACCCCTACCACGACGCCTACAGACGCCGCGCCAACTCCCTCTACAACACCGAATGGCGCAAACAGCGTGGCTATCGTTTCGGGCATTGTGCTCCTTGTATGGACTGCCCTATTAGCAGTTGTGGTCAAGTAAGAGACGATAGGTCTCATTCATCACAGGCGTGTGTATATAAAAGCCAACTAGAATATTATAATGTAATGAGCTACTATAAGTCCACTTCTAAGAAAAAATGCATCATCTTGATCGCTAACTAGCAAGTTCATGTGATGGTATATTCTCACCAGGCGTTGTGCCCCTTTTCCCCTTTTTTACAGACCCACATTCCCCCTTTCGGGTCTGCAAAAGTTCTTCGATGGGACATTTATGTTGGTATTTGAGTTCATACATTGCTGAAATACAACTATACTCGAGAAGGCTGTTTTCCATCTATTCCTTATGACCGGAAATACTTGCATTCATGCGATCTCTGATGAACTATTCGATATCCATCGTGCTTGGCTTCGCCCGCCCTGACCTGCGCTTGCGCTTGTCTGGACGTGTGCTTGGCTTGATCTGTGCCTGAGACGACTTGCATTTTGTTTGACTTGATTGGTGCTAGCTATGTTGCGATTTATGGCATGAGTGGCAAGTTAGAGGATGAAGCTTTATGAGCAGCTAGTTCAGAGATTTCGTCTTCAAGGAACCGGAGATTGAGAAGATGGGTAGTCTTGGATCGCCAAAACGCGGCGGGCTGGCCGTCGGGACACCACAAAATCTCTATCGGGTCCGGGTGGTGATAATCTGTCGCGCGGACGTATCGGGTGGGTCAGTCCGGGCGCCTGGACGTGGATAACTCTGAGCAAAACCGGTTACATCCTCCCATTCGGAGTTGAAGAGGTAGATCCGGCCTTAAGTGGTAAGACTTTGATTCCTATCACTTGGATCACTTAGCCCCTAGGGAATATATAAAATCTAATGAGCGGGCAAACTGAAGGTTCTAGTAATGCTGTTTCTCGGCTTGTTAAAGTCTTGTTCAATAGCTAATTATATGCTATCTTTATCACATGATTCGTACTTATACACCATCCCTCTTCCCGTGAAGAATCATCCAAGAAACCAATTTCGCCCCATTCATCACTCACCTTCAAGACCACATATGTTTGGTGCCCACTCCCACATTCCCAGTCCCAGTCCCAGCCCCGGTCCCGGTCCCGGTACTGTGTCCCTGATGAGCACCTACACCATCCGAGGGAGGAGCCAAATCTCCAGGCGTAGGCTGATCACCCATCTCTTTTATAATATTAGCATCAGCGCCCTTTCCCTCAGCCGCCTTCAACACCTCTGAAAGCTGTCTGCCGCCTTCCGGCCACATGACAAGGTCTTTACTCTCTTTTCCTTTCGCTGCTAAGTTCACCTGTCCCTTCAAGATCTTTTCCACACTAATCTCGCGCTCGCCGTAAAAAGCGGCGTTGGCATCTTGTCGCGCCACGATGACAGTTCCATCTGCTTGTATGCCGGCGTAGAAGCCGCGCGACTTCATGTAACTCCACACCGGTTTATTCTCACATCCGCCGCTACTTTTGGGCCTGGCGTTGGCGTTGGCGTTGGCGCTGGAACCGGCCTGTAATCCGGGATTTGGAGTACTCTCCTTCTTAGGCGCCGATTTTCCACCAAACGCAGTCTCCAAGCCGCCCCCAGCACCGACAGGGCCGGCAACAACAGCGAGCTCGCCACCAAGAGAGACGCGCGCGCGGCGGGCGAATGCATCCACGGCCGACTGCGTATTGAGCACGCAGACGCAGTCATAAATATCGAGTCCGATCATGAAGCCCGCGCCGAGAGTATGAACGAGGAATCCCGCGGGCGGCGACCAGGAGCCATCTGGTAGCCGGGCCACGACGACGCCGGAACCGCCCGCGCCCGAAATATGCAGGCCCGTGCGGAACGTCGTGAAGATGGCCAGGCCCTTCGCGTTCGCGATGGCGGAGGTGGGGATCTTGACGAGGACTTTGGATTCCCCGCTCGGACCGGGAGATTTGGGGTCTCCTGGCGATGGTGCCGGATGCTGAGACTTAGTGGTATAGAATCCATCCTCTACAAGCAATCAAGCCAGTTAGTTCACAGTCTCCTTACGGAGCAGAGAGAAAGGTACAAGTTTGGAGATGTAGGAAACACTTAAAATAACTCACTGCAGAAACTCTTCAGAATGCGCGCTGCCTTGTCACATTCTTTGTCCATGGTTGTAGGCCAGAAGGCCTCGGAGCCCAGCTTATTCGTGAGCTTATTGATAGGACCGCCAGCCTTGATACCCCATTGGTAGAGCTTCTGCCCAAAGCCACCATGCTTACTAGATGATGAAGATGCACCCGTGGTGCTCTGAGCCTGTGCTGGTGCCTGTGCTGGTGCCTGTGATGGCGACTTGGGAGGTGGAGGGAACTGTGGCCCTGACGATGAAGAAGGCCGCGGTGGTAAATTTGGAGGGAGGGGCAGCTTTTCATCTACGAACTCAGGGCCCTGCCCGAACTCCTCAGAATAGCTTGGCGGCGGAGGAAAATCAGGCGGCGGTTCCGCAGCATGAGCATAAGCTTGATTTGGTGGCGGACCTGGTGGTGGAGGTGGAAAGTATTGTTGCTCACCATGGCTAGCAGCAGGAGGTGGTCCTGGAGGAGGTGGCGGATAATACTGCTGCTGTTCATGGCCGGTTGATGGTGGTGGTGGGAAGAAGCCCTCTTGTTTCTCTGTCTGCTCCTGTACCGTCGACATAGGCGACTGGTTGTATTGCTGGTGATGCGCAGCTGGCGTGGTGCCTTGTGGACTTACAACACCGACAGGGTTTGACTGCAGTGGGTGTGGCCGATAGCCATCATCACCAGCTAACTCGGCTGGAACATTCGCAGGAAGCTCTGTTGGCTGATTGTAATAATTTGGGTTGGTGCCAGATATGCCGGCGTGATCTGGATGTGCACTCATGACTGACAGGTCTTTCGGAGGTGGATGGTTTAATTGAGGTTGAATGAGGCGGATGTATCGATAAGATGATGAGGTAGAATCGAGTGGGATTGATGAAGCAAACAGAAGTCGGGTTTATGTAGGTCGAAAGTAAGTAGGCTCCCGTCATACAGGAGTTAGAAAAGTGGCTTGGATATTGGGCTAGAAGACTACTATGAAACGCTGTCGTATTGGTTCTCTGCCAGCCTTGGGTATATTTTACACGTCGTTGATGGTGGCTTAGCTTTCTATGGTAGCCTATCTTGAGACAAGCTACACACCTGCTCGCTAAGAAAGTCAGGAAATACCAATTTTGATAATGAATAGTGACTACTATCCAGTGAAGAGGCGAGACGAAACTGCAGTGGATGTTGGCAATGTACCTAAATTCATGTAGCTTGGCGCACGTACACCTGTTCTGAACAAGCGAATTGACGATTTAATTATATTTAGAGGCGAGGGGACGCGGCCTGATGTCATTGCCACCATTTTACCGCAGCAGTCAAGCAGCCTGACTATCTTTATCTTCGGAGCATCCTTGCTACTGGTACGGTAGTGGGGCCGAAGAGGGAATAATACCTAGGTATAGACAGAGCTTTGAGTGCCATTCATCTTATAGCCTATCCAACTGCTTTCAACTTCAGGAGTTGACAAGTCTGCGTGGACAAGAAGCTCTTCCAGTGTTGAAGTAAACTGTATGCATATAAGTAGTAGAGACTAAGTGTCACTCGCGATTGGCGCCAAGCACAGAACAAGACCTTGGAGATAGCAATCAACCGCGAAAGAGAGCTAGGATATCATGCAACGCTCCTTTAAGAATTCTACCAAGCACCCCAGATGCGCTATCTGCCTATCGTATCTTACTTTCTGCATGATCCATATTACTTTACATCGAGTACACTACAAGTACAGACCCTCTGGTTCTCCTTCTTGCTTGGTACGGAGCACTCTTTCTCGCGCCGCTCGGAAGTCCGCCATCTGTACGCGCATACGGCGCTCGCGCAGCGCCATGAGACCTGCCTCGGAGCAGATGGCTTTGATATCAGCTCCAGACAGATCATCTTTCTGGCTGATGAACTCGTCGAGATCTACGTCCTCGTTTAGACTCATCTTGCTGGTGTGCAAATTGAAGATCTTGCGCTTCGTGTTCTGGTCAGGGTTCTCAAAGAGAATCTTACGGTCGATACGGCCAGGGCGAATTAGCGCCGGATCTAGCGTCTCGATCTTGTTGGTGGCCATGATGACCTTGACATCGCCTCGGTCGTCGAACCCGTCCAGTTGGTTGAGTAGCTCTAACATGGTTCGCTGTACTTCTCGCTCTCCACCAGACGTGGATTCATATCGCTTCGTACCGATAGCATCAATTTCGTCAATGAAGACAATGGAAGGGGCATTTTCAGCAGCGACCTGTGCAGTGTACGTTAGTCTAGTAAGGATGGAAAGGCGCGCGCGAGAAATTTACCTGGAAGAGCTGGCGAACCAAACGAGGTCCATCGCCCAAGTATTTCTGAATCAACTCGCTACCAACAATGCGTAAGAACGTAGCCGAGGTCTGATTTGCAACCGCTTTAGCGAGCAACGTCTTGCCGGTGCCAGGAGCACCGTAGAGGATGACACCCTTAGGCGGCTTGATACCCATCTCTTCGTACAGCTCGGGGTGCAGCAGCGGTAGTTCGACCGATTCTCTGACTTCCTGGATTTGTTGTTCCAGGCCTCCAATATCGGCATACGACTCCGTCGGGGCCTTGTCTAGTTTCATAACGTTGACAGCAGGGTCCGTATCATCTGTAAGCACACCAACAATAGAAACGCTCTTATGATGTAGTAAGACGGATGCACCCGGCTCGAGCAGATCCTTGTCCACGAAGCTCATGATGCTCACGTAGTACTCGGGACCAGTAGTGCTAGAGACAATGGCGTGGTCATCGTCAATCATCTCCTCAAGGGTGCCAACTCCCATGGGGCTGCCGCGCATGTCATCGACCCGTCCCCGTTCGTCGGCCATTCGATCACCAGCTTCGGGGTCGGGAGCTGGGCCGGTGTTGTCCTTGGCGGCCTTTGCCTTGCGCAGGCGCTCCTGGTTCTCGACATATTCCTCTTCGAGAAGTAGATGATCGTGGATGCGTTGCATTCGGAGCAGACGAAGCTTGCACCGGCTGGTCGGGTAGACGGCAGGGAGCTTAGCGGCAGCAGAGGTGCCGGTGGCCTTTCTCTTCTTGCGGCCGATGCGGGTAGTCGGTCGTGGAGGTGGTTCGTACTTGGGCTTATCCTTCTATTGGATTGAGAGTAGGTTAGAAAAAGTTGTACTTATTCAAACATCATGGCCGTCGACGCTCACCTTCTTGTCCTTGTCATCTCTCCCATCCTGGCCGGGACCACCCATTCCAGACTGATTTTGACCCTGGAGTATATTGTTAGCAAGAGGGAAAGGAATGGCGATAATTGCGTAGTAACATGCTCACCATCTTGACTTGGTGTGTTGCGAGACGGGTCGCAAGCCGGAGACGTAACGGGAAGCTTTGAGAGGTGGTAAGATCGGTATTCGAGAAGCTGAAAATATGACGCGGATCAAATGTTGTTGTGCAGCACCTTGTTTTGACACAGGTGACGAAGAGTTGGGGAAGAGATGGCGTTCAAGACCGTTGATGATGGAATAGAATACAGAAGATTCCAGTGATGGGAGGTGGATATGAGATGGCGAGGCTTTGGAGACGTTTGGAGCTTGTAGCAGTAGGTAGTAGGTAGGTAGCGCAAGTTCTATGTACTGTAGGTTAGCTCTGTAATCAGGCGTCAAAATGGCAACGCGTGCAAGTTTCCACCGAATCGAGGTACGTACCTCCTGCCAAGCTTCCAAGTGGGCCCCACCTGGTCACCTACATTCTGACAACTGGTGTCAGCTGTCTCTATTTTACAGAGATTAAGTGGAAGTTGCGTCGGGTCGGGTCAATTAGAAGAACTGCAGGTGGAGACCTCAAGTCTCGTCAGGCGGGTCCTTTTTCATGTGCTGCTGCTGCTGTGTTTTGCCGGGGCCCCTGTCTCTCTCTATGCCAAGGTAATCTTTTGGTACAGGCCAGTTCCAAATTATCGCTGCATACTGGGAGCTTCATTCTCTGAAAATCACTCTCATATCTCATCGCCATCCCTTCGTCTTCGCCTCGGTCTCCGCCCACCCTTCCTATCTGGTCTTGCTGTTGTAAGGAGCCAATTCGGTTGCTGCTGTTGAGCTTCCCTTAAGCTAGTAAAACCAGCTTTCCTTTGCGCAGTATCTCAAGATGCAGGCTTTCCGTCACATGAGGCCGGGCGCTCTGCGCCAAATCTCCAAACGCGCATACAGTTCTTCCCCCTACTCCCAGACCATCGATAACCTGCGCATCAACGGCGAAACGAAAGTCCTTTTTCAGGGCTTTACTGGAAAGCAGGGAACGTGAGTTTTCCCTATTCTCTTATCTATAGGTCTACTCTACCGAATCAAGCACGCCATGCTGACTTGAAGCTCTCTATAGTTTCCACGCCCAACAAGCGATCGACTATGGTAAATACTACCCTCACTATTCCTCGAGATAGCCTAGATGATGGAGCTCCGGATGGAATTGGGTCTGATACATGTTTGCGACAGGTACCAAGGTCGTTGGAGGCACAAACCCCAAGAAGGCCGGCCAGGAGCATCTCGGCCTGCCTGTCTTTGGAAACGTGAGCGAGGCTGTTAAGGAGACTGGCGCTACAGCTACCGCCATATTCGTACCGTAAGTCTTGCAAAAAGCCGCAGGGTCTGAGTGTAAGAAGACGGGTCGCTGAACGAACGAATAGGCCGCCACTGGCTGCTGCCGGTATCGAGGAGGCTATTTCTGCCGAGATCCCCCTGGTTGTTTGCATCACTGAGGGTATTCCCCAGCATGGTACGTCTTGTCTCGATATTTAAATCTCCCGGGACATGAAATCGTGTTGACAGATCTTCAGACATGGTCCGCATCACCCATATGCTCAAGACGCAATCCAAGACCCGCCTCGTCGGCCCCAACTGCCCCGGTATCATCGCTCCCGGCCAATGCAAGATTGGTATCATGCCCGGTTTCATCCACAAGCGCGGCCGCATTGGTATCGTCTCTCGTTCCGGCACCCTGACATACGAGGCCGTCAACCAGACCACACAAGCTGGCCTCGGCCAGTCGCTCGTCGTTGGTATTGGTGGCGACCCCTTTAGCGGAACCAATTTCATCGACTGCCTCAACGTCTTCCTCAAGGACGAGGAGACTGATGGTATCATCATGATCGGTGAGATCGGTGGTTCGGCTGAGGAGGATGCCGCCGACTTCCTGCGCGACAACAACACTGTCAATGGCGGTAAGCCCGTCGTCAGCTTCATTGCCGGTATTAGCGCACCCCCTGGACGGCGCATGGGCCACGCTGGTGCCATCGTATCCGGTGGTAAGGGTGGTGCCGACTCCAAGATCAAGGCCCTGGAGGCAGCCGGTGTCATCGTGGAGCGCTCACCTGCTAATCTGGGACGTGCCATGCGCGAGGCTTTCGTCAAGCGGGACTTGTTGTAAACTGGGCGGTGGTAATGGGCGGTGTATAAATATCTATAGATAGAGGTTCTCTGGCATCTGGTGGCTTTTCATTAATCATCTGTCGAATACAGCAAGCATGATCAATACCACCCCTCTGGCGTATCACATAAGTCAAGCAGATATGTACAAGAGCATACAGCTGTTTGTTTATTTGGGATGAACCAACTATCAGGTCAGTAGCATGCAAAATTATGAGTCAAGACAAGGCTGTATGTATGTGGATTTAGCTTGGTTGACGGGTTCACCAGGGTGTTGGACCTGAGCTTCCATATGAGTTAGCTTTACAATAAGCTTTAATATCAAGTCGCTTTGAGTAAGCTCAAGTGATATTGAAGTCTTATAGTAGAATAAGTGACAAAAGTAGTGCTTTTTATCTGCAAGTGTAATTAGATAGTAGCTTTTGAGTGAGAAAGAAAAGAATATATAACCATAAGGCCGCAGTTCCAGTATAAGCCAACATGAGGCGGCATGAGTATCTAAGACTTGGAATTCCACCTGGCCATATTATTACATGCGAAGCCTATCCATTAAGGAGCAAGCTTATTTGGAGTTGAGAACTTAGATTTCATATGATTCCATGGCCGATCTCGAACATGTTAAGGCCAAAATACAGTGACACTAGAATACTCTGTCTAGATACCTATCCGGATACTACCCCGGCCCCTCATGGTATTATTCTCTACGAACACTTCATGTACAGACATTAAGTTCATGGTCTAGTCTAGTAACTGGCCTAAGGGACTATTTAGCCTTTTAAACTCTTCATTTGAACGTTCTTATATACATCAAATTAAGTGGTTAATAAGTAAGGATATCTTAACCCCCAGCTAAAAGACAGAGTCTCCCACGAGGAGAACCCCGGTGTCGATCCACCACCGTACATTAAGTCCATATCACACCCCGCATGAGCGTGCAAACGGCCTCTCTGGTCCAAAGTTGTTGAACTGCCGTGCCCGGGATCCCCGCATGTCAGCCGCCATGCTCTTGTATTATCACAGACATTATAAGTGTGAATTAAAGGGAAGACGGGGGGTTCCAAGATGTAGCTGTGATCAGCCCTACTGTAGTCTAATATTTGAACTCATCTCATCCTTGTCCTACATATCCTATAAAGAGTTGAAGCTTCATGCACCCCGCGTTTCTATTTTCTCCGTGCTTACCCACCCAACGACTGGTTCAATATACCTAGATTGCTGATTTACTTACAACATACCGAGGTTTGAAGTTCGTCCATAGTTCAACCAGAGCTTCAAACTTTCGGCCTTCGTCCCAAAGAAAAATCAACGCCGCAATGGTCGACGACGTAGAAAAGTCCGACACTACCCACGCCTCCCTTGAAGACCCCGCGGATAAACCGGACCACAAAGACAGAGTCGAGGAAGTATTGCCAATCTCGCAAGAAGCAGTCCAGGACGTCTACCATGTTCACCTCAGCTGGAGATCATGGGTATGTTTACCTAGTTCTCATTCTATTCGTATATACACAATCCCCTTGTCATCTAGTCTCGTTCTCTAACACACATACTGATCGTTTTCGTGGATAGCTCGTGGTCTTTATAACCTGTTTCGCGTGAGTACGATAGACTGGCTTCATCTATCCACTCCAGAGTCGAAACTTGACTAACATGAAACTGTATTTCCATAAACTAGTATTATGGCGCAAGTCTTCGTAGTCGTCGCAGCAGGATCTGTCATTGCCTTCATCATCAGGGACCTGGGAGACGCACCCTTAGCAGGGTGGATTATCCAAGTACTGCCCCCTCTCCCCTTATTCTTCTTTCCCAAACCCATTATCCATCTTCAGACACACTACTTTCACTTTAGCATCTCAAACGGCATCAGCCCAGCCCTCTTCTGATGTATGCTTATACCACAGGGCCCCCTCCTCATCCAAAGCGTCCTCTCCCCCATCATCGGCCGTCTCTCCGACGTATTAGACAGGAAATATCTCGCCGCCATCCCACCCCTGATAGCATTCATCGGAGCCGTAGTTTCAGCCACGGCCACGTCGATGGCGGTCCTGATCGGCGGCGGCATCTTGATAGGGACCACGCTGTCCACCATCTCCATCGTCCAGGCCATACCGTCCGAGATCTTACCCCTGAAATACCGCGCTCTCGCTAATGGCTTTGCTTTTGTCGGGGGTGCTATTGGAGGTTTGTACGTGCCACGTCTGAGTTGAATCATATATACCTACCCATACCCATACCCATATATATATATATATATATCAGATCTCTTATTCTTAGAAACACGAACATCAACTAACAACCCCCTAGAATCGGCTCTCTAGGCGCAGGCGCCGTGACAAACGTAAGTCCAAGCGGGTGGCGCTACATCTTCTGGATCCAAGCCGCCTTCCACGGCATCACATCTCTCGGGCTCCTATGTTTCTACTGGCCGCCAAAGCGGCCACACCACGAGAGACCCAAGATGGCGCTTCGCGACTACGTCTGGGCCTGTGATCCCATCGGCTCCTCCCTCTTCATCAGCAGCGCGACTCTTCTCCTGCTCGCCCTCGACTGGGCCGGCGGCGCATACGCGTGGTCCGATGCGCACGTCGCCGCGCCGTTGAGCTTGGGTCTTGTGTTATTGGTAGGATTCGCGGCGTACGGTATGTGTATCTCATTTATCTCATTTATCTCTCCCCTCCCATTGGCACACGAAACCAACACGACGAGAGCATGAGCATGAGCATAAGCACGAGCACGAACTGATACCCACACCCATCCAGAATGGAAAGGCCGATCCGACGGCCTGATAGCACACGTCTTCTTCCAACAGAACGCCAATTTCACCTACGCCGTCTTCGCCTTCGCAGTCGAGGGCTGGATCTTCTACAGCGCCGTCAACTCCGTCGTGCCCCAGATCGTCCTGCACCTAGGTTTCGAGACGGACGCGTGGCAGATCTCGATCCGGCAGCTCAGCTACCAACTACCTGTCTTGTTCGCCTCGGTCCCGATCACGTGGTACGCGACGCGGTTTAAGGACCTGCAGACGCCTTTGCTTGTCACGTTTACCATCTTTCTGGTAGTGTAAGTTCGCCCAGACCACGAAATTCTGACAAGATACTGATGAAGCTGACAAAATACAGCACAATATCCTACGCCAACATCAAACCGACCTGGAACAGCCCGCAGATCGGCTTCGGCGTACTCGCGGGAATTGGCCAGGCCGGACCTTTAACACTACTAGTAGCATGCGTGCAGTTCACAAGCCCTCATGCGTTCCTCTCGACGGCGACGGGGTTGGCATTCTCGGCTCGAGCCATCGGCGGCGCTTTCGGCTCGGCTGTTCTAAACGCCATTATCAACGGTCGCCTGAGTGGGCACTACGGCTCTGCCGTATCAGGGGCTGCTGTGGGTGCCGGCCTTCCTGAATCAAGTGTACCCGCACTTCTGCAGGCGTTTGAGTCGGGAGAAATTGGGTTGGGGACTGTCGAGGGCGCCAATTCGACCATCTGGGAAGTTGCCGCGAGAGCGAGTGAGTGGCAATACGCGTATGCCTACCAACTGGCCTGGTCGAGCATAATACCCTTTGTCGTCTTAGCCATCGTCGCGGTGGCACTACTAAAAGGCGTGAAGGATCTCATGACGGAAAAGGTTGAGGCTACGGTGGAGCACATTGAAGGGAATTGATACGGTCGTCGTAGTCTTGTCTACCTACCTAGGTACATATCGATGCTCAAAATATACTGTATATGGGAATACTTGGTAAAGAATGGTTCGTATAGTGATCTGATAAATAATTTTTAGTTCTTTAATTATATATATATAGATGATTTTGAGTACCTGGAACAAGCTACCTACATCTAGTTTGGATAATATATGGCCACATAACGCCTAGAGTAATCCAACTCTGTCATTGGCTAGCTCTGCCAATGGTTGTTCCATGGCAACCGCGTTTGAGCTTGAGTTCGCATGATCCAACGCCGCGTTTTAGCACCGCTAAGGCAAACATAGGATTGCCTTGCGCTGAACATCATTTCATGGACAAGCCCTTTGGATTGTCACTGTTCAGACTGCGCCGCATTTAAGCCTAGTAACGGGATGCTTTTAGAAGCAAGCGTTCAACTCTGGCTGCGTTGCTACCTTTGTATACCCCGAGATTCAAAACCGAGCATTTTAAGACATCTCATCATGGCCCCTGGGGTCGTCCATCGAGCCACTTGCTCATATAAGGACCATCAAGCCAATACCCGAGTTTTTTGTAGTAACTTCGAACTCCTACGCCACTAATAACGCTGATCTTATCGCTCCCGTGTTCATCGCGGGCGATACGTTCGGCCTCCTCCATCAATAAAGTCCCAAATCCTTGATGTTGAAACTTTTTGGGATCTCTCGCGTGTACAGGTACGGCTGTTCCATATACGTGAAGTTCTCGGACAAGGCTTGTTTGCTGGCCAATGAGCTCTTCGCGATAGGTGTACTTCTGGGAGCATTTCCTAAGTCTTAGAAGACCAACCAAAATGTCTTGTTTGGGGTCTTCGTAGGCTAGGAAAGTCTCCCATCCGCCATTTGCAGTGTAATCCCGCCGCACAAGCTCGATCTGGTTCGGCCGTATCTTGTGCTTGACCTCGTTAATACCAACCTCGCGGGTCCTCACATCGCGGCAAGTAGTACCAAAATCTTTCATTCGAGCTAGAGCCAGTTCTCTCAAGTTTCCGTTCTCTACACCTGAGGTGACTAGAGGCATAGGAATATCTCTTTGCACACGATAGATTCTCGTCCACGGAGGGACCAGAGCCAATATGCGAGCTACGATGTCAATGAGTGCATTGGGCGTGTAATTCTGATACCTGCCGGTTCGCCAGAGCTCGTAGAGACCAGTACCGCGGATAACAAGAGTCGGATAAATCTTAAGCCCATCGGTTCGAAAGGCCGGGCTCTCAAAATATTCCCGGAATTGATCGAGGTCGCGCTCCATGCCAACATTGGGTAAATCGGGCATCATGTGTGAAACAACCTTGAAACCGGCGTCTTTTGAAAAACAGAAGGTTTCGGCGACGGCGGCAACGGTGTGACCTCGGTTGGTGTCGCGCGCGACGTCCTCGTACAAGGACTGTACGCCCACCTCAAGTCGGGTGCACCCGTATCGGAGCATATCACTGAGGTGTGGTTGCAAGCAATAATCGGGTCTCGTCTCGATGGTGATGCCGACACACTTGATGTTGCTCATCTCACCAGCCTCTACGGCCTCGTCGACGTTGGTCGTCTGATAGCCGCTCAGGGCATTATGGAGTTGGGATATAAACTCTTCCCGGTAGGGGATGGGCAAGGACATGAAGGTGCCCCCCATGATGATGTATTCGACCTTGTCGACAGAGTGGCCGAGGGACTTGATTTGATCGACACGGCCGCGGGCTTGCTCGAAGGGGTCGTAGCGGGCACGAATTGCGCGCATGGAAGTGGGCTCGTATCCGGTGTAAGACTGTGTACTGTACTCAAAATCGGAATCGGGACCACCAGGGCAGTAAACGCAGATGTTGCCTGTGTAAGCAATATGGGGGCAACGATGAGGTTTGCACATGACAGCGACGACAGCAATTCCCGACGAGGTTCCTGTTAGATAGTCAGTCAATACCGGGGTTACTGATTTAAGGATGACAGAGACGACATACGAATGGGTTTTGCGACAAGCTTATGCATAATATATTTCTTGTAGTGCTCAGGAACAGCGGCAATGATGGCAGTGAGTGGCGGGATGTTGGTGAGCTTGTGCTTCTTGGACAACTTGGAGCGCAGGCCGTTGAGGTTGACATCCTTTTTAGGGTTCTTGGGATCCTTGGAGGCTTCATGATCCTCGATCAGGGCGTTTGCTATATCGGCGCAGCATCGTAAGAAGCGCTCGTTTTCGGGAGGGAGGTTGGCATCTTTCTTTTTGCGGGTGGTTGTAGTGGTGGCGGTCACCGTTGTTGTGGCCATGTTGATGGCTGTCGCATCGATTGATTGCTAGTGAATTAGAGTTGTTCGGTCGATGTTCTTGGGTTCGAGGTCGTAAGTTGGACGTTGGACGTTGAACGGTGTATATGATGGTACCTAATCAGAAAATGTTTGGAAGAAGATTGAGGCAATGTTGAGATTCTTCTATGAGTCTACTAGATGGTGGGGCATTTTGACATGGGATGGGGAAAGATAGCTAGTACCTACTATAATACATTTCCCATACAGTGCTAGTTTAGTTATCTAATCAGCTATCTAATCGATAGATGACTGCCATGACTGGAGTGCGGGGTTGTAGTGGTACCTTCTATATGGAACATACAGCCAATGATGAAACAAGCTGTAACCAGACGGCGGGGTCGCCTAAGGTACCCTGTTTTACACCTTCATTCATTGTCTCCTTCAGGGCGGTACTTACATGTACTACCTTACGGTAAATCAGTCTAGTAGTACCTCGGTACCTAGGTATGTACATATGTGTAAAAAGGGGGCTTGGTTGGCTGAGACTGTCTGTCCAATGGCATCATCTGGTCTACCTAGAGTTGCTTGTGCATTTGAGCTCTTATGAGGCTGGCTGTGATGCCTCAAATCTCTCCTCACTGTCCTACCCCTTCAACGACGCATTTCTTGCACAATCTGCCCTTTCTCACTACCTACGGTACTTCACAGTAGATTTTCTGCTTACTAGTATCATTTAAAAACTCTCGTTGACTTAAGATTCCTCTTTCCTAGGACCTACGTACCTACAACTAGGCAGGCATTTCTCCCTGCCTTATTATTCACATTCACCAAAAAAAGGGCCCAAGTCCAGAGAAACGGAACAGATAACTCGCGATAATATATACCTCCTTAAATCATCCTGACCGACTTGAGTTATCTCTCTTCCCTTTCAGAGTCCAGAGACCCAAGACCCAGACCTCAGACCTCAGACCCGAGTGTACCGTCACTACCTCTCTCTCTCTGTCGCCAGTAGCTATCTTGTGCCGCTTCATCATCGTGAAGATTCCGATCGAGCCGAACCGCCCGACCCAGCGATCGAGTGACGCACTTGTCGGACGATATAGCCAAAAACGGTCTGACTGCCAACAGCCATGTCGTCGAGTCGGGCGCGCCGGGTAGCCAAGGAGTTAAGTGACATGGCTGCAGATGCAGCAAGCTCCAACATCTCGGCTCAGCCTGTCGGCAACAGTGGCGACTTGACGCATCTCAAGGCCTGCATCTCTGGACCTCCCAGCACCCCTTACGAGGGAGGCCGGTTTATCGTCGATGTCAAGATTCCTACCGAATACCCATTTCGTCCTCCTGTTATGAAGTTCGACACTAAAGTTTGGCATCCCAACATCAGTAGCCAAACCGTACGTCAACCTCGTCATTCTGCTCTCGACTAACTTATTAACTACCTATACTGCAGGGCGCCATTTGCCTCGACACTCTCAGTACCGCCTGGTCACCCGTCCTCACCATCAAGTCTACGCTGCTGTCCCTCCAGTCCCTCTTCGAGAGTCCCGAACCTAAAGACCCCCAAGATGCCGAGGTCGCTAAGATGATGATTAATGATCCCGAGGGCTTCAACAAGAAGGCTCACGAGTGGGCCGTTCTTCACGCAGGTGCTCCCAGAAACGACAAGTTCCAAGCAGTCAAGCCTCGTACCATCGTCAACCCGCAAGAGAGAGTGGACGAGAGCCGGTAAGATCCCTAGCCTTCCTCCGTGTTTAGCCAGATCAAGTCATGCTAAGTCGGCTGCTTCCTCCCAGATACCAAGGCTACAACAAGGATCTCATCAACAGATTCGTAAATATGGGCTTCGATATTGACCGAGTTGTTGAGGCATTCCAATACGTCGGGATCGAAACCTACGGCGGTGAGGATATAGAGTTAGAGGCAGAGTACATGGGTGATATCACGGCTCGGCTACTCGGTGAACCGTAGTAGCTGCATCCACAACCAAATGTCTTGTGAGACTTATTTCCCCTTCCCTAGCCGTCAAGCGTTGCTTTTCTTTTTCAGCAGTATCATTAACATTAGCATACGTGGATTTTGCACAGAAAGAGGATATCCCGTAGCCGTTCGCATTTCGCAATCTGGGTTCCTACTTCCATCTGGAGTAGGTAGAAGTATGGAGATTTTCACAAATACTGCATGAGGGTCTCAGGCGTTAAGGGGTTTCAAAGTGAAAGAGCTCGGGCCATCATTAATGCAATTCAGCTTGCCCAGGTATCCTTCCATGATTGTTTCGTTCGTGATGAGTTAATCCCTGCCAAAACGCTCGAGGTTATGGTCGGTAATATGGCCAATCGCCACATTTGTTGTGACAGTTTATGAACTTGGCAATAGGCACCTCTTGAAAAAATTGATGTCACTTTCTGGCTAGATTGCAGAGCGAATAAGATCAAACCACTAACAAATCTAGTGCATGTAACTAAAACATTATTCTGTCGGAGGACTTAGGCATTAATGAGGCATCAACGGGAGGTACCACAAACCGGATTCACCAGCTCATCAGACTAAATGCGTTGCCGTCAACCCTTTGTCAATATTTTCCCCTTCACTAAGATCTAAGATCAAGAGGCTCAATGGCATTCATGTTCCAAAGCTCAGTAAGATATAGTTTTTATATCAAGTCAACGAGTTCTTAAAACGCCGTGATCTAAATCGATGGTACGTATGCTAAGAGTAATAGAGATACTACTACTGGAACATGCGACTCCATGCCTACTTAAAATCCTAAACACGGTCACGAGTATTGGATCCAAGCCATCTAAGTTCGCAAAAGCTAAGCATAGCTATAAAGTCAATGGGGGAAACGGACTGTAGAATATTGATAGCTTGCATGCTTTAACTAGTAAAAATTACCTAATAATGATTTTTAATTAAGAGTTGCTAGAGCCACTAAGGACACTAACCAGGCGCCCAGACGGGAGTTTGCTATCTAGACGCTCTCCGGCCCGATGCGGTCCGTACCAGTCCTAGCATTTGACTTCGTGAATTCTAGCCAATTAGCCAACAGGACTCGAGAGGCTAGCAGAGAGATTGAGGCACGGCTGGATGCAGATACTGCTATGCTGCAGCAGCAACACCAACGTGTCCAAGGGCGTTGAATTCGAGAGCTTGAGGCCTACAGAGGGCTACGGAGGGTGGCTGGCATTGACTGTATTTAGGTAGCTAGCTGTACATGCCGGGCCGTATCGAGCCGGAGGTTACTCGGATAAGGAACTTTAGGTGCCCGGTTAGCAACGCTCTTTTAATTTCTTCTTGAAAATAACCTAGATTAAGCTCTAACTACTGCTAAGTATAATACATCTAAAGTAGAACATGTAATACTATCTAATTTTCTGTATAAGCCATGTAAACTACCTTGTTCTTATTGCTACGGAAGCTGCCGAAGAGATAGTACTTATCAAGGCAGTTCTTTTCTTATCTACATTTCTTTATCTCAAGTAAAGGAATCGAGAGGGGAAAAAACCTAGCTATCCGTTGTATAGTTTACCCAAGACAAAGAGCGCGCCAAAATCTAGATTCTAATACGTATATTACAAGGTGTGAAAGGAGGACCAGCCTTTAATTCCACTCAATCAAGGGTCACTTTTAACAGCTTGCGTCTAAAATCCATCAGTCCGAATCTATACGCCGTCCCTCGATGACCAAGCCAAAACACCTTGCCAATAGAACAATCCCAAACCTGTAGCCCATCCTTCCACGACCAGATAACTCCTTGCCAGCAATATCAAAAAGCACGGTCTCCCCCAAACACCTCGATGGCCGTTCATTCTCGAAGTCCACCCACTGCTCCCAGTTGATTTATATCAGGGGTTGTCAACTCCAACACCCTGAAGAAGAAGGCACCAACAAACGCATCAGGGATTTCTCCCATTCTGCGCTCTGGTGCTCCAAGAGCCGGATTGCGGACCACTTGTGCCACTGCCGAAGTCTTTCTGCCAGCTGGAGGTGAAAGCAGTTGAATAAGCCATGAGAGGCCGGGCAGTGTTGTGGGCAGATGAGCTTTGGCTTGAAGATCCGCCGATATCAAGCTCTCGGGGGTAGGGAGGTGCGGATCCTGAGCCAGATGCCCACGTTGTTGTCGAAGTGATGTAGGCTGATGATTTGGACAGCGATGGAGAAGTTGAGTGAGGCATTTCAACAATGATTTGAAGTCAGGTATGGTTCAACGGCTGGGAAACAGTGACGATCGTCGTATAGTTTTGGGTGTTGGGCTTTGAGTTTAACTGGTAGTCTGGTTATACGATCGAGCTTCCACGAAACGTCAGTTCGATCTCCCATTTATATACACAAATTCATCAGCAACTCAACCCCTATGCAGCCCATCTTCTGTATTTCAAAACTCGTCAGCAACTTCATCCCACCGCAGTTCGTTTCAGTCCTCGACTGAGGCCACGGCGTCCTGACCTATCCGGAGCCATTACAATTAGTACTAAGAATACTATCGGGGGCGGTTCGCGTTCAGCTGGACACAGCTGAGATGACGGCATTTTCCACTTTGCTCAATCAACATCAAGAAAAGAAAGATAAAGACATGTGATTCTGCTAGACACCCCAAATTAATTTTGGTGTTGAGAAGTTGCCTCGGCATTAATATGTTGAGGTGTTATGCAGGTAAGCAAGATTGGGGTATGAGGCCTCAAAATTGTTGATACCACCAGGCCGTCAGCCTTAAGTTAGATTGCAGGGAAGACGTCTTGTATGAAACGCTGCAAGTATATGTATAGAATGACGTAACCGAACAAAATTAAGGAAGAAACGATCGATGTATTATCTTATATGCCGATTTAGGAACTGAAACGTTCTAGAAATGGAACACATTGAATATAGGCCGGCGTAGAACAGACCGCGTCGTTCTCGGTACCGAAAGAGTCAGCCGGGGTCAAGAAGGAGAGACGCATTAGTGCCCCATGCATCAAGGTAGCCAGCCATAGCAACCTTCTGGAGCCGTCCCGGCCAGCATTCGCTGCCTCTTTTGGACAGCCCAAGAAGTGTCATGTTTCAAAATGGGGCATACCTAGGCTAAATCGCGGGTTTACAGTAACAAATCTCAGAGCCCGATGGGTGTAGGGTCTCTTTCATGGCTTGCGACACCTTCACCCCTCGTGCTCAGCAAGTGCATATACGAAAACTCCATTTTCTATATTTAAGCCGAACATCGATGATTCTGTTTTTAGGTGGAAATCGGCCGAGAAACGCGAGGAGCAGGAACTTATTCAAATCGGTTCTATTTTTTAAACGGCGTGTGCAAAATCATAACCCAACCCCTTGAACTCTCAGGTACGATAGTACGAGAAAGCCTGACACTGCATGGGTGGTTTGGAAGGGTACCGCCGAGAAGCAGCAGCTATTCTTAAGCTGTTCTTAACAAAGCGCTACCTACCGAACAACTTGCATTAGAAGGTACGCAAATAGTACCTATCCATGTGTTGGGTATCTCTTCATCAGGGTGGTGGACCTGAGCTTCCACATATAAAAATTCAGTAAGAGCGTAGTACCATTCCCCTTTGCCATAAATAACCAATTGACACATGTGTCATCCTCAAAAATACGTCCTCTAGGATACCTTCTATACATGTAGCCAAATTCTATAGCCGAGTGGTCTTCGAATAGTCAAGCCTTGCCAAGCCTTCGGACATGGCCGGGGTTATACTTGGTTTTATAGGCAGGGACCTGCATCACCGAGAATATTCTGGTTGATGGATACCTATACGTCTTAGCTTATTAGTGCAAAAGAAGCACAAAGATTCTTCTGTATAAGAATAGTAGCAGAGGTGGCTGATAGTTAATTAATCATCTTTGCACCTGATCACTTTCTGACATAGGATAAATACGGCGTATTGATTACGTAGGAGGCTATACCAGGCGCTATGACCTAATAGCGGGTAGCGGATCTATATTTTAGATGATCTAGATACTGAGAGGTCGAAATAACTCTCAAATTTCTGTGATCTCCGGAGGCTTGTTTAGCCGATCCGGATGAGACCTATAGCTGAGAGCCGCGACAACTTTCTAGTGTTGCAGCACGCTGGGGATTCTGTTTCAACATTGGCGCCTGCAACTCCACCGTATCTAATAAAAACGAAATCGTAAAACCCCAAGGACATCTTACTCGTCTTGCTCTAGATAATACCGCCTCTATTTTTCAATCACCCTAGTCTCCCTTCATTAAACGCTTTAAGTCCACTATTTTGTGTATTCTTTGGTCGTCGTTGATGCTCGATCAGGGTTCAATCTGATTTCCGTTTATAGACATTCCTAATGTTCCGATTAGCTCGGATCATCCCGCGAGCTAGTCAGTCTAGTCTACGAGCTAGGAATTATAGATGGGACAAACTCCACGTCTACTATAATATTCTACCTACTAGCACGACATGGCCTTATAAGATATTTCCACTTCCACTGGAGTCATGGGTATCCTCTATCTGTGCCAGCTTGTCCTTACCCGAAGATATTGACCCCCTTTCATCCCCATTTGCCGAAGCCCCAGTGGTAGCACGGCCATCATTCCGCCTCCTCTTAACGTAATGTGTGACGACAGAGTTGACCGAAATAAGGGTCCCCAGCGCCGCCCATGCAACCGCCCCATAGTACGCCGCCTGATACCCGCGCAGACGAGCTTCCACCAGGTTACTTCCCCCATGCTGCGAAGTCACGCTGTCGGCGACGACGGTAAGGACTGCAACGCCTAGAACGGCACCTCCAACATTTAAGCACATCTGTATAACCCAAGTTAGACGAGAGGCAATGATCTAAAGGAAAGAAGAAGGAGTAGCTAGGGACAGATAAAATAATCTTCCAACAGCCTTGTTATAGTTAGGACAGTGTAGACTTACATTAAACACCCCAGCCACCGATCCCTGATCCTCCGCCGAGGCACTGATAACGACTCTTACTAAGGAGACATAATATCCTGAGGCGAGGCCAATGATATACAGTATCATTCCTGGGAGGACCAGCCGCCAGTAGTCGGCAGTCGAGTTGACAAAGGTGAATAGAGTGACCCCCGCGATTGCAAACAGCCAACTAAAGAGCAAGACAATTCGCGGTCCGTTCGGGCTCATGAGTCGTGGTACGATCATGTTGGTCAAGACGGCCGTCACGCCGAGTGGGATGAAGTGGATGGACGCTTCAAGCGCGGTGTAGCCAAGGTCTGTGAAAAATAACGACAACATTTGCCAATTAGTTATCAACTCTCAGTGTGAAAGGATCATAATAAACCAGGATAAGAATTGGGCAGCAGCTCGTGTCTTCGTACGTACCTTGCAGCTGGAGTGCGAGAAAGTAGTTCGCGCCTTGCCAGACCGCATACGTGATCGCGGCAAGAAAGCACGCCGAGGCTAGCCCTGTTGTCTTCCAGAGGTGCTTGGGCACAAACGGGTATCGAGCGATTTTTGCCTCGACGAAAACGAAGCTACCGAGAAGGATAACGGATGCTACCAAGGTCCCGATGACGCCACCGTTCGACCAGCCGACAATGTTGCCGGTCGTGAGAGAATAGATGAGTAGAATCAGGCCTGGGATAGAGAGGGCTGTGCCGATAGGGTCAACCCTCTCCAGAATCTCGAATAGGGAGAGTGATCCGGCGCTTCCTGGGCTCTGGTGTCGGAAGAGGAACAGGGCAAGGATGTTGAGTATTCCCTCGACAATGAGAGGAAACCAAAATATCTCGAGTGACCGTCAGCTAGACAAACGGCGAATGACAAACATAACAGGAAATGCGAACATACCCATCGCCAGGAAACCAGTGACGTGAACAGCCCCCCGATGATTGGTCCGAGTCTGAGCAGGATTAGTTTAAAGTACCTCTACTACAAGAGATTTGACGCACACAAAGCCTAAGCTCCCCGTAGCTCCCCACCAGCCAAGGGCGATGGTGTGTTCCTTGGGATCGGGGAAAAGGTGTTTCGTCATCGCCTGGGCAGAGGGGATGGTGAAGGCCGCGGCAAGGCCTAAATGATTTACGATATTAGCAAAGTGCAGTAGTGTGTATAGATGATCAATGCGAGTTCCTGGGCTAGACACAAGAGAAATGGGGTACCAGACCTTGAAGAGCACGGGCAATAAGGAACCCGATTTTATTAGGCGCGAGCGCGCAGATCAGAGTAAACACGTTAAATGCAAACATGGCAAGCTTCAACATTAGTTCCTGGCCAAAGATGTCGCCCAGACGACCACCGACCATCAGCAAGCCGCCATACTATGGTGTATCAACAATGTCAGTCAGCGTAGGGAGTAGACCTATCGATATGAAGAGTGTATTGGGAGAGGCAAGAAGATGACGATGAAGGGCAGCATGCAGTACCGTGAGTGAGTAGGCCGTTAGGACCCATTGGAGAGAGCCGTCGTCAAAGCCCAGATCCTCCTTAATGGTAGGCAGAGCGATGGTGGCCATGCCCAGACTCGCGATATCGACGAATGCCGTGAGGCATCTACACGTGACGTGTGAAAATACATCAGCCTGCGATCACGATTTATATTTCCAAGGAGCATATACTCACACCACAGCGAGGCGAACATTTCGAAGCCATCGGCCGGAGCTCACTGACGCCGGTGTTGTCGTGGATGCCTCAACTGGAGGCGGTGATTTCTCACGTGTAGACATCGTATCTACCGGTATCTTGCGGCGGGCTCTACAAGTGTCAATTTTCAATGAATGCTGAAGGCGAATGATGGTGTCTGTTCGAACGTCTCTAAGATCTTGTCACTTGAACCCGAAAGCCCCGAAAATTGAAGTGCGTATGCCTAGCTACTGCTGTAGGGGAGAAGTGTGCGGAATGGATAAAGCTGCAGTAGCATCGGCACCTAGACTAGACTGCCATACGGGACGGGCTTATCAGGGATGCAGGGGGTTTCGTGCTGGATGGCTTGATGCAAGGATACCGGGACGTGCCGAGTTGGAGCCGATGTTGGTCCTGGTCAAGCAGTGTGAGATCATGGCTCACCAGACTGTCAGGACAGAAAAGGTATTAATACTGTTTATTTTAAGAACGGCTTTGGCTGTGGGAGGGAAGCGGTGCTATCAATTTGAGAGGCATAGGCTTCTTGTGATATAATTGGGCTCTTGATTAACTAACTGATTTAATTCTTTCTGACTGAGTCTTCTATATATGTAGGCGCTCATTGCTGGGGGGCAGAGTAGTAAGCCATAGGTAGCTTGAATACCGTAAACAGCTGATTTGCTCTGCATATGCAAAGGACCTTATCCCTGCCAATTCTCTTTGGGAGATTTGTCACGACGAATATGATATCTTAGCAGCTGGCAAATATAATCCAAGGAAGAGAAGATGATGTCACATAAGCCTAGAGCGATGTTTTTGCACAATCGGCTTCAAGAAACCTCTAAGTTATTGATGGAGGTCTTAGTCCAGTGCAGCGCCTTAAGAAGTATTCAAGTAGGCCGTGTGCAATGCTCGATCACGAATACAGTGTACAGTACTTTTAGGTTAGGTGTTCGGGGCCCGCAGCCGCCACAGGGCGCAACATTGAACGCCAAGATCAGGGTTCCATACTTCGACTACATAAGGTTCCTAGTGTTAATTAACTACTAGTGTATAAAACTGCGTATGCGCTCTGATCTTGTTTTCGCTGACACGGGGAGGAGTCAAATAAAACTGTGTAACGCTATGTGTTTATTATAATAGCTAAACCCTAGCTAGTTTACATCCATAGTTCTTCAATGTTGTCAGGTCTTGAGAGCCTCACACTTACCTCCTTCGATTAACTTGACGGAAATACTAGCCGAAAACACAACATTGTCTGTAAATATGAAGGGCTGCAATCACATAAGAATGAAAAAAAATGATTGAATCTGCTATTCATAACAGCATCTTAGAGCGATTTATCACTGATCATCATTTCGTTCCCAAGAAAAACTCCAAGATTTGATCCAAGCCGCGTATGATCGAGATATGAAGATTTAGAGAGCATATGTTTAAGACTCTATTGCAGATTGATATAAATACAACAATTAACTTTACAAAATATGAGAAGCGATACCTAGGCTCTGATCTTGAAATAGGTAAATAATGAAACATTTTGCCGAAATCTCTGCGCTCACAACAGAATGAAGACTCACACCACTACCTTTAGCATAAAGACAAGATGCGTCCGCACCGACCCAACAGCTAATGGGAGCATTAATATAAGGCCACAAGAACAGAGGAGGTGAGTATATCAAGGGCTCATGAAGTGCGTTGAAGATTTTCGACGGTTCGCATCATGCTAACGAGGTTAGTATATTAAATGGAAGCTGGCAGACAAGACAGGCGTATTAAAGCAGAAACGGCGGCCGACCTTTTTGATCATAAAGATGTAAGAGCCTCCCTACGGAATCCTGCGCAGATCTCGCTCTCGAGGACCTAATTACCCTTCGGACGAACGACTGCTGCGTCGCATATCATTAAACCCTAGTGCTAAGAAATGACCAATGCCTAATTCATACCAGGGAATCTGCTGCAGGTAGGGCTTTGACGAGTAAGAAATCAACTTTTATTCCTATACCTGATGGTTACTAACATGACCCCTTTGTGACTTTAGTAATTTCATTTAAAACACGTGTAGATATAGATATAATTGCTGCTAGGATTTCTATACAAAGCTACGTGGATTCGCTAAATTTTACTTTCTTTGTAGTTAATGGATTATAAGCAGCTAAAAATGGGAAAATAACTATTAAAAGCATATTTATAACTAGGATACTCCATTATAGTGCAACATAGTCCTTTTTGCCTACGTCGTTGCTTGTGCTGGATATTGTCTGACTTGCCTCTCGAAAAGGCCACACCCGGCAAGCGGGAGGATGGTACAGTAAACAGTAACACGGCTTAATTACCTACTTGAAAGCTTTATATTTCGTATTGCGTATCAAAGGTAGTCGTAAATTAAAGGAGTAGGCTATTGTTTACGTGCCTGCATCCTCCATGCCGTACAGAGCTTGCCTCGGAGACCGATTTGTAGAACCATCTAGATGACGCTTATAGTGTCCTAGGGCTTCCTTTGTCCACTGAGCCCCCAAGATGAACTAAAAGCGGAATCCAGAGAATTATCAACATCCGTTAGCGACGGCCTGGCCCGGGGCAAGTTTATTTACCGCTTGAAAACAAACTGTGACAACGAGCTGGCCACCGAGACGCCATAATTATCAGTATTTTGAACCTATCTCGCTCCCCAAACAAGCTTCGAAGCATGATGACAGTGTCTCCGAGGGCATGCTGTTTTCCCTAGTAGTGGATAATACTTTACAAGGTACATCAAACAGCTTCCGAAGGATGTTGGTGTTCTCTTAACTGAGGAATGTGTCTTGGACGCTACTGTAGTAGAATTCTCTGATATCTTGTGAAGTGGAAGGGCTGTGAATATATGCATAATGCATGGCAATTAACTGACGATATCAGTCCGGAAATTGCTAGCAACGTTAATCAATAAGCGGTGAAGGCGTGGAGACAATGAATATCTGTCCAAATAAACCGGTAACCCTGAAAATATCTGCGGTCCGACAACTGTAGCTGTTAAAAAACAAAGCTGAGCTATTCCCTGGCGTCACTAAGACCGTCAACATGTTGTATACAAATGTTGAGGTGTTAGTATAAAAGCTTCCAGGACTGGAGGTTCTAGCATCTATATTTAACTGTTTTTAAAACAAATTGCTTGACAATACTACTGAACTTAAGATCATAAGCTTAGGGAAGTCTAGGGTGGAATTTTCTTTCTAGACGCCACTAAATTAAGACGCATGTATAAGTAGTATCCAACTACAGTTCCCCACGAGACCGGCCTTCTCCTGTGGAAGCATAACCTATTAAACTCATCCCAAGCTTCGCGTGTGATGTGGAAAAAGGAAATCTACCCAGTAGCATCGGTTTACCCTCTAAGAATCCTCAAGAACTCGATTGAACCTGTGCTTACCCCGCCCGTCTTTGCTGAACTGTGCAACCATTCCTTCTGCGAGTTCTTCCCACTTCTCCGGGGTCTCCGGGTTTGACACCCGGAGTTCTTCGTCTCTCCACCCAGATAGTGTATACACCAGCAGTGCGATAACAGAGTTTTTAATGAGCGGCTGCCCCCTTGAAAGGAGTATGGTGACAACCAAAAGCACAGTAGCTAATAGCGACTCAAAAATGAGAACGGAGAGCCAAAGCCACTGTACCTCGAAATGCGTTTCGGTAAAGACCATGTACCCGAATACCGTTGTGGCGTTAATATTGTCTCCGTTAGGGGTTGTCATAAACGCAGACAAGGCATCTGCAAGGTTGTGACTGAAAGCTTCCACGTCATTGGCATACAGGAACTTGCCGACCTTGACTTTAGTAGGCGAGTCTCCAGCTTCTGGTATTTTCCCGTAATATTCCGGGTATTCCTCGACACCGACACCTGAGCGCCAATAAACCGGAGAGCCGACGAGAGAGTCAAGTACCTCGCTTATAGCTATCCCAGTTGCGACCGATATATTATACCTTGTCTCGCCATTTGTATTGTACATGTATGGGACAATTGTGTCATAGTTAGTATATCCCTCGATATCGGCGTATTCGCGGCTGCCGTCCGCATATGACCAAGGCGTAGTGTTCGTTGAAGCAACTCGGAAGCCCTCAGTTGACGCTGTGACCCCGTAAAACTCTCTGGAGCAATAGTAGAAATCGACTATAGACGACTCGAATGCTGTATATAAGGTTCCATTAAAACTTTGGTCAAAGTCACCCACCCTGACCATCCATAACGAACCCAGAGATGCCGTTGTGGAGATACGCGAGCTGTTAAAGACGCTGCCCCCTCCGAAACTAGCACTATCATCATCTAAAATAAATTTTAGAGAAACTGGACTAATAGTTTTAATTCGATCACTATAATGGATCGATATGCCATGACACGAAAAGTTGCAAATCGCTTCGTATCCTACGCTTTCTCGGTAGTCGGCTGAGATGATAGGACAACTCTGCGTTACGGCGTCGGTAATATTACGGAAATTCGCGCAAATTCCCAACGTAGAGAAGTCGTCCCATGTGCAACGCAATGCTGGCTCTGGGCAGTTATAGAAAGGTTGTGGAGCAGAGCCGACCATGGTGCTATATACCAGCGCCTCAAGCTTCAGAGCCTGCTTGGTTCGCTCAGCATTAGTATCTGCATTGACTTGTATTAGCTCTGTTACTTCTCATTTCCCGGAACCAAGAACCTACACGGTGTCATGCCTGGGAAAGCTTGAGAGTAATTAAGACCTTTGCCAATGTCGTAACTGGTACGCGAATAGAGTGCGCCAGCCCGACTAGCCAGCACCGTATCATTTGCAATTTGGACCTCCTTGAGCGCCAAGCCAATCAATTGTTGGGCACTAGGGTCGATACCGAGAGCGAGGACGTTGCAAACAGCTAGTCCAGTAGCCACCAGGGCTAATACACGTCTTTGGAAAATGAACTTTGACATCATGACAAGCGATCCCCAAGGCCCGCGGCTCGCGTCATCAAACAATTGAAGTTGGCTTAACGGCCTCGGACGTAACGAAAAATGCCGCCATTTAAGCTGGCTAATACAAGAAGTGATCGAAACCAGCAACGATGTCTTTGAAATTGTGGTTAACACGGAAAGAAGAGAGCTTGGCTGGATCGGCAGAATCCAAAACTTTAATGGGGATTGATCAATTTTGATGAGCAGCACTATGATTAAGAGGTTGCTCGAAAGGCTGACGATGGCGGCAATAATTTCCCACCACCACCACCAGGAGGCGCCCGGGTCTGATTGTGCTATTGTCGCGGCGAGTTCAAGTAGTCTTCCGCCTAGACGCCTTGTCTTTTCTCTGTAGTGTGGCTGTAGATTAGGAGCCGCCATAGGATAAAGAAAGCGGGTGCCGTTGACGCCTTTTGGTATTGAGCCTTCGATGATGTGGTAATTTTGTGATGTAGCGATGCGGTGATGTGGTGATGTGGTGATGTGGTGATGTGGTGATGTGATGATATGTACTTGACAGACAGTTGAATCATATATAAGGGGTAATGATAGAGCCGATGATATTGAGATAAATGATGAGAAAGTAGGGAAGAGAAAAGGCAGGAGACTTTGAACATCATTCTGTAAAAGGATCAGGCTTGTGTGAATGGACCCAAACAGCTGTCCTGTATTGGAACATGGGGTCCGTTTCAACTGTGCACAGCGCACCACTACCGAGAACAGTACTTAGACCATGCCTTCCTCCGCCGATAAATTTAATCAGGGGCCCCAAAGCAAGAGTGGTCCGCTTCAACAGTCTTGGGTAGGGAGCAATCATAACTTCGTTACCACGTTCGCCCCTACACAGCCCCTATTCTACTACCTCCTCTTTGCTAAAACTACGCGTTACTACCCAGATATATAATATACTGCGAAAAAGTCTCGCGATTGGCAGTGTGCCCGTCCAGTTAGTGTTTCAGGCCCGCTCAAGGTGCTTGTTGCTCGGTATGGCTAGTGATGCATATGATTCCATATTCCTAGAAATCCGTGATACGCCAAATGTGTGCCTTACCAATGAGCGTTAACTCGATGAGGCTGCTGGCATGAGGCTCTATCGATTCTGCCCTCCCACCCCAATGATGCTTTGTGATATATCATGCTGCGACACCTTCTGAAGTGCGGCATAGGTTTGGATGGTCTTGTCACGTGTTAAGTTTTTTTTTAAATCAATATTACGTCTAGCGTGTTTTTTCTCTAATTATCCACGAATATTATAGGTTCCAGGTTAAGAATGATGTTATAGCTTCTAATTATTTGTTGGTCGAAACTTTAAGCAGTGGATTATTAGAGATAAATAGCACTACTATGAATAAGCTTATTAAAACGACTAATATATTCTCCTTCCTAATCTCTGCTTGCGGTGTATGTAAGTATCAATACTCTGTCTGTGAAAACCCGGAAGAGAGCGATAAAGGGCTTATTAAAAGGGTCAACAGTTCAAGGGAGGCTCGTGATAGGAGGATTTTCTACCTCGGGCTGGCTTTCGATGGGTGGTTATTAACTGGTCGGCGGGGTGGTGAAATGGCTAAACGCTTTAAGAGAAAACCTCTTGACTTTCCTAGCTAATAAGAAAAAAGAACTGATGCTCGATTATGCCTCAGAGCCGCGGCGCCTCGAGGTTTCCACATACTGGGAAATACGGGTTTGAATTGGACATCTGGACGAAGAACTAATATCTATCGAAACAGTCGTGCTATTCACTGGCAGTTACCTGAACCCAAAGATTGGACTGGATGAAAACTCCTGCTTCAGAAGTATTCCAGGGTTTCGAGGGATTACATAGTGCCATGTCGTACCGACGAAAGAACTATAGCAATATTAGTTAGCGGGTCATCTGGTGAGCTGTGTGTTGCCTATTTACCTCAAACAGAGCCTTGTTTAGTTCCATAAACGCGATGTCCTTCCCTAGACACTGCCATTTCCCGGCCTTAAAGAAGAGATCAACACAGGAGTTCATCTTCTTGAGGCTGGTTTCGTCAGCTTCTAGCCACCGCTCAGGTCTGAAGGTATCAGCATCATCGCCGAATACACGCCGATCTCGTGCAAGAGCCCACATGATGACCGCGATCTGTGTACCACCGGGGACCCTTTGGCCACAGATTGTGTCCCCTTCGACTGGTGTTTCGCTAGATAAGAGATGAGGCGCAGGAGGGAACATTCGAAGACCTTCTTTGATGACCGCTTGCAAATATGGCAGTTGACGTGCCTCATCAGTAGTAATGACTGGGTAGGATACTCTGCCCTCTTGGACGGCCAACTTGGTCTCTGCTTTTACTTTCCGGTACGCCACGGGTGATGCTATAATATGTAGCATCGTCGCTCGGATGGCGGTGGCGGACGTGTCAGACCCGGCGACCATGGCAACAAGAAGGGTGCTTTGGGCCTCGTCTGCCGCAAGACCGTGAGATAGAAATGATCCGAGCATATCTCTCGCACCATCATTTTTCAGCTGTAATCGATCACGGACAATTTTGTCAGCCATTCTAGGAAACTCGGCATATTAGTACATGGAAACACCCACAGGGATACGGAGGCAAGGTGGGTTGCATACGATACGAATTTTCCAAATCCAACAACTTCTTGATCTCTGTCCATGAACCATCGCGTCAACGGCGATTGAAGTATCTTCAAAAGACCTGGAAAGAGACAAAGTACCATCATGTTAGGCATGCCGTTGCTCAGCATCGCAACATATCCGTAAACGTCACGGTCAGCTTCCAAATTTCCAAACGATTTTCCCCAACCAAGTGTTGACACCACGTCGAGTGTAAAATACTGTGCTAATACTGCAATGTCCATTGGAGTTCTGTTGGTTCCCTTGTCCACATCTACAGTACAATACCAGCTCGTCTGTTAGCATAGGTTGATCCGGTCCCACCTCTGGGAGGGCTTTAACAAAAGTATTCGACTCACTATGGAGAAACGTTAGATTGAATTGATGTCATAAGCTCACGCAATTTGTGTTGTCAGAAATCTCGCTACTCACCACTTGCGATTTATGAGGTCCAACAGTTTGACAACCACACTGTCCACGGTTTGCTCCAAGTTATCGATATCTTTCCCTGAGAACTTCCGAGTATAATGTCAGCGAATGAATTCTCATACATGAATGATGCCTTTAACGCTTACGCCTGCAGCTGTCTTCGCGCGCAGTTCATTGTGTCTGGCATCGTTACACTCACTAACTATATTCTCGCTTGATGGGTCAAACCGCGAGGCATGATATATTGCACCGCGGATATAAGGCGAGCGAACACCCCAGATGCGCTTAATCTCATCCGGATCGCCACATGCCAGGTGGTTAGGTGCGATGCGAATCAGTGGTCCTGGGAAAGTCAGTTCATTAACCTTGTAGAGGTTCGGGTACATACCATGCTGCTGACTGGCTTCATAAAGAGCCATGTAGCGACGACGACGTAGTGTATGGATCAGAACCCATAGTGAGCTGATACCTGTAGATGGAGGACCAGGAATATGGCTTAGGCGACGCCATGATTCGTACGTTCTATAAGCTGAATAGACGGCAATAAATATGAACAAGATAGCGACGATACGCAATTGGGAGACTACGGTGTCCAACTCCATGACTTTTATTGGGGAAATCAATAGAGCGAGTGCACACGATTGAGCTGTACTCAAATTTCGTGCTTTCTTCTCTCTCTCGGGTACATTATCTAGATGGTAAACCCCCTTATGCGACCATCTCACTGCTACACTACCTGGACTAATGCTATCTACTTGTAACGATCTGAGTGATATCATACTATATGCGCTATTTACCTTCTCGCGATCCCTAGCGAACGCATTTCGCGCTTGAGAGACCTTGAAGCCATCTATACGGTGTAAGCCAGAATCACGCTGCACTATGCAAGTTCAATATGCATAGCAGAGAGCACATAAACTGCCCAATCAAATTGTATATGGGGTAGATCTCTTTACTAGTAACCGAATGCAACCTTGATGCGCCTTATCAATGCAGTTCCAATACTTGAAGTCCGTCTTAAAATGCACGATACTCTACTTAAAAAACGTCATCCTTTACTCCGATAACAGTCTCGTGGTTTCTCATTGGTCAACGTGCCACCGTGCTTATTAGATCAGATCATGCCTTTCGGCCAAGCCAAGATGGATACATCTATGCAGCTTTTCCATCAATGATAGGTAGTGTGCACGAATAATGCAGAACTGTCCGACCAACCATGCTCTAGACAAGCTTGGGAATGTCAGGCGATGCTTGCGCGTAGGGACAAGTCATTGTTTCCCATCTGACATAGACTCGGACATCTTCAAACAACGAACCCAGTTCAATTTTGGCCGTACGTCATGCAGCTTCGTTTCTCGTTAAGTTTTACTTCTTGCTAAACACCCCTATACGCAGCACAATCCCACGTCCCGTTGCCTTTGGTTCTATTAACAGCGGAGATGCTGTTACGCCTCAGACGTGCAGCAACGCGACCGCTGCCGTATCCGCCGATTGGACCCGGTCTCTACGGCATCGGCTGCCCGACCTTGGCGGACTGGAGAACGCAGTGCTGTTGATGAATCACGTGGACGACTTAACCTTCCCCTTTCGAACCCTTGTTCCGCGGCTCCCGTAAGAGACTGCAAGTTTCGTATCGGGGAGGTGCTTACAATTTCTTTCGTATAAAGTCGAGAGATACAGATGAGTATATCGCCGGATTCGGAGTCGGCAATTCTGCATGCAAGTTGGGGCGCCGATGTGAACCTACTACCGGAACCAACCGGCGGGATGATGATCAGCACTAAAGGACTATCGAGAGAGATAGGATCAAGGCGAGAGGCTATTTTGAGGGGCCATGATTCGGAGACATGCACTTACCATCTCAAATGATATAATGCAGGAAACAGGGAAATGATGCTTGGCGGCCTTAGGCTCCAGATTCACTGAGTATTACGTAGCACTTGTCGAAGCAGTACCTAAATCCAGAGAAGGCCTAAGCGGCCGCCATAGCATAGTAAGCGATCTGGTTCCAAGGAACTCATATTATGTATTGAAACTCTATTAGGAGAAGTAGTTTTGACTAAGTATAACGATGGTTTTAGCGGCATTGAGCCTATGTGCTATCGCCCACATTCGAAATAACGATGGTTCATATCGAAAGGGTGTCAGCACCAGTAGGCAGCAAACTGGCAACAGTGTTGCGTATCAACTGCTTATAATGTTAGAGTTTCCAAGAGATTTTTTTCCGATATACTACTAATAGTAGCTTGAAAATGCAAATCGGAAGATAAACGAATCTACTATCTATGATACCGTCTCGTCATGGGATTTGATGTCTACTTCCTAATAATGACTGCGCACTTCATGCAACTGCGGCATTCGTGATCATGCAAGACTAATATACCTGCCTCTTTCGTACTTAATAGTAGCTCATCGATATTTGAGCCCAAAGGAGACAAAATTCAACAAGCATATTATTCTTACGGTCAGTGAGAGCCGATCACTGCACATTCGAATTCCTATCACATCAGTCTACCAGTCGCAAGGTTGTGAATAGTGTCTATTTGCTTGAATGCAGCATTCATGGGATGAACAGCACTGTAATTATAGGAACTGTACAGTTAGAGAATACTCAATGTGCACTACCACAGCCCTAAATGTAAGTGTCGTCTACCATGAGTTTATCCGCTCACTAAGTGAGCCGTGAGTGATATATTTGAGTACATGACAGCTAATGGAGTCGACGGATAACATTACATTCGGTCACAATTTCCTGTGTATACACTATCTTTTATCAAAGCAACATTCTTAAAATGACACGACCCAATTTCGACGAACGCACCTCTAGTGAAGACGTCGTGGGATCATTCGCGTCTCATGTACGGGGTAGAACATTCCTCATTACTGGCCCTAATACTCGTGGGCTCGGTGGAAATACAGCCAGATATCTAGCTCTGGGGAATCCAAAGCACATAATTCTCCTCGGGCGGCGCCATAAGGAACAGGTAGAGGCTGTTCAGGAGGACATCGCAGCGAGAGACCCGACGATAAAGACGACGTTCATTGAATGTGATCTCAGTGACCAGGACGCGATACGCAACACAGCTTCAAAAATCGCAGAGAATTTCCCTACTATCGATGTCATCATTAATAACGCTGGCATCATGACCAATCAACTGGACCGCGATACTAAGGGGAACGAAATGACACTATCATGTTCTCACATTGGGCACTTCCTCCTGACGAACCTTCTTATGCCCCAAGTTCTTGCCGCCGGCCCTGGTTCCCGAATAGTTAATATGTCCAGCATAGGCCATCAGATATCGCCATTCCGGTTCGATGACTATAATTTCGAGAGCCCGCCTGGCTTCGACGGCTGGTCAGCCTACGGTCAATCAAAAACAGCTAGTATCCTGTTCAGTGTTGAATTGACACGACGGTTGAGAAACAAAGGGATCCTGTCCTTCGCAATTCACCCCGGAAGCATCTGGACGACAGATATATCAAAGAATCTGACCAAGGAGGATTTCGTCCTGAGAGACGTGGTGGCTTTGCGCAACACCGGAATGGAGTTCGTGGATGACTGGCCAGAACAGAAATCTATGAGCCAGGGAACAGCAACTACCCTGAGAGCAGCCTTAGACCCGGAGCTCAAACCTGAAGACCCAACTTACATGGTCAATTGCAATGGCAGGTCAACTTATCAGTATGCGCTGGATGCAGAGAATGCGAGGAAGCTTTGGGCGCTGTCAGAAGAGCTCGTTGGACAGGAGTTCGATTTTTGATATCATAGTTGTTTGATACTAATTTCACTAGACCGAAAGGATGCTCTGAATAAACACATTTCCTCTTGCTTGAACTGCAACTAACTCTACCTGACACTACTTACTTCCGGTGTGGAAGTGCGGTTGATATAAAACGTAAATATGCTGAGATATTTATTAAAGGGGGTTTAATAGAGCAGAGTGTACTGTTGCCTTTCTTCCTAGCTACCCACTCTGTCATCTAAAGCTTCTTCGAAGCCTACTTCATGTAAGGTTTCCAGCCTAATTGATCAAATGCTAATCAGGAAGTGATAACATTCTTAACCAGAAACCGAGGTCCTTGCTATATCTTGAACGTTAGTACAGCAGTACCACTACGAAGTGAAGGAGCTACAGTTTGGAGGATGTATGATAGAACACGGAGCACTAACCTTCCAGTACTTTGGCTCTGCAAGGAACATGTCACTGTGGAATTCGATATGCTCATGCGTCGTCTCGAAAGGCTCCAGATCCATCCGCGACAAGCATTGCGAAAGCATGATATACAGCTCAACCCAAGCTAGGCTAGTGAGGGGTGAGACAAAGATGTCAGCATCAAACTGATGTATGCTGATATGGTACCACTACTTACTTAGGGCCCAGGCAGTTTCTAGTACCCCTCGAGAAAGGCACGAAGTTTCTCTCGAGCCGATGACGCTCCTCGAGAGTCCCTAACCATCGCTCCGGATCAAAGCGCATTGGCTCCGGAAAGACCTCTGGGTCTAGGTGAATGTGGGAGATTGACATACTGACCGGTGTCCCTTGTGGGATTGTCCATTCTTGGTACTGAAGGACCCGGTCAGGTGCAGCTCGAGCTGAGCGCATAGGGGCCCCAAAGCCAAGCCGGAGTGACTCCTTTATGACAGCTGTGAAGTAAGGCAACTGTTCAAGCTCCTGAACCTTGCATGGATGTCGAGGGTCTGGCATGACGGTGTGAATCTCGGCCCTTAGCCGTGTTAGCATGTCTGGATTAGTCACTAAATACCAGACGGCTGTAGTTAAAGCCCAAGACGTCGTCCCTGTGCCTGCATTCAAAATTGTCTTGGCCTCGTACATCAACCTTCTTGGCGTCTTTTCCGAAGGGCCGAGATCTGGGTCTGCGATGATTTCACGCATCACTGTTGGATGTTCCTTTGTCCTATAGCATGTATTAATGCGTGGTCTATATTAGTTAAGCCTAGAGAACATTACTTACTCATCAGGATCTGAGCGTAGCAGATTCGTCGCAATCTCTAGGCAAGTGTCGTCCCAATCTAAAAGTAGCTTGACTAATCATGATAGCGGAGGTCAGTGGTTTATCCTCAAATCAACTTATTCATTATTTCCGGGGTCTGCAGGCTCCTACCCCTAGAAATCTTGCTCTTAGGATGGGAATAGTTTCAAGGAGCGCCTACTATTGGGGTTTGTGGCTAGAACCAACCATTTTGGCAAGCTGTTGACTATAATATCACCTGTTAGCAATAATGATTATTTAGGCCGTAAGCAGTACTCACAGACTGTCATGAGCCAGGGAGCAACTTTCGCCAGATGTCCAAATTCGCCTAACCCCCGGAATGTCTTGCGAAATGTGCTGTCAAACTCCTCGCGCTCGACCAGCCCCAGTTTTGAATCCACTGTATACTCGGCTATGGTATCCTAACCCAGCTTATTAGCTCAAGTAACCCGCTGGAGTCTATTATCCTACCAGCGTAAAGTCTCCAAATGCACATTCAAAGTCAATTGGTATGCCAGTGTTACAATGCTTCTCAAGCTTGTCACAGAGCTTGTTTGCGAGATCTTGGATAACATGTTGCAAGCCAACGACTTTTTGCTTCGAAAAGAAGCGGTTTAGGGAGCCTCGGCGTAACCGATGGAGATCATGATCCAAGGTGCCGAAGGACGAGAAGCCTAAGTCGATGGAACGGACCATGAAAGGTGGCTTTTCCCATCTGCCTTTGCCGCAGTAAATATTGTCGAAGTAGCTCGCATCAAAAATATGAAGCTCTTGAGGGTTGATTCGGACGATTGGTCCATATTTCTGGTGAAATTCTGCAATCTTGTGACAGTACTTCCCGCGTTTGATCACATCATAGTAGCCTTCGACTAAAAATGAAGCTGCTGCGAGTTTAGGACCAGGGAATTTGGCAAGGGGATGGAAAAATAATCGGTAGACTACTTGTGCTGCCTGAAATGCAATCCATAGGAAGAAAAGGACTAGCAAAATCCGCCCGGGTGAGCGTTTGACTTCATCATCCAAGGCAGACATGGTATTTCTCGGCCTATAGAAAAATTGAAATAAAAGTTTGGACTGTAGTATAGCTAGTAGTGTGGAAAATCTCAAGTTCTTGATCTTGTTTTAGTTCATATTGAGATTTCCAATAAATGACTGCCTGTCCAAACTACTAAGTATCTTAAAACATTGCTGCCGAATGCGTGGCCGGTGCTGTGCATATGCAGGCAGCAGGGCTACTACGACCGTATGATTAGACTGTAACATTACGATTTAAAATGTGCGTCTCGTATCAAAACTAATGCATGATAGGAAGAGACAGGCTGCATAAACAGGGATAGAAATGTGGTATTCGGCAACGCGAGCCGTTGGGATGATAATGGTGGCTCTAAATGACGAAATAGTCCTCTCTTGTTCAAAGTCGCGGCGAGGTCGGAAGAAGAAAGTCACGTCATGAATGTCTCTACTGTTACTTACTCCAAACAAGTACTAGTTATTATCGGTGCCCATACTTTACCAAAGACGAAGAGGGATACAAATTCCTTAGTTAAATAGAAATTGAATCAGTCGGTAGCCGGACTAAGAGTGAACACGCTCGATACAACGGCAGAGCACCTCAAAAGCTCGAGACCTTGCTCGCCAAACGATATCTTCTCCCCTCACCCGACCCGCTGCCCCTCTTATAGAATGTGCATTGTCATACAATGCTTAGCATCTCAAGCAGTATACAACAGACTAAATGGTTTCTTTTGTCAACTCACCAATCGTGTAGATTATGTTCTCCTACACTCCCCTGTTCTCGGCCAATGTTCTACTACTCAAGCCTTCGTGCCGCTGCGGAACAATAATTGAAATTGAAAACATGGCCCACCGAGACGATATTTGGATACAACCCATTAAATGGTGAGTGAACCTGAATCGGTTCTCACATACCTTCTACCAATTTGTAAAAACGGGGCTTTCTCTTTCGTTTCTTCAATGGCCATTCACTGCGACTCTATATTATTTCTTGTCACCCAAATTTCCATTTCATATCTAGATAATTAATGGGCTGGTGCAGGCTTCGCACTCAACTACCAGTCACATAGATTATTCTTCATCACGAAATAGGGTGAGCTCCCAATCTCCGTATGCCAATTTGGTCTCCCAGACATCTTCTTCTCCATCAGCTATATTCCAACTGAAAGCCGGCCTCCTTGTACAGCCTCCGCACCCTTTTGAGTACACAATAAGTCCACAGTAACATCTTCTCTAGGACCTTTCTCTCTCTCAAAGAATATGCACACTCTGATTAATTCAGCCCATCGAGTCTACCCTATAGCAGCAGCAAAGCCGTACTTAGCAATCAAGGCCTACACAATGACTGACTGTTGTGTTTTCAAGCCATGCCTTGACATCTGTTGGGTGATGTTGAACAGAAACACTATCATTCTGGATAAAGAACTAACTATCTAAATTTGGGCTGTTATGTACACATTCTAGCTATAAGTAGCCAGTCGGTTGCTTACCCTGCTTGCCAGGCAGTGATGGTTGTCATCATTAGTATTGGCAGTGTCATGGTTCTGACAACAGCCCTTTACCCGTTTCTTCAACTCGAAGTATTCTACACACATCTAGCATTCTTTATAGCAACGGTTTCGATATGAACTAGTTACTAGATAGAGAGTAAATACAAGCTGTCAGACAGCCCATTCCAGATGTGTACTTAGTGACAGAACTGGTCGCGAGATAGTACTTTTCCCCAACGCAAATTTCCATGTTTTGACGTTTCTTTCAAGTCGCAGAGTCTTTGTAAAATTCATCATATTAGTAAATATTACACTTGGAGCCGTGTCTTGAAAATAATAATCTATTGAACAGTTCCATAAACTCTCTTACTTCCAACAACTTCTCAGTCTTCAAGGTTCACTTGCTCTATTTATATAGCGGATACTTATCATTTGTATGTAATGACCACCTATAGATTAGGTACCTACTGAATCTGGACATGACTGCCCTAAATTAGGCTTAGAGACCCGCTCTTCCCGCTCCTCTAACCCGATCCGCATTCCGCAATTGCACCTGCAGGGAGAGCCTTTCCTTATTTGGCTGATGACCTCATCTCTGCACTAACTTTAGGTCGTGCTCATTTCCTCATTCGTCTGTTGATTGCTTTCCTTCTCTTATAGGCAGTTTTGGCTTATGCATTTCCATACTGACTCTTCCCGTAATACTCAGGTGCCTTCAGCCCGCCTTGCCAACAATTGAAGAGCCTACACACAACTAACATCATCACCATCATCATCTTCTTTACTGTGTAGTATAACGGACCAAATAATCTACCATCATGTCAGCCGACGACAAGTCAAGTATGGCCAAAGCCAAGGCTCGAGCTCAGGGTTTATTCCACTACAGCCAGCGCCAGGTCGACCGCGTCGTGAGCCCCTCGACTCAAGAGAAAGCCATCGAATCGACAACATCCTTCGCCTCCCAGCGACCCTTACTATTTGTATGTTTGTCTGTCTCTCTCTGCGTTTTCGGTTCATCCTTAGCACCTCAATGTCAATGTCAATGTCAATGTCAGTGCTGACCTCAATCAACACCTCGAATAGCTCTTCATCGCCGCCCAAGTCCTCTGCTCCCTCTTCCCGCTCCTACTCTTTACCGGCTTCGTGCTGTCCACCATCGTCTTCGCCGTGCTTTCCGTCGTCGCCTGGGTGCTCTTCTGGACCGGCATCGCCATGCTTCTCCTCGTGCCCACACTTTTCTTCACCTCCGGACTCGCCATCCTCGTCTGGCTGTGGGCTGTCGGCACCTACTTCGTTGGCCGTGCCATCTACAACAGGCTACCCGTCAACGTCCGCGGCGCCATGCAGGTGAAAATGCCTGGTGGCAAGCAGGTCATCTTCCACAAGGATACAGCTTCCGGCGATGGCTTCGACACAATCAAGGCTGAGGCGGCCGAGGTCCGGGATTAGGTTGCTGGTGAGGTCGTGTGGGCCATGATGGAACTCTGGTGGTACTTCTTCCGCGCGGGCGCCACCGAGTTGTTTTCTTTCCGAGTCTTTCGTATTTGGTAAGGCTCTTCAGATTTGGGGAGCTGCAAGGCGTGAAATGGTTGGCGTTGGGACGGGATTCGCTGGGAAAACGGACACGGCAATGATACCCCTATTGAGCTCGAACATGATTATCGAGCTGGCGTAACATGGCTCCGGTTGGCAAAAGGTGCCTGGGTTGGACGGTGTAGCACCTACTGTTACCTTTGATACTCATTATTACTTGTATACAACAGTTTATGATAACCGGCGCATCGGTTCTTCCAGAGACAACACTATCTCCTCGATGATAGTGGTATCGCTGGAACCGACGTCGCAAAACCTCGATCCGTGAGGTTACCGTCTATTTGTTTCTACCTACATCTCTAAGCTGTGGCCCTCATTGCTTATCTTTAATTAGATCCTCACGTCATCTGGCACCTCTATTTGCCCCCCGAGAAAGACACCACAGCCCATTTACCACTCCATGCCCACTTTCGAGCACCGCTGTCTGCGCCCCCACCTTCCATCGCCCGCAGCCTCTCATCCTCGCCAGGCTGAAGCCCAACGACGACGTCGGCCTTGCATGTGCGTAGAGCGAGGACGTTGACTCCTGACCCAGGCCCAAGCGGGCCAATTGCCTCTGTGAACGGTGTTGTCGGGTCCCAGGCGACCTAATTTGTCAGTCCATCTACTCATTCAAAAAGTCGGCGATACTCACATCACCAGTCAGTTTACGGTAGTTTAGATCGCCTTTAAACACTACAAGCTCGCTCGATTTCAGATCTTCAAGCAGATCGGGTTCTGTGCCTGGCAGTCTCCAAAAGCTGCCAGCCTGCGTCCAGAAGCGGTGTGGTCTTAGGATGAGCTGTCCCTCTGCATGCATGTGGCTCCATTCTTGGAAGAGGAAGCTGAGGTCAGATGCTTCCTTGTCGGACAGAGGCGGTGGCGTCTTATCTTGGGCCTTTTCGTCGTCTGAAGGGGTTTCGTAGAATGACTTGGAACTGGCAAGCGCGCTGAGCAAGGTGGCGAAATCCCCGGGTAAAACGTCCGAGACAAACCACGGAATTGACTTGGGATGCAGAACGACGAGGGTGGCAAGTCCGGATGAGATGAGATAACCGGCGAGGAGAAGGTCCACGTATAACTCAAAACCAGCGTTATCGAGAACGATATCGACCCGTCGCTCCTTCTTACCCTCGCGCTTGGCCTTTGTCAGGACCTCGTAGGCAGCATCAAGATCGTTCACCAAGATGTTCTTTTCTGAAGCTTTCCTGGCCTCGGACCCCTGGAGCTTTTGTATATCCTCGTACGTTAGACTGGTTAGCAGTGACAGATCAGTGGCGTTCCCCCAAAGGCAGATCTCGCACATCTCGGTGAATAACAGCTTCTTAGCCTCATCGTACTCGGCGCCCGTCTTGCCCTTATCAGCCTCCATCTGTGAGACCAGATCCTTGTAGCGCGCGGCTAGCTCAAGCACAGCGGGACGCGAGGATCGAAACGTATTGATCTTTTGTCTAGAGAAGACATCGTAGTTCTTCCAATGTTTCGACAGTTTAAAGGACGCATTCATTCTCCGGTAGAGGTAGCATTCGCAGTATAACCATGGCACGGAGAACCAGGTTGGCGTTCCCAGTTTTTCGAGTTCTTGGTTATATAGTTTAATGTCGGAAAAGCCGTCATCTTGTATCGGACTGAGGAGTCGTCATCGTCAATATGGCGGAAAAGACGAGGGATCGGGAATGAAAAAGGTGATGAATGTGGAAAAAAACCCACATCAGTTGTCTGTCGTGCTGCATTTCGTATTTCAGCCGCACAAGCTCCTCCACGATCTTCTTTCCTTCATCTCGCTTCTCGGCATCGTCGCATTGGGCTATGGACCGGTAGGTATCATCGATGGCGCCGGTCTGTGTTTGTCGCAATTAGGTCAGTGGGATCGTTGATGAAGAACAAAGCTAGTAGGAGAGAGAGACTGACGACGATAACGGGCCACCGATCCCGAGCTGATATATAGGCAAAAGAGGTTTTGTCGCTGGTTAAGTAGGGCGCTGAGAGGATCTGTCAGTAATTTAGATATCACGCCTCCTCCGTAGGCAGGCCAGTAAACCTTGGGCATTTCGCAGTGTTGGGTACTTGAGCTTACGGATTTTTGGTTCGTACTCCATTATAACGAACAAAGTACGGAACACACTGGGCCTTGACTGGGATATTCTGATGCACGTTTTCCCTACGAGAGTAAAAGAGCTTTGTGAATGGTAAGGGATTAACTATACTCTTCAATCTGTATCTATCTAATAGATACGAGGTGAGATAACGGCAATGATGGCGGGGCAGTGATATTGTCGGAGCTTCTTGATGGAGACGATCAGACGCTGTTGGCGCGGGGCACTCCCCGTAAGCATGTTATAACTTCTCACAAGCATATCCCCTTTCACTACATAATATGTTTCTATACATAACCCGTGAGGTCCCCCAACTTGTCAGAAGAGGTTTGTTGTTATTGAACTTTGAATTAAGGTACCAATTATTCTCACTGCTAGTTGAGGAGGATTGATTTGTACCAAAGTGTCTACTACCTCGAGCTACTGGTTCTTTCTCAGCACCGTTAACCAAGTGTACTATTGTTCACTCTTCACACAATTTTCTACATCAGGTATCTCGAAAGACCAATTTCAGGACTTCGACGCGAGAAGCTTTGCTTGCTGCTTGTTAATATCTTCACAATATCTCGTATTTTTTTCATCTCTATGGCCTTTTTTATTTTCTAAGCAAATAATCTCTGCGACTGAGAAGGCATTTGGTAAGATATAGTACCTGCTTGTGTCAAAGATAATAATAAGGGTAGCAGAGTGAACGGCAAGACCATTACGGCGAGGTAACAGTAGTATCCTAGGGTTCAATAAAGTATTTAATTGATTCCTAAGTATCTCTCTCAGGTCCAAAAGTGCTCCAGGCACCTGCATAGCTAGAATAGCTATACTCGCACTCCTTCAAGATGACTGTTACATAGCAGCCCGACAGCTCGAGGCGGTAGAGCTTCAAAAGCATACCATTCAAACTTATTGTTTGATACGTCGTATTTGAGGTGGGAGGCAGGTACATCAAATGGAGTTCTCAGCTCTCCTGGTAACAATGGCTCAAGAATTATAGTAGACCGTGTCGTACAAATTCACGGCTGTTTTGGGATCCGTTAATTATCACTGGGGTATTTAGTCCAACTTAAATTGAAACAGCTTTTTTCTGCAGAGCCTTGTAAAAATTAGAGGAAGGTTGGTATTATACAAACACATGATTTCAATGGATGATGTAGAACCTGCCTACTAGCGTGTCACCTCAGATCCTGCTTCCGGAAGGGCCACGTCCTCCTTTTCCGTCTCCTATACCGTCAGTGGTGCCCGTTTTCCTAGAGGCGAAACCTCGAGGCCTTGTTTATTGAGACGGAAAGCGAGGAGCTTGACTGAGAGTACCGGCCGTGGAAAGTGACACGCAATGGCGTTTGGCTTCGTCTTCGAACTTGTATTGCTAATATATTGATATCTATGTTGTAATTCACCGTCCGGTGCATAGCGTTAAAGGCATCCAGCTTGCAGTTATGTGGTAATGATGTGTTTGTCTGTAGGTGTGAGCTATTGTGGTATAAAATACGTGCCTCGGTCCCTGACAAACTGGAGGGAAGTCTTTATGAGTATATCAAATCTGTGTCATGTAGCTTATGTGTGGGAATCTGGTAGTGAAACTTGGATGAAACCGAGTGTCTCACATATGATCGGTCAAGTGATTAGAAGCCCTAGGTTTAAAGAGCATTCCTACTCCATCGCTCAGAGATTTCCGATATCAAATCTCCCCTTATTGTTAGGCTGCTATGTAGCAGGTGCCCTAGAGCCCTCCAAATAATCATCACCACCACCACTTTGCTGTAATGGTTCTTCTGACACTTGTATATACGTGTCCTAGTCAATACAGAGGAATCAGAAAGAGGATGTTCGTGGTTACGATCTCAGTTAGCCACGACAAAAATAGTGTGATTCTATGGAACGAGCCTGTCAGAGGGCAAAGGGAATTACACAATACCTTCCATGGTACTACGCTATATATGTTGACAGTGGCATATCCTGATTCATGATGTCTCGGGCAGGTAGATAGCACAGAGTTATAGCCACGCAAGTTACTGTTACCGGTAGGTAGCTTATAATGCGTATCGCCGCCCGATGTCACAGCTGAAACGATTCTTCGTAGCTTGACCGATTTTAGGTATTGTCTAGATAGGTGATTTGGTGTCCTGGGTTGAATGATTGGTAAAACTTTTCTAGCTAGATGAACAGGGAAAATGCGCGTTATGAGAGAAATATCAGAGTACGCATACACTCAAGACCAGAGATGTCTTATTGGAGTTGCAAAATTACTCCATTCCTTCGTTCCAATAGCTTGCTAGAGGATTTGGTCGGAAATTTTGTCTAGACTCTGGGGTCAGGACTGGATTAGGTATCTCCTATGCGATTCTGCAGACTAAACCCTCGTCGTAATTTCTTTATCGGAGACTCACATGCTATTCTTCTTATAAAATAGCTGGTCCGTTGTCATTCGTATCTAATTCCTTGTGTAAGTGCTATAGCAGCACCGAGCGGCCAAATCAAGTGCATAAATGCTGCAAGGTATGCTAGCGCCGACTACCTGCGAGTAATCTCCGTGGGTGCAGCGCTGTTAGGAGTGAGACGAAAACCGCGCTACACCCTTGCTGCGGGAAATCAGCCACACTTTATAACATATGTTGTAATTCAAAATACCTAAGTATGTACCACTAAAGAATGAAACAATAGGCCTAACTCTTTTCTAAAGGAATTTTTTTTTAAAGTAGTTGTAGCTGCACTGGACTAGCGGAATATAGAAACGGTACGATTGGCTTTGAATGCTGCTATATAAGTGTCATCCTCAGAGTCTCCCACTACTTATTGTGCTTAGGGACAGTTATGACGAAGTTCCAATAGGTAGATCCGTGCACGGTCTCGAAAAGATGAATTTAAGGACGGATCACAAGCATATGCCTGACCATAATCGATGGTTTGTGGTTCGGACCTCGGCATCGCATCTGAGATGACAAGGGTGAACAATACGGCAAAAGCAAGATCTCCAATAGGTGGCATCATACGCATCTTGGCATCTCTATCCTCTTCGTGTTTGTTCGGGACGAGGCCTAAAGGTGAGACACAACATCGGATATTATACACGAAGATGGCACCAATACTGTTCATTTCATTATGACTATCAATCCATCATATGATGCAGAGTCCACATTTGAACTCATCTAGCTCAGGGATACTGCTTGCAATTCATGCACATCTCCCCGGACGGCGTTACTCTGGGGCCCCAGACTCTTCTCCTCTTATCCAATGAAGCTGCCAAGAGACTAAAATGACGATGATCCACCGGCTCTTCTTCCCCGATTTCCTTGTCTTTCTAGTGTACACTATCGTAGCATGAGCAGTGGCACGAGAATAAGTTTGCAGCAAGGAATTATCCGTAGGGACAGATCACAGTGAATATTCCTGGTTCTTTAATCGTCTTCGGAGCGAATATGGCAGATCGCTTAACATCAGCAAGGGGAATTCGTTCCTGCGTTCGAGTTAGCTAGCAATAGTCTAATAGGTAGTTAATTCGGTTTACTAGTTGGCGGGCCATTGACCTTATGCAAGGTACGTCCGATACTACCCCCCTTCAGAATTTGAGCTCATGCTTCTACTGTACGTAACAACTTGTAGGCTCCGCCAATCCAATTGAGTATCCCAATTCGCCTCTTTTGTTCGTATTCAAACAGTTTTTATTGCGTAGCGTAGGATTGGCCACTACGAAAACTATTAGAGCATCTCATACTGTTAGGTAAGAGGCACTTTGGAATTTCGGTATCCTTCTTATGAGCCAACACGTCATGATAGGAAAGCAGAACAGCCCAATCTGCTACTTGTGGTAGCTCAATGTTACCAGCGGAGTCGTTTATGTTGTCACTGTTGTCATAACTTGCAAAACAACTAGGCCTCTAATGGACGCGGCCAACCTTTACGCGCAACGAATCATGGCCCGATTTCAACCCCTGATTCTTTGTACGTAATGGACCACAACCAAGTCCTACCAAAGTATGTCGAGTGGCATATCAGGCCGAGATCCATCACGAGCCACTTGCTACTTCGAGGGAGCAATATCTAGGGCGCCCCCGGTCAACTCGGGGTAATGGCCTATATGGGGAAGAATCGAGTGGCGAGTCTTTTCCGTGGTCCCCAAGCAGCACCCCAGGTTTGGCAGTGGAATCTGGATAGCATTCCTCCCAGAACACCTATGTAGACCCTTCCAGTTAGATTTTGGCGCAGTGGATAGCGTTACGACGTTACGACATTGCAGAAACCTGCAAGCCACGAGAAGGCGCCAGAGGGCTGGCTGAAAGAGGGACAGGGGGGAAAAGGGGATATTGTCGTTGTTGACATAAAAGCGGAAGAGGGCCACTGACTCTGATGTTCTCTTCCCTAGTCTTCAACCACATTCGCTCTTGGGTCCAACTGTTACATACACTCGTTCCTGTATCAATAGTACCAACTTATTACAAGTTCAATCCGATTAATTCCAAACCGCCAATATGAAGTACTCCGTCGCTGCCCTGGCCTTCGCTGCCGCCGCCTCTGCCCAGTCCCTCTCGGATATCCCTGCTTGTGCTCTTCCTTGCATCGACGATGCCCGTCAAAAGGTTACCGACTGCGCTGCTGATGACTACAAGTGCATCTGTAAGTCGAAGTCTACTCCAGGCTACCCCGTTGTAGCCAAGTTAAGTATCATGTTCTAATATATCAAAGGCGACAACCAGGAGGCCCTAACAAGCGCTGCCACTCTCTGCGTCATCGATGCTTGCGGAGCCGAGGTTGGTGCTGGCCAGGTTCTCCCTGCCGTCTCCGCTTTCTGCGCTGCTGTCGAGAACGGTGGTGGCTCTTCTACTACCAGCGAGCCTGCTACTTCCGAGCCCGCTTCCACTTCTGAGCCCGCTCCCACCAGCGAGCCTGCTACATCTGAGCCTGTTACATCTGAGCCTGCTTCAACCTCCGAGCCCGCTTCCACCAGCGTGCCTGTTTCCACTTCTGAGGGACCTAGCTCAACCGGCGCTGGTTATCCCACCCAGAGCATCCCCGCCACTGTGACCAGTTTCAGCACTGCCACCGCTGCTCCCACCTACGGCAACGGCAGCGTCCCCACCTCCACCTCCGCCATCCCCACTGCTGGTGCTGCTATTGCCGGTTCTATCGGCAGCTTCGCCATGCTGGCCCTCGGAGCTCTCGCTGCTTTCTAAGCGTATCGATGCGTCAAAAATCAAGGGAATGGCACGGAAGGCCTTGAGTTGTCGGTATTGTATATTGCCATGTATCTTAGGCGAGTCCGCAAATCAAAATTAATGTAATGGGAGGTTTTCTGATCTTGGTACGGCTGGACTCTTCGATATTGATGATTGAGCTATGTTAATGAGACAACCTAAACATCCACACCGACTATGCTTCCATCATCAACAACTGTTGTGACTGTATTCTCCCTACCGAAGTCAGCATACAATTCTTCCGCTTTCCAAGTCTCAGTAGCCTCCACAGAAAAGAATTAGATGTTGGTTCTAGACAGGCTGTTGCATGATCGATATTACCTTCATTGAATGAACGGGCAACCGCACGAGTATATTTTTACTTCGTCCGGGTCGAGATCTTTCCAGCTTTCCCATACCCTGAGAAGACTTGGATGAAAAACCCGGCTTTCGACAAATCAACGATTTTCAAACCGTTGCCAACGCATACTTAAGAGCTCGATTGATCCAGAAGGAAACGTTCACTGCGATCTCTGTTATGCGGTGCCCTCACTGTACGCCTAGAAGAGCAAGCAACAAGCATGCAAGTTCTTGATATGCAATGAACCAGTCGCACTACATTGTAGCATTAACATCAATATGAGTCACGGACTTGTTAAATAATAAAATTTAATCCTGAAAGACAGCTTTTGTGTAATTTGACGAACACTGCCATTGCCTTCGGTATTATAGGCCCCAGCGAGTCCCCGAGTAAAAGTACAAGGCCCCCCGTTAATCATATTACTTGTTATGTACCAGCTCAGTACTTGTAATACCATTTAGATGTAGGTACAGCGTAAGACTTTATGCGGAGAACACAACCTTATAATTCACCGGCTTTTTCGTGTCTTTAGATCGCTGCACATTATTATATACTTGTATATCGGTAGACAAAAACCGGTGTATGACGAAGGAATCCTCCTTCTCGATGACTGCGCATTTCCCGCTCGCTGGATGAGATTTTCACTAGTTAAAGGTCACTCTGGACTTTAGGACATCCAATAAGTTGCTTTACGGCTTCAAAGGCGCTATCAAGCTTGTAGACATAACACTTAATTAGGGCTGCGCGTGCAGTTGTAATTACATGCCTCTAAATATTGATATCTCGTTTTGCAGCTGCAATCAATAACCGTGACCCTAGGTATAAGCATAGGTAAACCTACTGCAAGACAAAACCGAATCGGTCCTTTGATGAAGCTCCGAATCGACTTCGATGAAGGGTTGAATATTCTGTTGCATACATCTCTGTTACTTCCGTATAGTTGAGGCAAGACAGTAACACTGTCACAGCGGACTTTGGTCAGATAAGTTAATCATCATGCTTGCTGACACAATGCCTTACACACATTGTAGATTCGGCTGACCTCCGCCGGCCTCAACATCTTCTCGCGCGGATTCTGAAGGAACGAAAGCCAATTGTTATTATTAAGAAGTTAGGAATATAAATCGCGCGATGAGGCCATATTCGCGGTACTTTAAATACACTTTGTGAATATAAATAAACTTTGAAATTCTGTATTCAGTCAGATGAGACGCGGATATCACGTCTTTTAGAGCCAAACCTTCCGATGTCTCAGTTATTGTCTTAGAACGTCCCCCCATCCAAAACAGCCGAACATCTACCACAAAACGCCCTTCTCATGAGAGAAAACGTCGCCACGTGTCGGCCATGCTCAGGGCCGGGAAGCTCAGGAGATGAAAGATGGTCCGACCGATTTTCGGTTGGACAGCGAATGCGATGCAGGTACTTAGAAACACCAAGGATTATTTCGCGTGGGAGGGCTGTAAATCGTGAAAGGTCGTCATTGTAAGGCGAAACTTCGTTTCCCGTTTCTTACTTACGCCGTCCGACCATGAAGTCCAAGGAGGTTTTGGGTGCTTTCACAAGACCGATACATGAGGCAACTCCCAGTCTCTGGCCGCTCACTGATGACCAGAGGACGGAGCTCCAGGTCTTCGAGGCCTGTTGGCAGTTATATAAATAGTCGCGTAGGCCAGCATCATGCTCCATCAAGAATACCACCTTGGCCAACATCGAATGTCCCGCGCTACCGACGTCCAAGTCCTAAAGGATTATCGACCAGTTCGCATGCCCAAGAGGACCCAGCCATAGGGAAGGCGTCTTTCTGCAGACTCGAGAGCACTCTCGCAAGGGTGTTGGTGCTCTAGTTACCCTGCTGGGACCGCTCAAGAAGGACCAAGTCAGGTCTTGAATATCGAATTCAAAGGTATCGAAGACGACCGTGCACCAGCGTTGATACTGTCTACGGACGGCCAGCGTGCTCGATAACATTGCCACCTGGTGTGCACACATATGGACTATCGCCTTTCCACGAGTTAGCCAGTTGTAGGTTGACGACGATGTGTACATACTATTACCTACACTACCACCACGCGGCGCCGTGTACAAGGGGAGTCGAGTACGCGGTACACTATTCCTTCTGCGAGAACTCGACCGTGGAGGCCATCGCCAACAACCACCTTCTCAGCCCCATGCATATGAGCATCGGGCCAGCAGGGAGCGACCATCAGCTGGTCCAGCAGCCCTGCGACGAGCTCACGCACGCGCCCGAGTACGATCCCGCCATCGGCATAGACTACACCAACCCTTGTGCGACGGGTGGCTGCCTGGTCTCGCAACACTGCGCGTCCGGTGGCTGCAGACTGGACGAGCTGGGAGGGCGGTGGATCTGCTGCCGGTGCAGCCGTGGCGGGAATACGTTCAGGTGGTGTATTCACCCGATGCGAAAAGTCCCTGACGCTCTTTGCTATCATGTGGTCTGTCGGAACTGCCGAATCGATATTTAAGTTCAAGGATAGAGTTTCGCTTTTGACTGGATATGTTGGCTACGATATAGCCCCCGCGACTCTCGTACTTGGGTATTGATCATTCATTGGTTGCCCTGCTAGTTATAGTAGAATAGCCAAGCTACGATTAGAGAGCCGAGCTTGAGAAGTACTACGGAGATGGTGATAGTTACATGGAAGTATAGATGATGTTTTTACAGCTTGGAGTTTTGCCTTTGTTATAATGAGACGACGGTTATTTCTTATGATTGATTTTGAAATGTATATTACAATGAGAATGTTAAATGAAGGGGACTGGTTCTCTACTTAGAAAATTCTGTAGAATTTGTCGCAAATGCCTATTTTCATGATCGGCTTCAAGCATTCTCTCCGCGATATGCTCATTTGTTTACACTGTCGGATTTGAAGATCATGAATGACGGCTACATACCGAAATTTCCGTTCTACGCCATCTAGAACCTCACCAACACGAAACGATGAATCATAGGACTTCCTGAAAGCCTACTGAGTCCTCTCGTATTGAATAATACAAGCATACCTATAATATAAAGTGAGGCGCGCTTCAAGATCTCCGGGGCCGTGGCTGTCGAGCCTGATCATGGCACGGACAATATAGATCACTAAGCAAGAAGGCGGGCGCATTATCCCGACGATGCTGACATTGAAGTAGGGAAGTAAGGAGAAGGATAGACGACCAGCTCAGTTGCGGTGGCTGCGGATTTAATGTATAAAAGAGGCCTTCGAAGCGGTGAAATCAATAGCAAGCTCTTGATATCCAAAGCGACCTCTCCTCTCAAGGCTGTAGAAAATCTGAATTCACGACTTCATCTTGGGTAAACTCTTGTCTAACTTTCTTGTAAAGGTGTTGCAATATAAGCAGCAGACTCACGATACCCATTCCAACTTTACTTGAACACCTTGGAGAGAGAAACAATGTGCACCGAAACATCCTATACGCTCAGGTGTGAGCACGTCGTCACTCGAACGCTCTACTGTTCAGATGCCCCTCCCTACAACCCGCGGTCCCAGAGAGAGCGGAGGCCCTGCAAGAAGTGCATCCGCAACTCGGTACCCTGGCCACCGCCTCCGGACTTTGGGGCTCAGCAGACCAGATGCCCCTTGGCCAGGTGTCCGTTCGAGGAACGCGGGGGCTACTGGAATTGCTGCTGGTGTGGGAAAGAGTGGAACGAAAAAGGTCGGTCAAGCCAACATGCATAGGCGATGTATGTGCGCGCGCACACATACCCAGTAGCCTTGGTAACTGATTCGGATTTTTTTTCTCAGGTCGATGTAGTTGTATCATGATCATTGACAGGCAGGAATATCGGTGCGATCACATCTGCTGTGAGACATGCGAGGCTGCCACCGAGCTTTACCAGCAACATCGAGTTTGATCCACGGCGGGCACAGCCGAAACGAAAAGGCCCATAGCAATGTCTAGACTGTGCTGTGACTGGATTCCAACTTCCATGCTGTCCTGGGCCTGGACTGCGAGAATGTGCAACTGGTGAGTTTTCGGCTCGAAAGCCAGAATCTTCAAGGGTGATCGCAGTTCGATGCTAATATCTCAGAGATCGATGACTAGGACTCGGGTATCTATTACGATAGCAAAGCTCGGGTAAATAGGCAATTTTGATATTGCTGACGCCTACCCTACTTAACACTGCATAGAGAGGCGTGTTGAGGCTTTGAGGAGCAGCAGTCGTGTAGGGACTTAGTTGGACCGGGGAACACCGGCATCACACAGAGATGCGTCATAATACGAGAGCATCGGGCTTTTGGAGCGTAGAGAAGGAGATCTGATCCACATGCAACATGCCATGCCATGCCATGCTATGCCATCGACCGACAGCAGATGAAACTAGGGGAGCAAGAGAAGGCGACCATCTATCGTGCGGATGCTGAAGGTGGTCATTCACAGGACAAGGGCCGAGGTAGAGGATCTTCACAGATGATAGGTGAAGAAAGATAAAGAATCTGCAGCAAGATCGAGCTATTTATGATAAGACTAGGTCTCAGGTTACATGAGCTGAGCCCTTCCAGGGGGATGCCTGCCTACCTAGGTGTGTACGCGCAAGCCCAGTTACCAAGTATTCGGAGCAGAGATCGGTTAGATCGTCCGAACCAGATCTGGATACGTGGAATGTTGCATGTCGGACGTGATACCCGAGGAGAAAAAGCAATGCTTGAAAGCCGTAGCTATGATTGGGCCATAAAGAACTCGGGTTAAGCTCGTAAAATGTGTATGCCAGCTTCTTCTGTGAGGACTGAGACAGCCCATACAGTTGTGCTCTAGTCTAGGATCAGGGTACTAATCCGTTCAACTTCATGTCGCCGCTGTATAGGCAGGTGTCTTTGATGATAAATGAGATCGCATACTGTTGGTTGCGCTGCAGAATATGGGTCGGTGGCGGTGATGTATCAGCTAGTTACGTACTTCGTGCTCAGCTATGATTATGAATCATCAACCGTCGTGGAATCTAAGCCAGCCCTTAAGACGAGTCAGATTGGAAGGGCAAATTATCCAGGGGCTGCAACATATATAAGAGCCTATCTACAGCCGCAGGAGACGACGAACCCAGATGTCACTTAAGACCTCATCGTTGACCTAATACAAGCGATTTTCGGAGCCATCAGCCTCGAAACAGCATTAGATCAGTTATCATCATGTGCCACGGACATCCTCACTACCATCCTTGCAAGCATACCACGGTTAAGTGGCTATATTGCCCAGAGGCGTCTTTTGACCTAGCGACCGGCTATGAGACCCCGTGTGCCAACCCCATATACTCGCGCGCACAGCCTGCCGATTCAGACTGCCCTTACCCGACTTGCAACTTCGCTGCATTCAAAGGAAGTTGGAATTGCTGCATGTGTGGACAGGGCCCAAACACAAAAGGATGGTGTACCGTATTAAGGCGGGCGATGAATTGGAACCCAGTGAACCAGAGAATGGAGAACATGGACGTGCAATGCGGACATGGCTGCTGCAACAAGTGTAGCCGTTATCGTTAGTGGCGCTGGTGATTATGAAGAACTTACAAGCCGTTCCTGCTGACTCGTTATTCAAGCGTCGCCAGGAGGGTCGAGCCCAGAGGTATCATACGCCGAGGTCCGTAAGGGGAGGTCGGGTTGCAAGAGCCATGGTAATAGCAGAAGTTCTGGACACAGACGGTCGTCGACGTACGACTTAGGTGGAAACATATCGGCTGTCGTCGAACAGGACGAGGCGGCAGCTACTGCTTCTTCATCAGCAACAGCAATGCATAGCTCGCGCGGCTCACGCAAGTCTACGTACGACACCGGTGCCGAGTATTTGTCAAAGAAGACCAAGACATCGAGCAGCAGTAAGAAGAAAGGATCTAAGAACCGAAGCCAGCATTGAGCGAATGTTACCTCGCGGACACGAGGAAAGCCAAACCACGAGAATGGGGATAGAGATTGGCCTTAGAATAGAAACCCGTTTTGGAGCGGTGCCCTTGCACAGACTATCTTGAGGCAGATGTAGTTCTCGCTAGTTGGTACGTTGAGCGAGGGGATGAGTGGCGAGATAGCATGCTATAGCTTGGGAAGCAACGTTATCACATCCCTGTGTCAGTTAATGGTCTTCTGCGGCGTGTGAGCCTCTACTGCCAGCAAATTGTGCCAGGTAGTAGCCGGACCGCGCGCAAGTGACTTCAAGTGAGTCTTGCGCCGGTGCGAGGTGACATTCCCGGTCAGTAGAGATTTCCAAAGTTGTCTGGTTAATAGCGATTTGTACGCTTGTGCTGGCTGTAGAAGCGCGCCAAACAGATACGGCAGGAACTCTTCAGCCGAGACAGCCAAAGAATAGAATCAGACTGTAATGTCTAGGGTGGCAGTGCTATTACAATATTAGTTACATTGGAGAAGGTAGTAGGAATCAATAAGGCATCTAACTTAGGTAGACGAACGTCGTCGTCTAGTCTACTCCTCTGGATCCAGGAGTTTGGTAAGCCTGAGTCTGTTGGGGAGTACAGCCTCTACACAATTGCAAAATATCGGGAGGAGAACGAATCAAGACTCGCAAATAGACCCGAAACATTGATTGCGCCGTATTGTAGCCTCTTGATATGCGTATACTCACTAATTGCTGATCTAATTTAAGACCTCTCATATAGGCCGAACAGCAACATATCGCTTAGGCTCCATTACAAGGCTACATTAGACAACCTGAGAACTGGGGGCAATGTTCTTGGAGTGAATGCTCGGAGATGGCAGAGTAACTGAGATAATGCGGTGAAACAATGATTACACGGGCCAGCGCGATTTTTGTAGGGTGACGACGCAACCCAGTCCAACCTACCTACTCAGAACCAAGCGCCAGAGTCCGTGAGTCTGTGTGGTGGTGAGGCGGCCCTTTAAAAACGCGAAAGGGAATGGGTGGCACGCTGCTAGTTAAGCCCTTCATCTTTGCGACCCCATCGTCCTGTAAAAGGGATTAGTTCCTGGGATTTATTGCTCGGCCTTTCACACCTCCCAACTGACCCTTCGGGAGCCTGTGTTACCTCAATGTTGAAGCGACGAGGGGAAGATTGCCGTTGATGTTGGCATGGGAGGCAATCCTACTCTGGTATGATTGGTGATTTGAGATGCTGTGCCCGCGATTGGCTGCCCTTGCTACCACGTGCTGAGCCTGCAGGTGAGATATAAAAGGAACCTATGTACACTGGGCTGATTAAATGGCCAAGTAAACAGGCATAAGCTGTAAGCACAGGTGAACACATACCGCTGTATTGGACAGGGGTTGTGTTTATCACCTTGAGATGGTTGGCTGATGCGCCCCTTCTGCCTCCATTTCATCGTCACCGTTACAGGTTTCGAGAATGCAGATCTAGAATTGTCAAACCTCAAAAGGCTGGAGAGTCCTCGGCCAGCGAAAGTCGCAAGCTTATTGGTTTTATCGCGACGGCAATCACAGTCGCAGCCGCAGTCGGACAGTGCATCGTCTTACCGACTGATCGTACTGTAGGATCCGCTCCCCTGGAGATCGACCTGAACACGACCGTGCCACGTGCTAGATATCTATAGGAACCACCGCCTCCGTGTTTCATGAGTGGCTCCGTCAGCTACTATATGGAAACGATGGTACGAGTGTGACTTGATTCGCCGCGGGCAAAGAGGAGCTTCCCAAAGAGGAGCTTCTAGCGATAGAAGAAGAATAATCTGTGATCTTTCACTGGTAGGCTATCCGTGAGTATGGAGTACCAAGTATGGTAGGGCAGCAAGTGTAGGATGATGACCGCATATGCTGTACATAAGGACATGTAAGAGGATTGTCGGTAGAGCTTCACATTCTGTTAGGTCGAGGCGAAGTCTTCCCACACGGCCCTTCAGCCTCCTAGCTGGTGAAAATCTCTTACATCCATTGCAAAGGTTTGTGACGAGGCTAAATAATGAGCCCAAGAGGCAAGACAACAGTCTGCTTCGATGTTCTTCAATTCGTCTGGAAAAGGCCGGGTCGACACTTCGCTGGATACCGCGGCATCATGGTATTTTCTAATTGGTAGGGGGCCAAGTGGATATATTGGGCCTGATTCGACTGTTGCGTTGCGGATATGCCTCCAGGTAATAAGTCCACATGGCCATGTGGTATACCAGCGACGCTATCCCAGCATGCATATCAAGCGTAGTATCTCCAACTGGAATTCGAATGCATATGTTGTATAGCAATTCTTGGCAATGGTGAAGTGTATCATCCCATCTTTTACCATGCCATTCACAGACTCTTGAGGAGTGATTAAGTGGTCCTACTAAACCCGCTCTCAAGCCGGCGCTTTAGATAGGAGCTTATTTAGGCGGATGGTTCAAACTTTTTCTCGTCAGTTTTCTCGCCGCTTGGAAGTTTTGATATAAACAGTGCTATTATTACCTACGTCAAGCTCCTTGGAAGTATATACCTACCTAGACTAGATACCCTAGATAGGTATAACCGTACAGAAAGGTACTGGCTCAGCCTTCTTCCTACCTACGTAGGTAGTTTCTAATGAGGAGGTCGCCAGAATGCCACACATGAGCCTTATTACTCTCAAGCACCTAGCTTTGAAGACACATGCAGGTCATGCATAGACTATAATTAAAAACATCTGAAGGTGGTCTGAGATCTGCGAGATGGTGTTGGTGAGGGGATGAGAGCCTGCCTTGCTGCCCTGCTCAGCTGCGTTGATTTTCTATACCCCTCTGACAAATGTATTTTTGAGAAGTGCCAGTATCTATACATTCTTCCGCTTCTATGTCCTTATTCTGAGCCTGGGTATATGTATCAATACACCAATTCCATTGACTACCTACCAATTTAGGTAAACAATCCAGTTTCCTGTAGACTGAGTAGATATACCTACCAAACATGGAGTATGTAAAGGTGTAGTAAACGTTTACGCTATGCAATGGTATAAAATGTTGTAAAATAGGGCAGGCTTGTCTCAACTCGTTGAGCCACAATCTGCATGATCCCTGACTGTCTACACATGGCAACTAGCATGGCCTAAATTCTAATGGCCCTTTGGACGGCCCTTCAAGCTCCAGTGCTGCCCTTCGATACCACCTCAGTGCTTCGATACTACCTATTCACGCCCTCAGTGCACTTCGGTACTTTTCAAATATCCCTTTTCTACCCCTTTACGTTTCATGCCCTTTTTATCCATTTTACTCATCATCAATCAATTTTATAATTGCCATCTGTCAACAACCATAACACTGCTGCACTTGAACAAGAATCTTCATATATACTTGTGTACTTGTCTGTACAGTACAGTACAGACAAGTACTGCACTAATAACAGACTACCTAGGTAGTTATCTGTACTAGTTATCTAGGTTCCAAGCTAATACAATACCTAAGTTTATTCCCCCCCGCACAAACTTGTCCCCTCGGCCCCTGTCGTTAGCTACTGAACTGTACCTACACTACCTGGCTACAATTCAGCCCCGTTGCCCATGTGGTTTCAAAAGTCTATTCTGAGGTTAGCCCTTTTAACCCCCTACTACCTTAGTCTCCTTTTCCCCCCAATCTCGTCTCGTTCCATATCTTCGAGACCTTCCTTTAATGCGTCTTTAGATAGATAGGTGGCGACTTGACTGATCCCGACTCTTCGCCGTTTTTTGTGTCACCTTATCCAGTTCGAGACGAGCAAGCAAGCACACACACACATACACACACATACAAACATATACAAACACCAGTTCCTGTTAAGCCCCATCCCTCCTCCTCTTCCGCCTCCTCTGCTTCGTCTCTCTGCTTGCCATCTTCGTCCATCTGTCCAGAACTAGGCAGACAATACAGTTGGGCTCCAAGAAATTCGATATTCGCGCCCATCTACGAGTCACGCACGACTCACATCTTAACGGGCGGAGCCAATTCATCTTCACCTCATCAGGCCACATTACTCAAGATGCCTACCTCCTTAGACTCATCCCGCCCTATCATGGCGCCTTCGGTACGTTCTGTCTACATCTTCCTCAATTTCCCCCTTTAAAGGAGGCATACACATTCAATTCCCGAAAACAGCCGCCCACACGTTCTTCCTTATCATTATCATCAATAAACGTCATCATGCAACACGTTTGCTAACGCCTCGCTACGACAGTTCGTCTCACCCCGAGCATCTCTCCGCTTCAGCACCTACAGCACGACGGCGCCCTCGTTCGCGCCGACAGTGCGGACGACTGACTCTGCGCACGCCGAGATCCGCAACATCGAGTCCGGGCTCGCGCGTATGGAGAACAAGGCCCTCTCCAAGCAGCGTGTCATCCTATCAGAAGAAAAGACAGCCAACCTTAGCAAGCTCGCTCTCGGCGCCAAGCTCGACCGCGCCCTCGATCGCCGCATGACGAGCCAAGACGCCGAGATGCGACCCAGGAAGCAGAGCATGAGCGAGAAGGAGAAGGAGGAGCTATAACTAATATCCCTCAATTTGGAATGTGAGGGTAGAGTAGAGGCGCGGAGTGCATGCGTCCCATGTTTCGAAGTACGATTCAAATGCAAGCATACAGCAGACTGGTACTCGGGTTCTTGTTCCTATCATGGCGCATGGATCCAGGTCTATTGAAATCAGACTGCTGGCAACGCACTAGCTGCTACATGAGGCTGGCTAAGTAGACAATTGCATGGCTACATACACTGCCTGCGATCCAGCGGCACGGGTAGCTGTGATGGTGTTTCTTCAGCCATGAGGGAGAGACGGGAATCATTGTCCATTCAGGAGGGAAGCGCGCAGGAACGACGTTTTATAATCCTGCTACGGCCTTGGCCTTTTTTTGGGAAGGGCTCTTTTATTCACTATATCATGTATACTAACGAGGATGGCCGTTTTGGAAACGACCGCCGTGCAAATACAGCGGGAAAGTCATATACCCGAATATCCAGGTTCTGTTTCCTGACACAGTCTAGAAGTAAAGGACATGGCATGCCAAACTTGAGCCATAGAAACAGTAAGGTATCTTGCTTATCGAAGTGCCGTCTTGTCGACGCTTCGTGCAACGTATGCTAGTTAGTACGAAGCATGCTTACATTCCGATCCATACTTATATACTTGAGCGTACCCTTTCCCGAATAATGCTACCAAACCGACCTTTATCCAACATGTACTCAAGGTACATTCAAGCTCGGTTTCCCAGTCATAGCCTAGCTAACGCCTAAACACCATTCTGGCTTAAGAAGAATGTGATAACGTATTGTCTGTCGTCATTTTGTGGTGTGTATGTGCGGAAACGGGACCGATAGACAACTGCTGCCTGCCTGTCTACCCGTTTCTCCTTGGTTACAAGTGGTGCTTACGTCTGTTGAGCGGCTACTACGAGGCAGCAGTCTTGGTCCTCTCTAGCTTAGCATCGACTTCCTTAAGCAGAGCAACGAGCTCGCCCTCCTCACCCTCGAGCTCAAGACCCTTGCGCACCCACTCCTGAGCCTCGTCAAGACGTCCCATCTCCATCAAACACTTGCCGCGGCGCCACCAAGCCTTGGAATTACCAACGCGCTTCGCCTCGACGCTAGCCTCGGCATCGGCAGCGCCCTCAGGCCAGGCCTGCACGGCCATGTGCGACTGGGCGCGGTTCGCGTAGAGGGCGGCAACCTCGTCGCGCACCAGACCCTGCGGCTCCCACAGCGGGCGGGTCAAAGCCATCTGCAGACCCAGACTGTAAAACTTGATGGCGTCGGCGTGCTTGCCCTTGCGGTGGGCGTCGTTGCCGCTGTCGCGCAGCTTGTTGATGTTGGCGGACCGCTTCGGGTTGACGGGCACGGGGGGAGGCGGCACTTGGTTTGGCGTCTCGAGCGAGAGAAGGGTGCGGTGGAGGGTGTTGAGCGCTGTCAGCTCGTTCTGGAGGGATCGTGAACTCGACGAGGTGCCGACGGCCTTGGACTGCGGGTCGATGTGTAGGGGGAGGAGGGTGAAGGTGTCTAGGTCTGACATTGTGGCGACGACTGAGGCTCTGACCAAGATCCTTGACAGGCAAAGAAGACGGACGAGGGTGAAGGTCGAGAGATGGAGATCGTGTTCAGTGTCAAAGGTTGTGTCGAGTATCGGTGGTCGGATTATCGAGAGGAAGGTAGATTAATTTTAGTAGACAAGTCTAAGACGTGCAACAGCTGTTAAACCGAAGCGACAGTGGTATTCGGCGGCGACAGCAGCAAAGGGCGTAGTGAATTGTTGTAAAATCGTGGGTTTTGGAAAGTGAATGATTGTGGGTAGGTTGTATTGTCAAGACTTACAGTACGTGTAACTGCTATCTAACACATAACCTTAATCGCAATGAAGCAATCTGGCGACATTGGTACCTACACTAGTACCTGGCACCTTGCACTGGGTGTGGGGATGGCGGGCTGTGGCTGGCGGCTGTTTCAACAGGCGTGCCAGGTGGTGTGTCGCTCTCTGTATTCTGGGGTGTTCTTCCAGGGTAAGTAGATAGCAGAAAAGGGAATGATAGCTGTCTCTTATTCATCGCCAAACAACATTAACATTGCATTTCTCATAGAGACATAAAGATTTAACTCTATGAAATTCCATATAGAAACTGCAGTTAATCTGATCTAAACAGCTGTTATTTAGTCAAGTATACTGTATCATGGCTGTTCCACTCCAAGTGAAATCGTCTGTCTCGTTTCACGTCATTCATAATTCTATTCACTACTATAATTCACTTACCTACCAGTCTATGCTGGTCAGAATAAGCCTTTTCTCCTCTAGAACTACAATGGCCTAGTACATTTATATAAACCTCTAGAATGTGCTACTAATACGAACTACGCAGAACCGGCTTATACATTAAAACCAGCCACATATACCACGATTTCACGGACAACATCAGTAACCACCAAAATACACACCAGAGGTTGAGCAAATATTCATATCTCTACTACAGAAGTGGTCCTTATTCATACACGAGAATGGCACTTCACAATAACAAGGGTCCGCCCAGGCATCAAATCAAACAACCCACCACTCCACCCCAAGAGCCCCCCATCAACGAAGTCTCATACCACTACGCGCAAGTATACTGCGGATTCTGCGGGCGTTTTATAACAGACATAGGAGGCTTCGCGTCGGCCCCCTTCGCCGCTCAGATGGAAAGCGGCAAGCGGCCCACCCCCGGCGTTGACCTTCTCGCCTCACAGCCCGACCTCTTCACCCGAGAGGTACGGGACCACGTCGTGCTTGAGAAAGAGCCCCGCGGCCTCGCTAGGGCGTTGAAACTGGTCGTCCCTTTGAGGCTGGACCCCGTCTTCCCTCGCTTGTACTTACAGCCTCATCTTTGCTACCATGACCTGGAGGCCGAGGAGCTGTATAGGATTACACAACACACGACAACAACAAGAAAAAACACAGGGAAAACAGCCGCGGAATCATATGTTCGGAATAGTGCTAAGAGCTGATAGGTCAACTTGACCGAGTATCAACGAACATGGTTTCTTCCGCTGCTTTATAGAGATAGATGTACATGTAACGGTAATAGGTAGCGGGTAGTAGTACCTAGGTAGGTAGTGATATAAGTAATTAATAGTGAGTGAAAGTCATCATTCAACATTATAGCCGCTTGTTTCTACACTCAGTGGCCATTGCTTATTCTTTGCTTTCCCCGTCCTTCATTTCCTTATGATAATACTGCCTCCTGGGCCTAGAACATAATCTCGAGTAGTAAGGGGAGGGGGAAGGGGGGAGAAACGCACTCTCTTGTATACCGAACACATGTATTATATTTCTTACGGCCAACAACTCTGCATGGGCCGCCAGTTCTGCTCAAACATTTGCGACACGAGATAAAGAGGATCCTCCTCCCAGTCTATCTCTTTGCGCTTCTTTTCTATTGTATCTTTGTTAGCTGGGGTCGGCCTGAATATGTCGCTAGCCTGTGACGGTGGGGTCGAAACTTACTCATCTGATCATACTTATGGCGCGTCGCGATCAGAAGTTGAATCTCATCCTCATCCATGTACTCGTCACCAAAAGCCTTGGTGATGCTGCCTAAGCTCATCGAGAGGGGATCGAGGTCGCCTTTGTAGTAGTGCCAATGACCCAGGATGATATCGGCCCCGTGTTTAATCTTGGCCGTAGCATCTTCGAGATCGTAGTACGTCTGTTGAACATGGTGAGCCTTGGCCACGGCTTGCTGACTTTGCGCCACATATCAACAAAAAACCAATATGAGCATGTACTTACTGTAAGCCCTTGCTCTTTTGCACGCCTACGGCGGTCCTGACAGGCGATCGCAATTTCGTGCAACATCATAAACACAATCAGATAGACGGTGAAGAAGGTTTCCGGGCAGCGCTTTTGCATCATGAGCCACAGTTCGTCCAACACGGCTCTCTTCAGCTTGACCAGCACATGCTTATACCCGATTGAATCAAACTGTGCCGTGATCATCCTCGATACGAATTGCTTTCCCCGACATAGAGGCGCGTGTGATGTTCCCTCCAGGTTCTCGTGGCCCTTGGCAACGTATGCAGATCCCAGAGTAAACCCTCGTTGGAGGTTAGCTGTCCAGTTCGCTCCTAATGCACAAAGAGATGACTTACGCGAAGCAAACCACAGTCGGAAATAACTGCGAAACAGTCGGGCAGGGATTACCTTATTCTTATTGAACGAAGCATGTGCCATCTTAGCAGCATGACGCAGACTAGGCAGAGGGAACTTAGCGTTAGATCTAATCATTTCGCACTCTCGTGAGACTTGCGGATATAGACGCATGTAGAGCCACACCGAGTCCCTGTCGTGAATTCGATTTTTCAAGGGATTTGTTACTCACGCAGCGGAAAATGTCCGTCTCACATATTCATTCCCCTCTGTGTCTCTTGTGAGTCGACGGATGGCTTCCTCGGCATTCTCTCCGACGTAGCGTCTGTATGCTTCCGACGTGTCATTGACGTCGGCAAGAGCGTAGGCTGGCATGGTTATTACAAATTGCGTCTCTGTCTCCTGATCCTTCCAGTGGCGATGTTGGATGTCTGTACTGTTGGGCTTGAATCTGCGAACCTTGAGCTCCATGGGATCACAAAGCAGCTTGGTGATTCCTACACCAATGGTGATGACACGTTCGTCGGCCCAGTCGCCGGATTCGATATTCTCGACGCAGACCCCTGCCCATCGCTGTGTGAAACCCAGGCCGCCCACACGGAATAGGACGACCTCGTTGAGGTTCCATCGAAGACATGGTATCCGATGGATGACCTTCTTAGTCTCGAGCATCAAGACTTTCCTGCAGCACAGGCAGCACTCCGTCTCCGGTTTGCTAGGGTCAGGTGTACACTGTTCCAGGGTATCAGCTCGTGTCACATGCCAAATCATGGTCAAGAAACTTGTGGCAACTTACTCGGATCTTCTGCATCCGGCAGCGAATACAAGCCTTCAATTTCCGGGTCTTGCTCGTTTCTTCGCGGTCCTTGGGCTGCAGTTGGCCTCGAGGACGCCGAGTACGTTCGAACTTGGTGCCTAACGGGGATTTGACGAGGGTAGAATGGGGGTCACTGAAGGCGGCACTGGATGGCTCGGGGCCGTCCCCGAACCCCAGCTCGCCGACATGACTTGGGCAGCTTTGAGAGGAGAGGTGTGTGGTAGGAATGAGGTCCAGCGAGGGTACTGATGCCTCTGCGTTATACCATGGCTCATGATTGGCAAAAAAACGATAGTCACTTTGACCGAGATATTGGTCTGGAACATGTGTATGCCCAGAATGATAATGCCCGACGGGGAATCTGACGGCAGATGGCGATGTGTCGTCCTCGTGGAGGTCTAGTTTTCCATGAAGAAACGCTGTGGCAGACGTTCCGGGATGGTTGACGATGAGGGGTTCGAAATTGCTGGCAACACCAAACCCCGGGCCTTTGAAACCTGGTGCAAAGTCGGCTACATCGCTCCCCGGTGAGAAGGGCTGCTCTATCAGGTCTGTCGATTGGGCTTGGGATTGGGTGTGGGTGTGGGCATCCGTGTAAGACATGGACGGATGGCTAACAAGACTGACAAAGGGAGGAGGAGGGGTGCTATGAGCATGCCATTTCTCAAGAGATTCAGGGGAAGAGTCACCACTAATACCACCTTCACCACCATAATTATTATCACCAACGACAACACTCCGAGTAGTAATTATTGGAAACGTCAATTCTGCACTAGGAAGGGTAGAGAAGGTAAAGTGACCTCTGTCATGTGTCGCAAGGCTCGGGCTTGTTGTTGTTGCAACCATATTTTGTTGATGATCCCAACTAGTTGGCGAGGCCAGTGACATGGCCGAGCTCCACCTACTCGGATCCCCCCAGAGGCAAGTATCGTCGACAGCCGTCGTAGCGAGAGAAACAGGGAGAGGGGGAGAGATGGGAGTGGCGGGAGCGGTTAGAGCTGCAGCGCCTTGTCCTTCCCTATCCCTCGAGTAGGACCCGGGTAATGGCGACTTCGGCCTTGGCCTCTTCTTCTTCGTGGACGGTAAAGAATCGGTCGTTTTGACCCTCTTCTTCGCTAGCTTATCCATTGCCGCTACCCCGGCACCAGGTGTTTGGTACGACAGACGGGACTTGAGTGGAGGGAGCGTTTTAAAATGCGGGAGTCGGATCTAGCCGTACGTGCAGAAGAGCGTCTTGACTTGTCTAGGTTGTCTGTCTTGAAACCGGGCAGATGCGAGCTGAGTCTTACTATGCGTACTGTAGTGAATGTACTTGTCTGCGCAAGTCAATCGTCAATGTGACCAGTTGGGCCGTGCTTTAGAACGGCGTCAGGGTAATTAGGAGGAAGCCGTTGAGTAAATTGACTCGCTTTGTTTCAACCGGTGAATAGACGGGGCTTGAGTAACACTGCAATCGGATTGCTTTTCTGCGTTATGTACGGCTGCTTTGATCAGATGGGGATAGCAAGAGGCAGGAGATCGCGTTTGGCAACCGGTCTAGTAATCCTCGTACGTACATGAAATGCTTGTACAGGATGATACGAAACGCTGCACTACAATCACAAAGAGATTGACGATAAAAAGAAGCCGTCATGTAAGGAGATATGGGCTTGGGGTTGGGTTGGAGCTGTGTGATGGCAAACAACAGATAACGAACGCTGAGGGGTCGAAACTGGCAAAGACGTCGACTTCTGTCCTCCCCCCCTCCTCTCTGGAGTCAGGCGGCCCCGAAGCCCGATGAGTCCCTCTGTTTGCTCTTCTTGCTTCTCCTCCTTCCATCCCATCTGCTGCTGATCTTATCCTTGAGTTGCATCTCATCTTGCATTAAAAAAAGCAAAAATGGTGCCGCCACCAACATCAGCTACTGGGTGTGGATTGTGAGATGTCGTTTTTATTTTCCCTGCTCCCAACCACAGCAACGACGTGTCTGGCCCCAGACCGTCCAGCCCTGTCGATTTCTTCTCCTCTTTCCCCCAAGGTACCAAGCCCGGTACAATATGTACTCTGCACTCTTGGCCGCATTTGTGTTCCCATCAAGGTGAACATCATATCTACTGCTGTACCCTGCTGATGATCTCTGCATCGCTGCGGTTAACGAATATCCAATTCAAGATCTCATCCCTGAGGTGTTTATTGAACCTTATCTTCCCATTCTGCATTTTGCGCCCTTCAAGCTTGTTTGCTGTTGTGGAGAAGTCAGGTCATTTCAATTCGCGCGCGCTCTGTGTCATGCACTCCCATAGCCATTCATTACCGTCATCGTTCCCCACGAGGAAAACTCTCCGATGCTTGGCGTACGGCGTCGACGTCTTTTGCGCCACTTGGCTGCCGGTTTCATGCCGGTTACCATATCACCACGTACTGGGTAATCGGAACCGCCGTTGAATCATGGTATCGATGGTTCTGCTTCTGTGTGATCGGTTTGCCTGACTTGGGAAACCTGGCCCATGCATGCTCGCTTATGCATGCTCGCCTTGGGCCACAACGGGAGCTCTACAACGACTATCACTATCACTCTTAATCACTTTGAAAGACTTCCTTGCTCATTGACGATGTTTCTCCCCAGTAGATGGGTGCTAGACGAGGTGCACTTCCTACGCCTGCCATTTAGTCCCGGATGCCTCCTCGTACAAACAGAGGAAAATCGAACCCCATGATGTCCACGAGCATACTTGAAATCCCTCGATATATTCATGCTGTTCTATTATAACTCGAGCTGATTACCTAGCCCTTCTACGCTAAGGCACTCTCATTGCTCACGCGCGATCCGCGATGAGTGGAACCTCTTGATAGATCGGCTAGCGCCTCGAGCTGAGCGAGTCCTTGATCGAGTCCATAGTGGTCCCCTTTCCGGACGGCAGATTTCTAAGGATACATTTGCCGATTTAAGCGTCGCGTGCTTCGTGGACTGTGCCACCGTGCTATCGTGCCGGTGGTCTTGGGGAGGCGAAGAGATGCAGATGTGATGTTATTCGCACTTTTTAAAGATTAGTAAGCTCTGCTTTATCCCGCTAGGGTGAAATGTTGCATACGGCCCATGCGGAACTCGTCAGAATGGCCAAGACGTTGTGTCGCAAAGAATAATGATCTGATCGGAAGCCGCTTTGTGCCCGATGATCACGAGTCAATGTGCCATGTGTCGGGATGTGACTCAGATAGGGCGGGATGGTCTGGCGATTCTTATAATAAGCGGCTCTCGACGATGGTCAGCTTAGGTTCTTCACCTCACACGATTTCACCCTAGTATCATCGATCGCCTGATCACCCTGTTGAACGAGAAAATATGACGACCCATGTCCTTCCCCCAGTGCCTGGCAGCATCACCAGCCTCCAAGGTTGGGCCAAGCATGATGAACCAGAACTCTCAGTGCCTTCGTCTCGCCAGCATGAAGCCACTCTGCAACCGCCACTCGGATTTCCTCCTTCCATCCAAGGCCCCATGGTTTGGTCTGGAGAAGGGGGCGTCTCATTAGATTCGCACTCTCTTGAACTGAGCCCGACAGATGTGGCCGAAGTAGCACAGGCTGTTAAGTCCTTCCTCGGTACGTACAATAACCCAACACATTTGAACGTCATATGGATAGGTAGTCCTGCAAACAAGCGAAGAAGTATGTTGACTTGATAGGCCTTGGACTGGACGGAAGCGAGGTGACTCGCGAAAATTTCCCGCTTCCTACCTTGGGATCTCGTCTCAAGGATTGCGCAGCCAACCTCCATCGAGGAACTGGCCTGTGCATTGTTCGAGGTCTCACGCCTGAAGCCTACTCTGCAGAAGACAATGCCATCATATTCCTTGGCCTTGCTAGCTACGTTGGCAGCCAGAGAGGTGTGCAGACTTCTAAAGGCGCAATGCTTAGTGAGTAGACTCGCACTTGTTCGCCCTGAAACTCTACTGAACAAATGTCCAAGCCCACGTCTACGAGTCCAATACCTGGACCGTACCCCGCGAAAAGCGCCATGGAATCCACACAAATAGCAGCCTGGTAGGGTCCTAGTGCTTCAAGTGCCTCTTCGGATGCCTGTGCTGATGTTCGTAAACAGCCTTTCCATAATGACATGGGATGTGAGATCCTGGCCATTCATATCCGCAACTGCGCAGCTCAGGGTGGTGGAACCTATGTGGCCTCGGCAGCTGCCGTATACAACGCCATGATGAAAGTTAACCCTTGGGCCGTGCATACGTTGGCCAAGCACAACTGGCCCGTGCAAGTGTAAGTGCTCGCCACTATGTGGTCCTGATTACAGGGGCTATTTGTGCTCATCAAGCCGGCTGTCTAGCTCGAGGCGAGGTGCCTCGCCGTTTGTTCTCGCTCCGCTATTCGGGTTCCAGTCCGGAAACCTTGTCGTGTCAGCGGACCCTGCTCGTATAGGTCCTCATCCATCTATTGCAGATGACCGAATTCCCGATCTACTACCGGCACAGAAGGAAGCCATGGCGTTGCTGCAACAGACGGCGACAGAGAAGCAAATCCGGCTGCCAACACTCCAGGGAGACATGGTGTTCATCAACAACTGGGGCGTGCTACATGCGCGCGAGTCGTATCAAGATGATGCCGTGGCGACTAGACACCTTGTTCGTCTTTGGCTCCGGAACGAAGAACTCGCATGGGATATCCCAGAGTCGATGAAGACACCTTGGGTGGCGTCGTTTGGGGCGAAGGCGAAGAAAATAGTGAACAGACAGTATCCTGTGGCACCGATGCCTGAGTACATGGAGCCTAAATTCACTAATGGCTCAGCCGCCTTCATCGTGGAGGAGAGTGACGAAGACGAAGAGGAGTCCTGAAAGCTTGGCATCTTCAGGTAGACTGTTTTCCTTCTTTCCTCATTTTGATGGTTGATTGATGGGTGGGCAGCGGATGTGCATCTGGCTTTCAGTTCCTGTGGACAGTTAGGCGTTGTAAGTGCCGAGTCCTTCGGGCTTGAGCGTCACAGCTTTGCATTCTGGAGCTCTGAAATTAGGACAGATAGCGTAACAAGTAACACACTAGATACAACTGTTTAACTAAACTCGTCGACGTTTCGCAGGCAAAGTCTGCAGTGAAGTGAAAACGGTTGAATCGCGACCTGTCTGGATCAATCACCTGCGTACATTGCCTCCCAAGGTACCACTAATTGACGTGCAGGTCCATATATAGTGTACTGGAAGTTGAAAACCGGCTACCTTCTGTCCCCGCACATGATCAACAACGGCGCCTGTTTCAGAGCGAACGCGTTTGCTGCAAGATGACGTAGTCTTCTGGACAGACGTATTGATTTTCGTCTCTATTCTCAACGGTTACATGCCTATCGCGGTGCTAAATCAGGGCAGACCAGGGATAGGAAAGTCGACTGGAGGAACTAATGACTTGTCGAGGAATCGATGTGTCTTGCGCGGGGCCAGGTCTACGCGTACTGATTTTGTATGCATGGGAAGGCGAATGATGATATGCAATCCTCAGTTCCATCGCTGGGCCGAGTGGTGGACCGAGTGGTGGACCGAGTGGTGGACCGAGTTGCGGACCGAACAAGAGCCAGAACTGGCCAGAGGTTGGGATTGGCATATGTTCTGGGTCGCGGCGGTGGCAGTGCAGTCGCGAAGAAGATGGCGGTCTGGGCAAGCCAATATCATGTTGCCGAGATCTGCCATGCCGCCTCCAGTCGTTCTACAATAAGTACCTAGGTAGTGTCATGGAACACCAGCACTGGGTATATGCCCACTATCTGCCCACTGTATTACCTACTACATATGTAGGTAGGTAGGTAGGTACCTATGTAGGTAGAGGTAGGAATGTGATTACTCGCCCGCGACGCTCTTTCCTAGAGCACTACATAATAAAGGTAGGTAGGTACGGAATGACATGGGGAAATACCGACAAAACCCATGATTCAATGTTTGAAAAAGAGTTGATGGACACGAAGTATCGGTCGACTGGAATGAATAGACTTTACTTACGTACATATAGTTACCATACTGACAACTGAACAGACTAACAGAAACTGTAGCGATTGGAGGTGGTATGGGTGTTGTAGATGGAATGGAGGAAATAGACCTGGTTCACACCGTGAAGTCTTTATATATATACACTGTTCCATCGCACCTACTACAAAACATACATATGATTAATGCATTTGGAAGTTGAACTCTAAGCTGGTGTGGGACCCGCACCGAGATCCACTCTTCTGGAAAAAATAAAGTGGTCGAGCCCCTGAAAATCGTCGAATATCACTTCTTGGTCCAGCCATCTTGGCGATACAGTACACATGTAGGCACTGTATAAACTGCGCGTAAAAACGTGTATATGCTATATGCCGGCTTGCCCTGATTCAACCCCGGAATGACAAGAGCGAATAGTATGCTTCGTACAGAATTCGTGGTATAGTAAGAGGCAACTGCCTACCATTAAATATCTACTGCACCTATGTGTACTGCTGTACTTACCATATTACATGTGATCGGACCTACCCATGTAATAACTTGAGTGTTCCTGCATTGGCGAGAGCTTGTAAGTATGTACCTAGGTACTGATCAGAGCTCCCAACCTGCCGAGAGCCCAAGATCTAGCCAATAACAGGCTCGGACTGGCTGATCAGGGTTCTGTTCAGGGGTAACATTGAATCCCCACCTGCTTTCTGTAGTCGGGCCAGTTGAGGCTCCCCTTTACTGCTTTAGGTAACATGAGTCGCAGTAGCTCATATCGGTACCAACTGCCAAGAACCTTATCCCAGGCCTGATTGAGATGACCTCGTGTTTCTTAAACCCTTTTCTCTCTCTCCTACCTTCTTTTGACATTTCACATCAAACTCTCCTCTCTGTTCCTCACTTGTGCCTTTTCCTTTCCATCATTGGTTTGCGTCACTCCTTTGGGCATTTCATGAGCAGGAAACACGACACTCGTTAATAAATCCTAAGTTCCAACTTCACACACACTCCTTGAGTTTCCCGCGTTTCTACAACAACAGCCGCCATCACCTTTTCGGCCCATTGTTGTTTACAGTCCAATTGTTCGCGACGCGCCCGTTTGGTGTCTTACATAGGAAGGAAATTTAAGACAAGAAAGGGATTGAAAAATTTCGAATAACACGTCCAGCCCACATCCATACGCACACCCCTACTATCCGCGTTCACTTTGGCTCTGCTTTCACATCAGACCAAAAACTTCAACCAACTCAAACCCGATAGGACACGACATCATCTCTCATCGCCATGGGTTTTCTACGCACAGCTTTGGCCTCATCCCTATTGCTAGCGGCTAACGCCGCTGCATTGGAGCCCATCGTAATGAAGGTAAGACCATGCCTGCAATCCTAGCGCCAAACATGAGCAAGAGTCTATTTGGAGAGATTCTAGGATTCTCTTGTAGCTTAACTACGTATGTTGGATTGACTTGCAACTGACACATACACTGTGAATAGGGATCCAAGTTCTTCACCAAGAGCGGAGACCAGTTCTTCCTGAAGGGTGTCGCCTACCAGCAGGAGGCAGGCACTGGCCCTGGGGGTGACACCTCGGGCAGCAGCAACAAGTACATTGACCCTCTCGCCGATGAGAAGTCCTGCAAGCGGGATGTCCCTATCCTTGAGAAGCTTGGCGTTAACGCCATCCGAACCTATGCTATCAACCCTGATTCCGACCACTCGGCCTGCATGAAGATGCTGGAAGACGCTGGAATCTACGTCGTTGCTGACCTAGGAGAGCCCGCCTTGTCCATCAATCGAGACTCACCTTCCTGGAATGTCGAGTTGTTCGACAGATACAAAAGTGTTGTTGACAACCTCGGAAAATATGATAACGTTATTGGTTTCTTCGCCGGAAATGAAGTCACTAACAACGCAACGAACAGTGAGTGAATATTATCTCTTTTCTCTTTAGCACATAACCTTGATAGCTAGAAAGCTCTCTGTAACCTTGAGTTCTTGTTGCACTTATATAATGGGCTACTGACCACCATCTGTTGTTAGCTGATGCTTCTGCGTACGTCAAGGCAGCCACGCGTGATACCAAGAAATACATTGCCGACAATATGTCGAAGGGTGGGCGCTGGATGGGTGTTGGATATGCTGCCAATGATGATGCCGAGATTCGTGTCAACATGGCCCAGTTCTTCAACTGCGGCGAACAAGAAGAAGCCATTGATTTTTGGGGCTACAACATCTACTCTTGGTGCGGAAAGAGCAGTTTCGAAGAATCGGGCTATGATGTTCAGGTTGAATTTTTCTCCAACTACTCTGTCCCCGTCTTTTTCGCCGAGTACGGTTGCAACACGGTTGGCGGTGCCGAGGGTCGTCTCTGGGATGATACTACGGCCCTTTACTCGGATAAGATGACGGGCGTCTTCAGTGGTGGCATTGTCTACATGTACCACGAAGAAGAGAACGACTACGGTTTGGTCAAGGTGTCTGGCGATTCTGCGAAGACTCTGAAGAATTACGACGTGCTCAAGTCTAAGCTGGCTGCTGTCAAGCCCTCCTCCACATCTATGAGCGCTTACAAACCCACTAACTCTCCCGCCGCTTGCCCTGCCATCTCGGACGATTGGAAGGTGGCTAAGAGCTTGCCTCCTACACCTGACAGTGCTCTCTGTGACTGCATGTTCAAGTCGCTGTCTTGTGCGCCCTCGGCCGACCTCGACGAGAAGGACTTTGGCGATATTTTTGGCTACATTTGCAAGAATGACGAGAACGCCTGCGCTGGCATTAAGCATGACACGGAGGCCGGCGTCTACGGTCCCTACGGCATGTGCAACCCCAAGGAGCAACTCGGCCACGTCCTCGATGCATACTATATGAACCAGAAGAAGGCTAGCGATGCCTGTGACTTTAATGGTGCAGCAAAGGTTCAGAGCAGTCCCAAGGTGGACTCCTCGTAAGTTTTCCGGTGCTTGTTCTTTGCTTTGTTGGCCTTGTGCTAATTGTGATCCATTGTGTAGGTGTGAGGCTTCGCTGTCGAAAGCCAGCTCTGCCGTAGCTGTGGCCGCCACGGCTACTTCTGATGCTGACAGTACTAGCTCTGGATCCAGTTCATCAACAAGCGGCAATGCGGCCCCTGGTACTATGCCATCGGGCCCTGTCGTCACGCTGGGTAATATGGCTATTGGTTTATACATGTTGGTGGCCATGGGTGCCGGCGCTGCCATGATTGCTTTGTAATCGGCACGTTGGGCAATGGTATACGTTGATGGCGTTCTACTTCAGGTCCTTTTCCCGCTGTTTTTTTGCGGTTCTACGGATACACATAGCCATGTCATGACGAAAGCATTGGTTCAGATCCTTCTGCTTCCTGGCGTAGCCTCTTGGTATTTGCAGGATATATGTTCTTGCAGCTCCTGGTGTTGATAGATTTGGAATTCAAAATAATATGGCCTACTTTGTATCGTCCTGTGTCCATGAATGGCGTCATCGGGATTGACTAGAAGGGTTTTTGATATTCGAGATACCTGCAAATCTTGTGCTCTGGTTCTAACCTGAGCTGTTTCCTTGACGGTCGATGCATGTAAGTGGGAGTCGTAACACTCTGTTCACACCTGCTCGGTATCTGTGTTATTGTCTTTGCCTCAGTGAACACAGCATCAACCTTTGTAGAGTTGATACTCTTTGATCTCAATTAACATGAGCAATAACGTCTCGTTCATTATACGTGTGGCCCAGCGTCTACGTATTGCATTGTAGGGGCCATTTTTCTAAAGCGTATCGACGTTCCTACTATTCAACAGCCCATTGTGAAGTTCTGTGGTTTGAAGCACCACATTTAATATAAAATTATAATCGGGCTACATTGAGTTGAAAGGCTGAAAATGGATGGTAAAGGCCCTTGCATGTCAGCCAGCACTAGCATTGTACATCTCGCCGATCCATCCATGGACCTTTTCTGCGACGCTCTCACTATGTTCTGCTCTTGCCTATCAGTTTTCCGGTTCCAGTAACCCATGTACATCATAGCGAGTCTAAGGGAGAGGGGGAACTAACCTATACAGAAAGCATGGGGGATTTTGCCATCGTCCACGATGAGTCGCGTTCTTTCCACTTGCTTCGACCGCTTTTTGATAAATTCGTCTCGGTAGTGATCGGCAACCCAGTGATCCCGCTTTCCGAAGAAGAAGTAGAATTTGGGGATTATGGTTTTGTGAGATTTGGCGTCTTTTGCGATCTCCCAGAGCTCGTCGTCCCATTTGTCGTTGCCGATGACACGTATCTCATCCATGCCAAGGTGCAGAGACTGCCAAACGCCATCGCGACTCTTAAGCCAACGCGTCGTGACCTCGGCGGCATGCGGGGGGAAGCCTAGGGCCTTGCTCACGAACCAGTAGAGCGTATCATAAGGCCAGAGACGCATAAATCCTTGGGCGATCCTGTAGGCGTTATTACCGAGCAGCGGTGTCTGGCGGAGCATGTTGAGCTTCCAACCGTTGGACGAATTGGCGAGGTGGTCGATGGTAGGAAACAGGAGGATGCCGGAGGTGAGTTTGAGCCCCGGGGCCCGGGAGGGATCCCGCAGCATGCGGTGACATATCTCGAGGACGATGTATGCGCCGACGGAATGGCCGATGAGGAGCACGTGCTGGTAGGGCTGACCCTGCCTCGGCCCCGAGTCAATGCGAAGACTGCTCAAGGCATTGAGGGTATGCTCGATCTGGAATTCCAAGTCGTAGGGTTTCTGGCTGGAGGTGAAGGGCTCGTGATCCTTGTCTGTGAAGCCCGCGAGATTTTGGCCGTAGATGTGAAAGTTGACGGTGTTGAGCGAGGTGTTGGAGTCAATCTGGTCTCGAAGGGCTGAGAGGAAGGGATCGTAGTAGCCGACAAGACCTGGATTCCCGGGCACAAGGAAGATTAAGACGTTGAGAGGGTCATTGCTATTGCTAGTGCCACTTGACCGTGATGGGTAGGATAAGTGGTCAACACTCATGACGGATCAGGAGAGTGAAAGTGATGTTGGGTCACTTATTATTAAACTCCCCTTTTGCTACCTATACACTCTGGCCACACAATTCACATCAGCCCTAACCCGAACTCGATACATGGTGAGAATTTGATTAACGAGTTACAAACTGAGGAGAACATAGTACGTACAAGATATCTCTTGGTGGAAGCCTCTTTGAGCTGTGGCTTGTATGCTTGCTTGTCTGGCCAGCAAACAAGATGGATTAGGGTGGTGTGGAGTTAAGCCACAAATTCTGTCTATGCTACCTAGGCAGAAGCCTAGGTACTTACATTCGGTATGGTCAGGCTGCCCGTCTCCGGTGATCTCGGATCCCAACATCCAAAAGTGGAGGCTGGTGTGGGTGATCGCGGGGCATTGTGCATAAAGGTACCTACCGAAGTGCAATAACTCACCAACAGTTAAGATGTATCTTTCAGCCTGGTTCTGGGGGTAAGTATACTTTCTTATCTAGAAGTGACCCACTGCGCCCACTGCGGGGCAGGCACATGGTCTATTGCCTGAATCGAAGCTGTTTCTTGCTTTGTGCTTTAGCTTCCAAGGTTGTTCCACATGCCATCACTGCCACGAGCCATCGGTAGGTACAACCTTGGGCACTGCTATTATCATCATCGTCGTCTCTTATCATTCCTTACTTACCATCACCGTCCTCACCGTTGCCTACCTACCTACCTCAGTAAAACCTCACATTTCTCTTTTTTTACTCTTGGCTATACTTGAAGCTCCTAGGATCTCTTGTTCTCTTGTTAGATCAGTAGCAAGCAAGCTTAAAACCCCAAAAAAGTACACATTCTCTCCCCGATCACGGCGCCTTTGCGCATCTCCCATTCCCGCGGCCACCGAAGCTTTATGAACATCTATACTACGTGTGGCCTACGTTATAGTTGCTCAAGCTTCGCCTTATCCCACAAGCCCTGTTTTCAGCACTTGCAATAATAAATATTCAACGCGATTCATATTGGCGCATAGGGTCTGTCCGTGCCATTAAACCCCTCGTCTTCATCATACCTACACATCTCCCCTCCGTCCACCTAGTCCAGCCTCAGACAGCCTATTTGTCTGCCTCTTCACCCCAGATATTCTAGTTCCAAATCATTACGTTAGCCGATCTTTTGCTAATCCATGTCTTTTTATCTATATAGAATTCGTGTACCTACTCGTCTCGCGATTTACCTTGCTCGTCGCCTTCGTACGCGTAAACCTGCTCGCTTCGCTGACTTGCCGTATTGTAATACATGCCCGAGTGCTGGTCTAAATACAATCCGATAACATAGCCACTCTAACATTCGCTCACACGCTTCTCTGCTGCCTGTCTCCCCTCGGCCTTTAACAACATGGCTACCTCGGAGCTACGGCAGCGTCCGCGGCCGGGAATTGAAGTCACTAAAGCCAGTCAAGCTACCGATATCACAAATCCCGCCCTCGACCCGGAGATCGGACACCCATCTGGCGAGGCTAAGTACGGTCGCTTTAGAGCGCTTATCCGTGCCTTTACCTTCGGCCTATACTTCGGGACGGGCGTTGTTATGTATGCCTCCTTGTTAATGCCTTTCGACACCTGAATACGAAAATTCCATGTCTGACTCCAGCACAGTGTACATATCTCGCAGATCATCGGCGCTCCGCTCTACTTTATCAACCGTGAGCTCTATTACGCATACATGTCATTGACAAAGGCATCCTTTGGCCTGTTGATCACTACCATGACCCAGTGGTGGGCTCCTACCGTCATCAGAATGAGCGGAGATGCTTCAGTTGCTGGACAACTGAGCCTGACCCCAGATGGCAGGGTACAATGTGCCTTTCCAGAGCGCATGGTCATGATTGCAAACCATCAAGTGAGCTGATGCCGCCTCCCGCCAAATTTTTCGTACGAATGCACGTCCGTCACTCGCTGACCTCGATTACGGCAGATTTACACCGACTGGTTATATCTTTGGTGGGTTGGATACACGAGCAACCCTCAGATGCACGGGCACGTCTACATCATCCTAAAAGAGTCGTTGAAGTACATCCCCGTCATCGGCCCAGGATGCATGTTTCTTAGTTTCATCTTCCTCTCGCGCAAGATAGCAGTCGACCAGCCGCGTCTTGCACATCGCCTCGGGAAGCTGAAGACGCAACACACGGACCCAGACGGCAACAGTTTCCTTAATCCCATGTGGCTTTTGCTCTTTCCTGAAGGCACTAACCTGTCTGGTAATGGAAGACGGAAATCTGCCAACTGGGCTGAAAAGACTGGGCTCAAAGATGGGCAGCACGTCATGTTACCGAGGAGTACCGGCATGTACTTCTGTCTCACCGAGCTTGAGGGGACTGTGGACTATGTTTACGATTGCACTGTGGCATACGAAGGCATTCCGTGAGTCTTGCTATTTCACCTATAATGCATGGCGTTTAGTACTGACAGATGTTCTGTAGTCGAGGAAAATATGGCGAAGACTACTTCACCTTGTCCAGCACATATTTCCAAGGCCGTCCTCCGAAATCGGTCAACTTTTATTGGCGTCGGTTTGCTGTTGCAGATATACCCCTGGACAGCCAGGAGGACTTCGACAAGTGGCTTCGCGAGCGGTGGTACGAGAAGGACGCACTCCTGGAACAGTACGTCTCTACTGGAAGGTTTCCCGCCAACGGTTCCGGGATTAAAGGGCATATCGAAACCGAAGTCAAAACTCAGTATTGGTGGGAATTCATCAAGATCTACGTTATGGTGGGGACCTTTGGGCTGTTGTTCAGCCTTCTGCTCAAAACAGTGCGTTTTCTGGTTAGGGCTGACAGGTAGTGGTTGCATGTGGCTTGCCCACGTATTGGTATGAGGCTTCAAACTGACGTTTCAATTGGGCAATGCTTAAAAGAAGAATTTGAGGATGGGTCAAACGCTACAATCGGATACGGTGGGGGAAGTGTAAATACCAAACAATGGCTGGCGAATGACAGGATGATACCATGAGAGAAAGCATTGGAACGGAGTCTTGATTACAGGTTCCTAGCGGAGTTTCCGAGAAGGTTGCATTTACATAGCGTCAATTCGAGACTCATCATCGTTCTGGTAAGGAGAGACGGAAGCATGAAATTCAATGTGATTTGAATTGGTGCTGAGATAAGACGTTAGACTAGTCTTCGCTTTTGAGCTGTCGTATCCTGGCGTTTGTTGGTCTTAGCAGATAGCTTTCCTTTAAGACAAATCTATCTCGCTGCGACTCATTGCGCTCTCTTTGGCAGCTTCCAGAATACGCAGCACATCTCGAGCTTCGGACGCGGAGACGGGTACAGGTCCCTTTCCACTCAGAGATTCGCCAAAGAGTTCATAGATCTGACGATACGTTACCGGCTCCACATTGGGACATGTTTCCTCGCTCATTTTCTCATCCTCCCCAACCGTGACCAGGCGTCCATGCCATTCTTCCGAGTCCCTACCAAACTGGGCATCAGTCGTCTTCATGCCCGCCTTGAGCTGATCCTCCTGGGGATCCAAGCCGGCCTTGTGATAACTGCCCTTCGTGCCACGAATCCAAAACCTCGGCTGGCGCACCTCGGCGCTCATGACGCCAATGCGCACATGCACAATCAGCCCGCCGTCGTAGAACAGCTGCATATTGACGCTATCGGGCTCGACGTCCGGGTCCTCGGGGCCGCGAACACGGCCATCCCGCTGACTGACGAGCTTGGCGAAGACGCCGCGCGGCATGCCGAAGAGCACGTATGCCTGGTCGACGAGGTGCGTGCCCAGATCGTACAGCGCCGAGCCGCCCTGCGACAGGCTGAGCTCCCCCTTCCACGTCGTCGGCTTGGCGGCTCGGTAGCGGTCAAAGTGCGTTTCGAACTCAATAATGCGGCCCAGGGCGCCGTCCGCGATGAGCTTGCGCACGGTCAGGAAGTCGCTGTCCCAGCGCCGGTTCTGGTAGACGCAGATCTTGCGGTTTCTCTCCTCGGAGAGACGGATGAGTTCCTCTGCCTCGGACGAGGAAGGCACGAAGGGCTTCTCGACGAAGACGTGCTTGCCGGCGTTTAGGGCCTGCTTTGCCAAGGGGAAATGCGTGTCTGGGGTCGTGGAGAGCACGACGACGTCTAGCTCGGGGTCGGAGAGGAAGGGGTCTAGGGAGGTGAAGTGCTTTATGTTGGGATGGTCGTGCGGAGCGGAGGATGGGGAAGCTGTGGGATTGCGCTGGAGGATGGAGTGGAGTTTGAAGGTGGAAGTGGTGGTTATGAAGGGGATGTGGAAGATTTGGGCGGACATGCTAGATTGAGAAGGGTGAGTGAGTATAGGTACGGTATATAAGGTGAAGCCTCGGGCTGGTGAAAAAGGTAGGTGGGTAGAGGAAGCCTTCTTGGAACCTTGAAACTTGTAGGTGTGAGAGAGAGAGCTAGATGACTTACCCATAGCCAACAACACCGACATTGAATATCTTCTTCTGCTCTGTTTGTGACATGGTGACTTTATGAAGGGGGTGCTTGGTGGTGAGGATGAGGGTGAGATGGTTTCTACTGTAAGATGTACTCTTTATACAAAAAGTTGGAGAATGAGAAATCTGATAGAAACTGTAGAGACTTGCTTTATAAAATTCTTTGGGGGTTTAGTAGTCTTTTATAAGCGACAGTGGTTTCCTATGACTTCGTTTAATTCAGATACTAGCCTTCAAGTTGGCAGAGACCGATGTCGTGATGTAAACGTGAATGTGGATATTTGCTGTAGAACTGTTGCAATTGCCATATAGGGTATAGCGCTTTGCTTGTTAGCCTACTCAACATGTTCATGTATCCTCGTAATAGCTCTTTACATGCGCATGAAGATGCGTCTAATTTCTTAATCCCTCAGGCTTAATGGGCAAGGATGAGTAGTTTATTTTGCCTATGCTTTATTTCTCTTATATCATGGCTTCGTTGTTAAATGTCACCGGAGCAGTTTTTTTTGTCACAGTTAACTATAGATACGGGGTATACAGGCTAAAGACAAATCATTAACCTTTCCTAAAAGGGAATGGTCGATACCGGCAAGCAGCTCAGGGTTGCACGCGGGCGAGTGGAGCGTCATCGTGCAGAGCTTCTTCTTCTTCTTCTTCTTCTCTTCATCTTTAATTTCATGTCCTCAGCATAACGATGCAATCAGTTATGCTTCTTCTTGGTCTGTTTACCTAGTTAGTCACTGAGGTATGTGATTCCTGGTTGCGCTTATCCCCCTTGTCTACTGCCGCACAAATTCTAACAGCGGCTATAGCAAACTTAATCAGGTAGGACTATTGACCTTGAAGACTAGGTAGAGATCATGGCTTATTAAAGTTGCGAATCGCTCCTGTTGCCCTCACTATTTCTCTAGTCTTCTCTTTACACAGATATACTGCGCCAATTCTTTGAGAAATGCCAACGATTGAGAGAATGCGACGTCTCATTGGTTCTTATCGTTCTCTATCACCTTAAACTTGTCACCAACAAATTCTCGAATACCATTACGATCATTGCAATACAGCATCTGAAATATGTTGCGCTTGACTGTCCCGACTCGCCTCGGCCCTTTTTGTCAGCGGCTTTGCATACGACAGCCTCCAACTCCGTCTGTCTCGCACGTTCGATCCTTCTCGGCCACCGTCTGCCTTCGCGAGATCCTCGATGTCACAGCACTGCCTCCTCGAGTCCTACCCAAATACAAAGATAGCCCGACATCCTCACTTCTGTCGCTGCAATGGCCCGAGCCCCCACGAAACGTCTTGATCATCCCCAAACTCCATGCTCCAGAGGTCACCCTGTCCGCCATCGAGTTTGCAAAACATGTTCACAGCGAGTATCCCAACGTGAATCTTATGTTCGAACGCCGCATCGCATACCAGATCCAAGATTCTCTCCCATTCCCAATATACACGGCCGAACCCTCGGCCTTGCCTGACAAGATCGATCTTGTTGCAACCTTGGGCGGTGATGGCACTATCCTGCGTGCCGCGAGCCTCTTCGGTCTCCGCTCGTCCGTACCTCCGATACTGTCCTTTAGTATGGGCTCTCTTGGGTTTCTAGGTGAATGGAAGTTTGACGAGTACAAGCGCGCCTGGCGCCAGGTTTATATGAGCGGTAGTCGAGTTGCTGTGACTGATCTGCAGGATCCTCATACTCAGGTCGCTGTCAACGGCCCAGCTGAGGACGAAGAAGGTCTCCAACTCCATGATGCTTGGGGTCATGTCCGTGGTAAGAGCCTGGGGCTTACGCGGTTCAGCAAGGTCCTCCTCCGGCACCGAATCAAAGTGGGAGTCTACGACGCTGATGGCGTGAATATTAACGCCCAATTGATGCCCACCTCAACGGCGGAACCTCAACAGCGCTTGCCCCCGACACCACCAGGGCTCAGGAGGCCAACCAAACGGGGTGACCCTATAACGCAGGCCTTCCATGCTATCAACGAACTCGTCATCCACCGTGGCCCCAACCCTCATCTTGCCATTATCGATGTTTATGTCAACAACCGCTTTCTGACCGAGGCCGTGGCTGACGGCATACTGGCTAGCACGCCAACAGGATCCACGGCGTATTCATTATCTGCCGGCGGCAGTATCATGCACCCGCTCGTCAAGACACTCCTCCTCACCCCCATCTGCGCCCGAAGTCTTAGTTTCCGACCATTGGGCTTGCCTCTGAATTCCCAGGTCGTGCTGAAAGTGAGCGAGAAGAACCGGGGAAGAGAGCTCGAGGTGAGCATTGATGGGAAACGGAAGACCGGCGTGACCATTGGGATGGAGGTCCGCGTCGAAGGTGAAATGGTGGGACGAACCTCGGATGGCAGCTGGGCGGGCGGCGTCCCGTGCGTCATACGGTCCCCTGCTAGTGGTGGCCGTGAGGGCTTAAGCGATGATGATGACGGATGGGTCGGTGGCCTTAACGGCCTTTTGAAATTCAACTACCCCTTTGGCGAGGCCTAGAACAGCCTCTATGTTCCTCCCTTACTTAACATATCCTTATGGCCTACGGTATCACATTATGTGTATTTCATGCTTTTGCTCTCGTTAGGATAGCAGTGAGGTGTTTGTCGGTAACATCATATGAGCATACTTGTTTGGATCATCTACCCGGCGTTGGAGTTTTAGTTAGGACGAGCTAGGTTTGTTTTCTCACCTTGCATAGCATTTTGATACCCTCGAAACACGACGCAGGCAGCGAAGACCAATTTACAAGAGAATCAGATTGAGATCTCGATGATCCCACGCATTTGTCTCCTTCATCTACTTAGCCAATGATAGCCAGCCACGATTTCCATATAAGGCCTTCTATAAATATCGTGCCAGTTGAACACCAAAGTCTGGTTAGGGGGTATGTTGCAAAAGAGATTCATGTAGGGTGCTTCTCGGGTCCAACACCCTCATGGAAGCAACAACAACGATGTATGCTGCTTGTTCCATGTCACTTTAACCATTGCACTGCATTCACGTCCAGATTTCCACACTTGTCCATTATTGGTATTCATCAGTTCAGGCTACGCTAATCGGTTAGCTGGAAGCACCCTGCCGAGTTATCCTGCCGTGTCTGCATCGTCATCACCAACTCAACCATGGTCGAAATCCTATTCACACGATGTCCCTCCAAGCAGCTAGCTAGACGAACCGAAGCTCAAGTCTGGCCGTTCCATCCACCGTCTTACTGACGAAACTCGATCCCCTCCGTTCCGTATGCCTTCTGCCCACACGCTCCAACCCATACGTTCCAGCCCCTACACCTATTCGCTTCTGACCATTGGCTTCTGTCGGTACGCTTCGGTCAACCCGCTTCTGCCCATATGCGTCACGTCTGTCGAGCAGTGGCACTTATCCTCGGCCCTTCACTCCCTATTTTTTTTGCCGAACCAGGTTCGGAGTTTCTTCTTGATCGAGTCGAATCTCTTCTTGGACTTTAGTTGGCCGTTCTTGCCATTGCCATCGGTAATGTCAGCTTCATCTAGCCCAAACGAGACTCCCTCCATGTCATCCGTGTTTTCCTCAAGAATAGGCTTCGATTGGCTTTTCTGGCCACTGCTAGCTCGGCTGGCAACCCCATCTAACCCAAGCGACACGCCCTCCATCACACATGTGTCTTCTTCGTTTTCTTGGATGCCTTCGAAGGCTCTGTAAGGGGCTGTTTGGTCATTCTAGTCCAAAAAGCCTTTCATCTTGAGAGCTCCATTGACAGCTCGTACGGCGGTTGTAAGACTCGCGTTGGTCCTGTACAAATGCGCCTCCGTGTGCGACTGTTTGATCTCGGCAGCATGATGTCTGAGGTGGAAGTGGACTACGTTTCCCCAGAGCCCAGTCAATATCGGATCAGGGATCTCGTTGGCGCTCAGCTTTGATAGCCAAGGTTTAATAGCGTGCTGCAGGGTCCAGTCTCGAGCTTGGATATTGTAGTTGTTCGATTCTGTTCTCTGTACTCGATTCTCTCTGCCTGGCTCATTGTACCATGGATTCTCGCATAGAATCATGGACTGGATGCTCACGAGGAGCTGGAGAATCGTCGATTGGCCGGGCCGCCATGGCTCTCCGGACCACGTTCCGAGCAAGGATAGGCAGACTACATTCATGTCAGTAACCTTTCAAGAGGTGTCGAAGGAGGAAAGTGTGATTTTCCGATTAAAAGGGATGAAGGATTTGCTGTAGTACTTACTCTTTCCATCTTCATATAGGTTCGGTTGACGGTACCGCCGGCTGTCGTCCTGAACTGCATGCGCGGCGCTACTCTGGGGTATTCCAGTGGACAGAACAGATCGAATTCGAAAAATCCGTGCTCGTAAGGCGTGCCGCATGAGCTGATGATAAGTATTTTCATTGTATCGAGACGGGACGCGGCATAGCGAATGAAGATGCCCGAGGGCAATGAAGTCTTGAGGGTTGAGATTTCAGTAACTAGCTTTCTCATGCGCCCTCGAGGCGGTACGGATGAGGATATACGCGCAACATCGGTCGCAAAGACATGGTCAGTGGTTATGTCCTCGTCGGGGATATCTAAGACACAGTTGTCGGGGTGCCATTTTTCCAGGTCGATGCTGCTTGCAGCCACTTGGATCTCCCGATACGCCTCCTTATTCCGATTGTGGAGATCCGCTATCTGAATGATATTGTCGCACAAGAACAGCACGTTAGCTGCTTCACTGATTACCCAACCCCCTTCACCGGTTGCGAAATCACCTGCGGCCATGGAATGTTTGTGAATAGACTTGGTCTGCACAGCTAGGCTGTCTAGCATGGTCACAAACGACTTCCCTGTGTCTTTGACCTCCAGTCTTAACTTGTGCGGGGCGTTCTTGAAAGAAAGTGTGTAGAGGTCACCTCCAATCTTGTGATAGATATGGCGATCGTGGTACGCTACGGTAGCCAACCCTGGGTGGCTTTCCAAAGCCAAGACAAAGTCCATCACTCCCCTACACAAGGTGAAATTTCTGTATCGAGGCTGTCAGAGGAATTCTCGTAGAACCGCCGTCCTTTTGGTCGTTATACGGCCAGCAGGTACAGGCACCTGGAGAGCACGAAGGATACGAGTTGCTTCAAGTGCAGATAATCTGTGTATATCGGCAGATGTATTAGGACAATGTGGTATAGTATTTCCAGTGGCGAGGTCTCGAAGTGGGAAAAGAACACTATTAGGATCAGACTGTTGGTTTAGTTTGTTTTTAAACTGGATTGTAGTGTTCTCTATAGCAATCAAACGGCGGTTAAAGGCTTGCTGGGCTTGCTGAATGTCTTGAAGGGTTCGCTGATTGTCCTGAAGGGTTCGCTGATTGTCCTGAAGGGTTTGCTGATTGTCCTGAAGGGTTTGCTGATTGTCCTGAATGGTTCGCTCAACTCCTTGGAGAAGGCCAATAATTTCTTGATACTGTTGAGCCGGTTCAATATTCCTGATACGCGGGATTTCAGTGCTGAGTATACCGTTCGCAACGGTGATTCTCTCACAATCGGGTTGTGGGTTATTCTGCTCCATAGCAATGAGATTTGCTGTAATGTATTATTATGTGTTGTTGTTGGATAATGGGTCTTTGCGCACATATTGGTGATACGTTCCTGCAACCATATCCGGTCCTTTTGGGGTTTGCTCCAGATACCCTGGTTCTTGCTTGGTTGGTATTGGTTACCATGGGCTTTAGTTTGGCTGTTGCTGGTTGCAATACTTGGCCCTGGCTGGCCGGGCTGCGTGGTCATAGGTGGTTCCTAGCTGCAAGCTAACGCTTAAATGGCGGCTCCCTTGCTTTTCTTACAGCACTAACGTAGCTTAAAATTCTTGTTGGATATTAAGACCGTGTCTTTTGTTTCGTCCCCAATGGCCTTTCCGCATCCTAGACACGTTATAGGACATTTCCAGTTTCCACATGTTATACCGAGCGTGATGCGCCCTGTACGTGATGCAGTCCACTGCTAGTCTGAGAGGGCTGATACTGACGTTCTAGAAAAACAATGATGTTACCTAATATTAACCATGTGGCTAGCAAGGTAAAAAGGAAGAAGACCGCTGAAGAAGGTGAGAATATATAGAGAGGTAGAGAGGTCGAACGTGGACTTGGAGGAACCTACGCGTAGCAAGGCTACGCCACGTTGATGCTCTTGCTTTCCAAACGGTACGTACCGGAAGTAGACAGATCTGGTACATTCACCCAGGCTTTTGTATACTCCAAGCGCCTCCTGGTGGTCCATGCTTATCAAGCAATCCCCGCCTCACCCCATTGTCCATTGTTTGATTCTATTTCTGAGGTGGTGAACATTGAAACCTTAGATGCATATAGGGGTACTGCCCTACTACTTGACGGGAACCTTGAAAGTTATAAGTATAAAGCTACACAAAGTCAAATGCAGAGAAGTACCGGTAGGAGGCGTGAATACAATACAAGTTTTCAACCATCTTATCAACTCAATGTACTTCCAAGGTTCTATTGAAAATTACACACTGGTAGTCACGGTGAGTTACGATGGCCTGCTGAGGCAAAAATGAATAGGACTCTCAACTGTATTAAGGATTTCTAACAATGGTTATAGTGCCTAGATGGTGCTAGCCTTTTCAACTCTAGGTGTTTACATGGAACATCATTGTCATCATCACTTGCAGTCACTATATACAATACCTAGTAGCAGCATTTTTTTCATGCATCCTTCAAGGTACCTATTTAGGTACCTACCTGGTATTCACTACCTACATGTAGGTATTATCTAGCTGCTGTAGGGTGTGGATGTCTTTTTGCAGCCGTTAAAAGCTAAGCTCCACAGCGAGCACTAAGGTTCTAGTACAAACGTTTGGCAATAATTTCCATTGTTCAAGTCGAAGCTCGAGAAGGGCAGTTGGGGAAAGACGCAGCGTGTCAAATGCTTAGGTAAGTTATGAGGGAGCTGCATGAGACACTATGTATAGAAGTTGAATAGCAAGCTTGGAGCGCAGTCTCTGTGACCTCTATCAAAGTACAGTCAACAGCTGTATAAACCTCCAGAAGTAAAAGTAATAGCTTACTTAGGTAGGAAGTTCTCATGATACATCATGTTTCAACGTTCCATGCGATTTCCGTGCCCTTTCCTATGGCAGACCTAGAGATCTTAGATATATGTAGGCTGCTGAAAGAAATGGAGCAAAGTGTCGGGGCTTATTCTGAGACTCCAAGTGTCGGAATATCAACCTTACGGAGCAAGCAGCAAATCAGAAATACACCAAGTCAAGCTTGGGCTATCACTTCAATAGCAAGTGAAACAATGTCGCAGACCACGTATATAAGCTATGACCAAGTATAATATCATGATTGTTTGCTGTTAGGTTCTTGGTGAAACATAGAACCTTGATTTTTGTACTGGGATATGGGGTGTCTGGGAAGCTGCCAAGCAAGATTTGCTTGCTAGTGGGCTTGTAAGTGACATCACCAGTTTCAGCTGCGTTCATTCACCCTCACAGAAGCACCAATCAACATTCCCGGACATTGGATGACTGTCTTTATTCCTTGAATATAAATTGGTACCGTATCTCGACTTTTACATTTCTCTATTTTTACTCCATATCCCAAAGTTCACATAAGTATCAAATTAACCCAATACTCCTACAATACCCTACTACAACCCAACATTATGGATTTCGTCAACAAACTTACCGGCGGAGAGTCTAAAGGTGAAGGCAAGACAACTGAGGCTACGAATCAGCAAGGGGAACAATCGGGTGGATTTATGGACAAGTTGCAAGGCATGGCAGGCGGCGGCAAAGAGAGCGAGAAGAACGAGGACGCTCTCGATAAAGGTCTGTTATTCCCTTCTCCCTGTTTTTAGATGCTTGATCCACACAGACCCTTAGACTCTGTTGCTCAACTTGATCCACCTGCTAGATCTAGGCGCTGACTGTCATGCTCTTAGGTATCGACTACATACAAGAACGTGTCCTTGGCCAAGGTGATCAAAGCAACGAAAGCGCCGCGGAGCAAGCAAAGGATGAACAAATATCCGACTTCATTCGGAAGCAGTACAAGAACACAACCGGCTCTGATGTTCCTATCAAAGACAAGGAACGATTCTAAACTCCACATCTTGATAATAGCACGTTCATTGAAGTGAACTATGGCAAACGCTATAACCTCAGAGCATCGCACTTGGACGATGCGACTACCATGATCTTTGCCCCAAAGGCTTATTTTGAGCTGCAATCATTCATTGCTGACGCTTCCAAAATACGATGTCAAGGAGATCGCAGACTGGCTGGACCATATTTGATGAGCACAATGGAGGGTTTATTCTCGTGCAATTCACATCCCTATGCGTATAATCACAAATAGAACCTTTTTGAGTAGTGTTCTTTTAATGGATTGATAATAAATCAAACTTCTAGCCAGTCGTGATAGATCCCATGCCGTCCCATTCTATAAAAGCCTAAGTTTAACAGCCCTAATAACGCCGGAAATAGATAGTACGTCATAATCAAGACCCTCTAAATCATTTCCTCTTCCATCGCTTCTGATAACAAGAGTAGGACATATTTATTTGCAAATTACTCCATACCATGCCTGTAATCGTTGTCGCTACGTCAAGAACGATATCAGAGAATAGCAGGAAGGCCCATGATCAATCCAGCAAGAAGTGGACCAACGATGATTCTGTCCTTCAAAGCGCCTGCCATGGAACCAGTTGGAATGCTGGTTGGACTGTTGGTGACAGAGTTCGGCAAGCTTGAGGTCGGCGTCACACTCGGCGTCTCGCTAGGCGTCTCAGTTACCGTGACAGTATCCGAGCTTGTAGGCACAACAACAGAAGTCGTGGAAGGAGGTGTAACTGCACTGGTAGTGCTCCAACCAGTGGGATCTGCATTATAATTAGTCCGGGTGGCCACGAGTTCGGCTGCCAGGGGTCACGATGTTTCCAACGAGCTGCACCGCATTATTCACAGGTAGTCACTTACAAGGAGAATCAGCATCGTCAAAGTCCCAACCGCAATCATCCATGAGGTCGGCAACATCATTATCATCGGGATCCGACCTCCCATTGTCTCTAACACAGCTAGCGCATTCGGTCAAGAGCGCCCGAGAATTCGCCGCTCCGCAGACGCAGGGAAGGTATTCGTCGTCGTCGTCTGTCTGGCCGTCGCAGCGCGCCGTCAGGTCGATGGTGAATTGGCAGGCTGGCAGACATGCGCTTGGGACATCGTCGGACTCGACTGTGTTTTCGGCGCAGCCGAAGGTGGCGATGCTGAGTAGGACGAGGAGGGTTTCTAGTTGCATTTTGAGGATTGTGTGATGATTATAGTGAATAAATGTATTGTAGTGTGATATATTATGTCGGGAAGTAGTGAGTGTCTTGCTAATGAGGTGATGGCACTGCAAATGTCTGGTTGATTGTGGTGGTACTGTGAAGCTATTTTTCGGTATTACTGAGAGAGAGTCTTTGGTTTATATAGACATTCAATGAGCAGCCGTATGTCTGTACGGTAACTTCTGTCACGCACCGAAATGCGTTCGTGATCTACTCTACAGCCACCTACTTTTTGATGAACTCGCCGCGTCAGTTCAAGCTCGCGGACCGCAACCGTCTTGGCACACCGGCAGTCGTGGTCGTGATCTATCCACTCGTGTGGGTAGAGCCGCACTACAGCAAGGATAATCCGTTCATAGAACGAATGAGGTTGTAAATATCAAAAAGCCCCTGGTAGCATACGTAGCTCAAAGGAACACAGCCATGATAAACTAGCTGAGCCAAGAAGTAGCCAAGATCTCTCATGACACTCATTGCTGAACGAGCCCCAGCTAAGATCTTGCATTTTCTTGTCAGTCCCCGAGTGCTTTGAAGGTAATTATTCCGCACCTGCACGCGAAGTACCAAGCAGTACCATGTTATGATTCTTCTCAAGGCTCTGCATCACATTAGCTAAAGCTGTAGTGCATTGAGGAATTCTCTACGGATATTCCCTGATCTTCGCTATTTTGCTCCGATTACACTCTAACCCCGAGCTGCAGTAGTCCTGCTTCCTAAGGCGTTTTGTGCTAAGTTTACCAAAATTACTGCTATAGAGGTTCTCAAATGTGCATGCCAAGTTCTTAGCTGCATGAGCAATGCCGGTGGTCCATAAACCTGGCTCACCAAACCTATTTTTGTTTAAGGCGACCAGAAGCACCGCCGTCAGATCTACACTATCATCTCTAAATACGCGATCCGTTGGCCCGAAGGTAGATCTCGAACTGATTTGTACTAGGCAAAGACTTGGCTAAATGTATAGTGTACGTCAGCTGAAAAGCCACAATTTTGCGAACACTGACACGTTCAAAGTCCATGAATGAAGAGGCACATGATCAATTCAGAGAGCCACTGAATAATCACCATCGTGGCCGGAAGGGAAGCGGTGAAGTCATGGATAACATGGTAGAAGGGGGGTTCCTCTAAATTGCGCCAAGCCATTCAAGGTCGATATTCGCATCCATTAATTGCCAAATATCTGCAACAGTCGCAGGTAGAGAACTTATAATTACATAGTGACTGCCCAAACTGGCTATTTTCGATTGCATAGCTGTGTTGACTTGCTGTCGGCGGTGAGCGAATCGGGGATGCTCCGGATACAGCCAATCCGACCTCCTCCATTTCTGGTCCATCAAAGCGGTCAATTCCGAAATCGGAAGATCCGGACGTCCGGCATAATCTGCTCACCGTCTCCGTCTGAGATATAGCCTCCTGAGATAATTTTTGTTCTTCGCGTTGATCTCAATGATGATTGGTTCCATCGATTTAGAATAGGGAGTGTTTATCAGCGAGAGTGTTTCTGGCGGCTTCAAGTATAGGGACGGAACGGGCTCTGTGATCGGGATATCAGATGCCATGAATTCTGCTTGGAAAAGAGAGAAATCAGCTTGTCATCTTGCTAATCCTTGTAGTACTACTGCCAAAGTAATCGTACAGCCAAGTTTAAATGTGCGAACGTCTGGGACCAATACTTATATGCCATCAGTACTCGTTGACGAATCGTTGAGTTAGGTGTGCAAAGACCGTCGCGGCTGACTATAGTTCTGTTCGGTGCCCGATTACGCGGTGCTGCTGCTGCGCTCGCATCTGTCTACGCCGGACCACAGTATCTCGCCCCGGTGCGGCGAAGGAGTCCGGGTGATGAGTCCTATTCGCCATAAAGCATAGCACGAATCATCGTCCTAAGACATTGTGCTCAATGAATGTCAGTCTACGTGTCAGGGTTTTTAGCTAGGGATTGAGTAAAAATGCGGATGAAGTCGGCGTAGAAGTATATTGGTCTAATTAGCCCGTATGGTCCAAGTTGGGCGGTGGTGATGTCGGAATCATACCATTGCGCCATTAAGGCAAAAGTCAAAAAAACGGACATAGAAACATGTGGGGGAGAAGCATTGCGATACCATAACTTGATTGTCGTTCGATCACGGAGGAGCGAAAGGGCGCCGGTGGGGATCCTTTGAAGCCAGGAGGTCGACGGTGTCCTTCATGTCATTCGAACCCTTCCCGATCTCCTCTTGCGGCCCGACTTCAGGGAGAAGGTAGCCCTCCGGAATGAAATTTCCAGCATCCATCTGGTCTGCCCTCTTGCCTGTTACCCAGGCAAACCAGGCTTTGGCACCCCAACGACTTTTGTGGGTGGGAGCGGCGTACCATGGGTGATAACGCCATCGGGAGACATGGTAACGCTTGGTCAACGGGTCTGTGTTCTCTTCAATGTATGAATGTCGAAGGATCCACGGTCGTGGCAAAAAGAAATAACGTAGGAGGATTTTTCGGAGGCTGATGAAGAGGTTGAATGTCGTTTGATATGCCGGGGAAGGATGAGGGATTCTATCTCGGCGGCGCTCCTGTCAGCTAGTGCTCTCTTTCGAACTGAGAGGTTATATCACCAAGTACGAGGAAGAAGGTAGATGACCAATACAGCAACATACCGCATAGCTTCCCTCAAGCGAGGGCTAAGTAGGAGAGCCACAAATTGTCGGGCTAGGGGCTTGAACATGTTGGGGACATTATGTAGGGCGAGATTGACGGTGGACTCGGCAAGGATGGCATTAGAATCATCCGATCGTATGTGTCTAGCTTCATATTGACGACTCCAGCCGTCCAGCTCTTCTAACCAGTGCAATCCGTCGGACCATCCAAATTGGGATGATGGAAGCTGGCGATAAGTGATCTGCAAGTCCTCCCCTAACGCCTTCCAGAATGTTGCCATAGCACATTGCTCCATCGGCGTCAACCTACGCCACTCGTATAGATCAGTCCAACGCATGCCCTCTAGAGTAAAAAGGCTAAGTGTGTAGAGCATATCGTCGTCAGAGATCCGACCTCTTTTTAGATGGCGGCTGTGGAGATAGTTTGTGCGTGCTACAGCCTCCATTGCTCTTTGCGAGCCCGGCCTTCCTATAACCATATTGGTCAGGAGAACACTCGTGTCGGCTGCACGCTTGGAGGCCTTAGTGCCATCACCGCTGTAGGTGAAGTGACCACTCTCAACCAGAAGTCTTGAAATAGATGGCACGCCATAGGTCTGGGACTAGACGATTAGCAAATAGAATAATTCTGAGGGAGGTGAGAAAACGTGACGTGCTTTGAAGAGAGCGAAAAACACTGATGCAGAGAAGACTTTCGGAAATTCTTGCTCTCCAAGCCACCTTTGGATCTGGTAGGCATCGTCTACCGTCATCCTGGCAAATGATGTGCGTGTGGTATACCCGAATTTGTCTGCTATGGCGCGCATCTGCCGGAAGCGTAAGGTGATACAGAGAATAGCGTATAGAATGATGACCAGAATGCCGATTCCACCGACTGGAGTCGGAAAGCGACCTTGGGATGCCCAATACCACTCAGTCATTATCCTTTCTTTAGTCGTTTGTTTACTTGCGAGTGTTGAGATTCCTATTCAACGCTAGAGGATGATGTGTCTAACTGGCAAATCTGCCGTCGTTATTCGCAGGTACATGTAATGAGACGAAGGTGTGTCATACGCTTTTTTCAACGAAGAACAGGATAGTATAATTAATCTGTATGCATGAATGAGACGGATGGGTCTGTTCATGTTTCATGTTTGATTGTATTGGATGAAATGACATGTCACGTCTGGTTAGATGCCGCCAAATGACCACCTCCGAATGCTAAGTAAGCTGTGGCTGGCCTATTTTGAGGCTTGAGTACCTATAAATTCTGGTATCTGGTTCAATAAATATCTTGATGTAAGTGGCGTCAGTATACAACATTGATGCATGTATCAGTTTCATTGCCACCTCGATCTACCAATCGGCTGCTTTTTTGTCCTTTGACTTCCTCTTCATACGCATGGGGCAACTGCAACATTCGGCTACCTGCATGATAGCCATCTTAATATAACTCGACACACCCGCGTTGCCCTATGGCAATCGAGAATTTCAAGCCACACGATGACGATAGCATGCAAAGATAATTACCATCCTCCGTGGAAGCGCCGTCAGAATAAGACGGTAAGCGCTCTCCTGAAGATGACCCTGTCGGAGTCACTACACCCTCAGCAGTCTGGAAACTCTATGAGGCTATTATATTCCTCGCTTCTGTCTTCTAGATGAGAGATGAAATAGTCAGTACAATCTTCAGCTAAATACGAAAGGCGATCATCTAGGGCGTCATATATCGTCCTAGTAGGACTCTTATCGATCACGACCGTTGCCTAAAACTCCCGCAACGACTATATTTGGCGTGAACTTCTTTGAAGAGAGTATGAATTTTACGCTGCCTGCTTACACGAACCGAATACTACCCCCCCTTTTCTTAGAATATTCCCTTTGTTTCACAATTCCCTATCAAAATGCTAGGACTAACTTCTAAGATCGGCGGCAGCCCCCAACAGCATCTTTCAGGTCGACTAGCGGTCTTCGTAACCCTATATGGCATTTCCTATTCAGAGAATGAGGGCAAAGCTTAGGCTGGTTACCAAAGCAGCCTCATATTAGCCTTAATCCCAGATGAGTGACGGGCCAAGACCATATATCAAGGCACCCACCATTTTGTAAAGTCATGTAAGTTCTAATTTGTAGACGACTTATGTCCCCATTATACCATACTTATCCTTAGCGTCTCGCTCCGAATCCGCACAAGTCGTGAGTAAGTATGGCTCCTACGATCTCCCGTCAGGGATGGATCCCATCCTCCACCGCAGGTAACTACTCATGGGTTCCCAGTCCGGATACTCGAGGCACTCTGGATATCGTCTGGCCATGCTTGACGACTATGGCTCTCTGTCTATGGTCTATGCTGCACCTCAACCTCCCGGCCAAAGACGAGACGTATCGTACCGAATTCCTCCGAAGACTGCGATGGCTCTTTCTAAGTGTCCTGTGCCCCGAATTGCCTATTCTATTTGCGTTCGCCCAGCTTTCCTCGGCTAGGCAATCCGTAGAGGACATGAAGAAGCTTCCTAATAGGCCGCCGCAATGGACCACAACTCACGGGTTCTACGCAGATAGTGGAGGGTTTGTCCTCGACGTCGTCGGAAGTCCACCGTTTCCCATTACGGCCAAGCAGATGTCGTATTTGCTAAGCCACAACTACATCGACGCCCCAACCATCACACAACTGGATATACAGGATAAGAGCAAAGCCGATGGCCTGGCCAAGGGGCTCACATTTTTTCAGTCGGGGTGGTTAATGTTGAAATTCCTGGGACGCGCCGCTCAGGGATTCTCCATTACACCTTTCGAACTTTTCACTACCGCCGTCGTACTGTGTTCACTTGTGTCGCTGTGTTTGTGGTGGCACAAACCGTTAAACGTAAGAGAGCCGACCGTGGTGTCGTGCAAGTGTGACATAGCCACCATATTGGCTGCGGCCGGCGAAGTAGCCAAGATGCCCTACGTTGATACACCACTTGACTTCGTTGAACCGGATATATACTGGTCGAGGAAGTGGTTTCCGACGGTTTTGAACTTTGTCTTGAAGCATGAGTTACAGACCCGTCCGCTTAATCGTATGATGCCCCCTCTGCTATTTTATTGAGCCTGTGGCCTTTGCTTACCACGCTTTGCTGTGACTTCTACTAGGAATCCCGAACGATCGAGACTTTAGGCCTAGGAACTTTGAAGAAAACTACTATTTGGGATGTCCCGTCTGTATATTCTCCGCCATCCACTTCCTCGGCTGGAGCATCGAGTTCCCTAGCTACACCGAGCTTATCCTGTGGCGGGCCAACTCCATCGCCATCTTTGGCTCCCTCAGCGTGTATGGCGCCTCAGAGATGGTTGGGTTCTGGCAGGCCGGCTATACCGTCTCCAGTATGGAGGTGCTAGGGTCTTACAAGAAGCATATGCCTTGGTGCCTTATATTTTTGGCCCTAGGAACCCTCTACTTTCTCTCGAGACTAATACTACTGGTTGAGGCTGTGATTTGCCTTCGAGACTTGCCCGAGATAGCTTTCTTGGATGTTAGTTGGTTACAGTTTGTACCACAATTTTAAGCAATGTATTTTAATAGGACTTACTCTTTATTTCGAATGTGGGCTATAGTACACAGGCTCAATGCCGCCTGGGTAGATCCATATGGCCAGAAAAGCTGTGACAAAGTAATATTTGACTTCCTGTGCCAGGGAAAACAAGAATATAACGTAACTGAGGATTTGACGCCGGAGTCTAATTGACGTGTATGACCTCACTAGCCCTCAAGTTCAAACTTTTTTTCAAAGCCGAGTGCCAGGAAACTGGCTATATAAGAGCAAGGCAGGCTAAGCTGCCATTTCCGACATAGGCCAAACAATAACAACTTCGCCGTGCCGGATTCGAGACCCATTATAGGCCCCAACTACGAGGGCGAAGACCTCCGTCCTTGGCTGGCTTGCAACAAGCCATGCTAAACAACTACTGCTAACCTCGGCTTTGCTTCTATGTAGTATATTTCTAAGTTCTCGCATTTCCTTGCCCTACTTACGAGCTTTCAGTAACTAGTTAGTAGCCCATCTTTGCTGCAGCAGCGCGCGTAGCTATTGCCCTAAAATTACTGAACTTGATATCCAGAAGATCTGATACAATATCTTCATCTGAGCTTGCGGCTGCATCTGGAGGCTCGGAGCCACTGATCAGCTGTTCTCCATAGTTGCAGTCCGTCACAGGTAATAATACTAACGACCATAGTCCGCCTGCTATGCCCACTCTCTGGTCTTGAGTTCGTTTAAGCAGGAGATAATCTTTGGACTGCGGTTCCTATTAAAGAAAGCTATGTGTATCCCATCCATTGAAGCAATTTCTTTACACTTATGAGTTCAAACATCTGTTTTAGTTCATATCACCTTCAATGATCTTAAAGTCTCATGGGGTTCCATATTGGACTATCGGACAAGAGAAAAGTAAATTATTACGACTCTACAAGACTGAATCGAACTTCAGCAAGCTACTAGATGCCAATCACAATGCGCTTGTGTTGATTGTGTCGAGGTTCTAACAGTCTCTAAAGATGGGACCAAGGAACGACATTTGCTATCAGAATGTCTCCGTTCTTCAAGAAGGATGGCATAAACCCGAAGACCACATGAACGGGCTCTTTCGGTACGCCGTCGGGACAGACAAGGAGTCATACAAGTTATGGCGCACAATCCCAGAATTCATGGACAACTTCAACCTCAGCATGAATGGGGTCCGCGATAGTCGGCCCGGCTGGATCGACTGATAGCCTGTAGAATCCCGACTCTTCAAGGCCTTGTAGAAGATTAGGACAGCATTCTACTAGTTGATATTAGCGGAGGCGGTGGGCACGATTTGCAAGCATTTAAGAACAAATTCAGACGTTACCCTACATTCCAGGAGGTGTAAGCCGGTGAACCTTCATCTGTGGTGAACATTATGAGACCTTGCTGTACGTATCTTATACCACCCTGACCTCGATCAGAGACGAACGCTTCTCGCTGATTCCAAGCAACTGTCAAAACAGAAAGAACTGCATCGCGGAGCTCAAGACTTGAAGGAACACCAAGCCTCTTACCAGTCAAGCACTTTTTCAATTGGAGGTTGTTTTCGTAGTCCGCATGAACAGTATTCATCTTGTTTCCGGGTGGCTGCTGACCATAAGGGCTGAGTATGCAAATCCGCCATCAGCAACAAGCTAGATATTCTCCAGTTGCGTGTGTTTTCTTGGGGAGATGGGCTTGTTCATCTCCTTGCTCAATCTTTGCGCGACCACATAAGCTGTGTGAATGAGATGCTGTTAGAGTAGAAAGGTATCTTATCCATGGTCTTACAAAAGGCAGATGTGAGCGTTGCCTGGAAGGCGGATATAGAGGATGGAAATGTGAAGAATGGGAGATAGATAACCCGCTTCTATCCTTGATTATATATTCTTCGCATTTGTTCCTACGTACGGCGGTTCAGTATGGGCTGCCGGGATCCGGAGTTTGTGTTGCTTGTGGTGGGTATGTTGCTCTATCCCGGTCTCGAAATGGTTAGACTTGTCATTGCCTCAGTAAGCAAATACCCCAGATGGTCATTTACTTTCAACTATGGCAAGAGGTGATTTTTTCAGATCCGAGGTAATTAGACCATGACTCAGCACATGGTGACAGACTCACCTGATGAGATTTGTCGACCTTTCTTGGGGATGGTACTAATCCTATGTAGCACCGAGCTTCGAAAGAGGTGGTGCGTGGTATCTGTACCGTTCCTGAGAAAGCTTGCAGCCCGTTCCGTATGGCGAGACTGGGATGATTGACACATGTAGGTTGTCCATGATGCCTTACTTACGCTTCTTTCTTCGATGACTTGTCTGTGGAGACGTCATCTGTTGACCCTGGTCATCTCGAATGTTGCATGGGGCATCGGAAATAACTTCGCCCGGACGTGACGTTCGGCGGTGACATAGGAACAAGGAATAGTATAAAACCTTGGCCGAGACGACCATTGAGCGAATATTTACCTGACTTTGTTCTTGAGCTTCCAGCTAAGCAACAGTCGTTGCTGGTTTAGACTAAGGAGGGAGAAGTATTTAACGTACGCTCATTGATCACCCGCTTTAATTGAACAGACATCATCAATTGAACCGTCGGAGCTGCAAAAATCAAGGGATCTGAACATGGTGAAATTCATTGCGCAAGCGGGTGCTGTAGCCGTTATTGGCCATGCTTCAGCCCAGAACATCAGCTTTATCTCGGATTCCGGGGTAAGCTTTTTTCTTGATCATCGATGACTCTAGGCACGATCTATCGTCTATTAACATAACCTGTGAAGGTTTTCGGTCCCCCGCTAGAAGTCGCCCACGCATATTACGGACAGTGGCCAACTGGTAAGGCTCACGTACCCACTGCGTGGCCTCGAAGACAACGACTGATAAGCGAGTACTGACTCCCGGTGCAGGGGTTACTGTATCCAGCACTGGACGTATATTCTCAAACTTTCCCGGTGGCAGGTTTCCCCCAACACGCTGGCCTTTTTGTTTGAAGCTAATTGTGCGTCTCAGGTCTGGATAAAACTAACGTTTATAACGGCTCGAACAATGTCTTCCAGGTTGCCGAGCACACATCGCTTACCACCGAGGTGGCATATCCCAGCTTGGAAATGAACCACCCACCAGGTGGTGCCATCAACTACTCCACCACTCCGCCAAGTAAGCAGAACAAGTTACAAGGAAGCCTGGGTGGCACGGACGCGAAGCTGACACTAGAAAACAGCCTCTGTCAACTATCAAGATTATCTGATAGGTGTGCAATCTGTTGTGATCGATGCTTTGGACCACCTGTGGATCCTCGATACTGGCCGTGTTCAGGCATCTAACGGCGTGCTTCTGTCTGCCACATATGGAGGGCCGAAGCTAGTCGGTGTCAACCTCACGACCAACGAAGTATTCAAGACTATTGTTTTCCCCGCCGACGTGGCGTACGCAGACAGCTACGTCAATGATGTACGCTTCGACCTTCGCCCCAGTATTTCTGAGTCAGGCCAGGGAATCGCATACATTACCGACAGTAGCCAGCAAGGCCGGAACGCTATTATCATTGTTGATATTGGTACAGGTGAAAGCTGGCGACATCTTGGCCTGACAAAATCTGTGCGCAGTGAATCACAGTTCATCTCGTTCATATGGGGCCAGCCGACTTACTATACTGAAGGGAGCAGCCCCCAAAGCACAAACCCTACTGGTTCCGATGGCATTGCACTCTCCGCCGACGGGGAGACGTTGTACTTTGGCCCGTTCGCATCACGGTACATGTATAGCGTGCCAACAGTGCGACTTCGCGACAGGAGCCCAGCAAGCGAACTATTGGCACAGCAGGTATGTTCATTCCGAACTCATCCTTTAGCTCCTTAGCGTTTATTGTCGACGAAATGTTCAAATTGGATACCTTCTCCTTCTCAAGTTGGGAACACAGATCGATGCAAGGGAGAACACTAACACTACTTTCCATAGTCCGTCGTCAATCACGGCCAGAAGGGCGCCAGTGATGGTTTCGAAACAGATAGCAACAACCTGATCTATGTCGGCAACAACGAGCTAAATTCCATCAACATCTTCAATCCGGCTAACGGAACGACGTACCCATTCGTACGGGACCCAAGGATTAACTGGGTGGACACAAGTATGTGCCGACTACCTTCTACCTCTTCATATCGCCTTTGCTTTTCTAGCAACTTCTATTCCACAATACTAACGAACTTTACAGTGTCTACTTCAACGGACGGTTACCTATACTTCACATCAAACCAACTCCTCGAAAGTCAGAAGAAACGACCGTTTGGCTTATTTAGGGCCCCATTGCCCAACGGGGCAAAGAAGGTCCCCTATTCGTCATGATGACTTAGAAAGGCGGATTTCATTCTCTATGTGAGGTGCTCTTTGATCTAGCATTTCCATTTTCCAGTGCCACATTGCGACAAGACAATTCGAACGTGAATGATAAAAATTAGATGGACGTTAATTAACTATAACCTATTAATCTGCTATCTCGAGGGATCAACTTCTGCCTGATGAATATGTTATTGGGTTGGAGCACACAACAGCACATGAATCTGCCGTCTCGGGAAACGCCAGTGGGTAGTGATTGAAAAATGATCATCAGTAAAATATATAATAACTCCATTTTTCGGACTAAGAACTAGAGAGCATTGACGTGACTAAATTCATGGGCAAGGAATGCCCAGCCTTTAGGAAACCTGCTCTCCCGTATGGTCATTATGCCCTAAAGTGATTGGGTCAACGTGGTTTGCCTGTGAGTTTGAATCAAGTGAAGGAATTCTGCCAACAACTGCAATGACCATCAAGTCCTAGTAGCTCAACAATACCCGCATGTCCCCTGGGAGGGTAATGTGGATCTGCCACGCGGGTTCCCATGCCGTTAAATGCCACAACAACAACAAGAAGTTTAAATTCATGTGGGCACCCCCACCCCCCCTCTCCCATTGTTCTCTCTTTTACAAGCTGCCCGCAGTGAGGAATGGTGTGGGTGTCGAATATCTTTCATTGCCATGGACCCAACGCGATCCGAAGGTACGGGACCACCCCGCACTAATCTATCTGTTGGTGACAAGTCCCTGCAATGTTCTATTTTAAGCAGCGGCGCATAGTCTAGATATTCCCGTTCTGGTTTGGTCGACTACTCTTTAATATAGTACCTAGACGTGAGAGTTGAAGCATAAATCTAGCTTTCAAGCTGGCTCGTCCACAAAACCTGCCCCAAACCTAGACCAGGCAAGCCATGCCACATCACCTACGTCCTGTTGTCCTCAGGGCTCTACACGGTTATTGATATACAGTATGGAAGAGGGATCGCACTACGATATCGCGCTCTGGCTGACGCATGTGACCGAAGATGATTGCGAACTGATTCTTCGAACCAACAATGGGCGTGCTTTTTACTGCCATCTCGATCCGTCTCAATTCTGTCGATCACCCAAGATTACAGAGCAGTATTTCAAGTGCATCAACCTCTTTCGCTCTGGCGATGAAGAGCAAGATGACTTCTATATCGAAGACGCATGCGACTGGCTCTCAGGGTCTTTCGAGCCATTGGTAAATGAACTCGCACCATCTACCCTGACGCTCCCAGGTAACCGCAGCCCGACATTATCCGACTACCTCTTCCCTCCGTACTTTGTTTGCACTCTGGAGGCCACGGACGAGGAATTGAAAACCAAAAGGCTCGACACTCAATACCACGGCTGGAGCTCCCCCATCATCTTAGCGGATAAACAGGACTTGAGCGATTTAGAACAATGGACTCGGCTGTATCAAGCATCTGACGTTGAACTATGCTACGACCGCCGCCAAGATGTCCTCATCAAACCTCCGGAACAAGTAGTGGTCGGTTGTAACGACGATAGCGACGATAGCGCCAGAGTGATTTGTTTCTACAAACCATTCAACCTGTCATTTGGTCCGCAGCATGAAAAGAACGAGCTTATGACCTTGAAGAAAATCACCGAGGCGCCCTTACGGCCACCCCCAGAGGCACGTGTTTGTTGCCTACATGGTGTTGTCCAAGCCGAAAAGGGCCTAGCAGGAATGCTTTTTTCCTGGATTGACAAGAAGGGAGTCCTCTCTAAGGGTTTGGCCGAGGAGAGTACAGTAGAGCTGAGAAGACGTTAGGTGACCCAGATCAAGGCATCGTTGGAGTGGCTTCATAAATGCGGAATAATCTGGGGGGACGTCAAGGCTGAGAATGTCCTTATTGACAAGGAAGACAACGCCTGGTTCATCGATTTTGGAGGCAGTTATACCCCCGGCTGGGTAGATAGGGAGAAGGCCGGGACATTTGAAGGCGATATGCAAGGCTTTTGGAAGATTATGGAAATTCTGAATTGATTGTGAACAATGCGACTATAGTCTAGCTTGCCTGCCTAATAAGCGACTACTTGATTATGCGATAGATCTCCAACAATGAAAGTCTTGTCAACCTTATTACGTGGACCAAAGCAAGAAAATATTCCGAAAGGCTATCAATAGCATCCTCGAAGGAGCGAAGCAAGGAGAGCTTATACTGTGTGTTTTTACTATGCTGTACTACTTGAAGCTGCATCCCCTACGCCAAGATGGTGGGGAGCCCTTCGGAGGTAGCTTTATAGAGGACTTCCGCGCCATATTATCTAGGCAATAGGACGTTAGTGTGCTAATGGTGCTCGAAAGAATGGCAAGCTGAGACAGAATTCTACTGAGGTAATGCTACAATGTCAGAATTATGATCTCTAGTCCTCATTATTTAGCAACTATCTTTTATGGACGTGACACTAGGCTCTCCTCAATCTAACGGCTTGATATGTTGCTTAACGTGCTCGGCATGCTAAATTTGAGTACAATCTCCTTGACAGGTGTAATTCGATATTGGTTGCCGCATGTCTTATTCTAACCTCATCTCAATTAATTTTGATTATTCTTTAATCATAGTGAATGTTTCATCCCGGTCTAATGATAACCCCTCAATTTTTGTTTGTACCATTATTTCAATTGTTCCATTTACTGAAATACCCCACGGGTGTATTGCGTGTGGCTGGCGACGTAGTGTAAATGACCCCTTTCTAGCTTTGCCGCACGCATCAGCCACACGACACCACATCTTCTACCCCGAATGTAACTAACTGATGATTTTACGAAAGAAATTATAGTTGTGGTTGTCGTATTTAGCTCGTGGGGCGAGCTTGAATCTACTCAATGATGTGGAGGGCATGCGGACGTGTTGAGATATGATTCACCATATTAATGTTCATCCTTCTGGGAATCCTAAGTCTGGAGGTGTGCTATAAGCCATTTGAAAATTGCCCTGCCTCCTCAGGTTGGTGATAATTATGGCGCATCAATGTTTTTAGCAGAGTAGAATGTCGCCCTTCGCCTTTTGAGGTCGTCGGCCGTGCTGTCGTAGTTGTTTCGAAGTAGTCACCGTGTTATATAATTGCGTAGTTGGTCAATGTATGCATGCGGACTCAATATCAATGACTTATCGTTGCCTGTATTTTTCTAATGCGGGCCTATCGGTCTCTGTCTCGCAAAAAAAAATCTCCCGGTCTGGCTGCTGGGAAACGAGCGGGTTGAGAGTCACGAAAGACTGATGTTAGTAAGAAAACTTCGTACAATAGAAGTGCTGGCCCCTATTCTTCTTTGCCGTTTCAGCACCAGTTTGATTTTTCCTGCCTGGTGTAGTGCTTGACCTGCTCCCCGGCTTACCCTCTCCTCTGTATACCCTCATTGATAACTTCTACAGCAGACCACGACGGGGTTTACGAAGACTATTGTTCTACGCAGGAACAATTCTACTGGTAAGACTGCTCGTCTCAAGGTGTTTTTTTGTCGTGCCACCAACCACAATGAATTTTTCTTCCCGTCGTGATGCTCAATCTTCCTCTCTATCTATCCCCTTCTCATAATTCCACAGCAGACCGCAATAGTCAAAGAGAGCGTGTCCGGTAGTGATACTGCACGCCGGGTTTTCCTCTGTCGCCCTCTAACAACACTATATAAGAACGCTTTGATTTTCCCTTCCTATCTCACTTAGAGCTCGACCTGATCCCTTTACCTCTTCTTCATTTCCTTGCAGCTTTTACAGCAGACCGAGGTAGTATACGAGAGCGTATCCGCTAGTGATATTGTTCTCCAACTTCCTCCTCGTTGCCCATCAACAACACTATATCAAAACATTCCTCCGCGTGGTTTTGAGAAGATTCTATGTTTGTACCCTCCTGAAACCTGCTACAGAGTATGGGATAATTCACCACATCCCTGTTTGTAAGTTTGTTTGCCTTGCGCAAAATCGACTCTGTCTACCCCCTGTCAATGACTGTGACAGACAACTGAGATGCTCCATGAACAGCTCAATTTGCAAGTTTGCTTTCCACCTCCCGTTCTTCAACTACTCTACAAAACATCTCTCTACTCTGTAAATTTCTACCCTGTCTTCCAACACCCCCAAGACAGCTACAGAACATTGAGATACCCCATGAAAACTCTGATTTGTAAGTATCATTACCAGCCCCTATCCCCCAGTACCTTTTTCCAGCCCTTAACCACACCACAAAATATTTTCTGGCCTAGGAAAGTTCTACTCAGTCTCCCTCGACCCCAGGACTGCCACAGAAAACTATGGTATCTTTGAGAATTCCGATTCGTAAGTTTCGTTGCTAACTCCTATCCAGCCGTGCCTAAACCACACCGCACAACATCTTTCCCCCTGGCCTAGCAACCACCCATCTACTTTCACTTGCCCCTCTACATACACTCCGTTCACCTCGAGCCCCTCTCTTCCCTTTACTGAACGGGCCTCCAAAGAATCACAGGAGATTTGATTTACTGGAATCATTGGCACTCGTCCCTCTACTTTCTCATGTGCGTCTGTTCCCAATTTTCTCTTCGCCTTTGCGTGTCTCTCTGTTCCCGATTAACCATCCTCTGGTCCGTCATTCCTTCAGCCTCTGGCTCCTCAACCTCTACGTCATTCGTCCAACCATTCTCACAAACACACCGCAAATTATCTAGTTTCCTGGCGTAAGTAGTGCTCACACGGGGTTCTAATATCTCTTTTTCCTTTACGTGTACCTCTGCTCCCAAACTGTCCCTTGACTTTCCCTTGCTATTCTGTGTCCCCTCTTCCCAGCCTCTACCCTTCGGGCCTAGATTTCCTCTGCCTCTACTTTATTTCCCCTTGCGTCGACCCCCCTCCCTCTTCATTCTGACCAATCGTCCAGGATGAGACACCGTATTATTTGAGCACATAACCTCGAATAATTGCTAAAAGGTAAAACTCCACGCAGCTACACCCATCCCATAGTTACCATTCCGGTTTATCTCTCATGTGAATACTTCCATCTCTCCTCAGTTCACGTGTCCAATAGCTCACCAGCAACTCAGGCCCAACTCGCTGACGCCCTACGTTAGGACAATCACTTATCAATACAGGCTTTGTACTACGTACTTGGTACAGTATACTGCCCTCACCACCCACTAGGTATGATTCCTAATTACACACAACCCTCAGATTACATCACCAGACTCCTTCCACTGCGTTTGTTTTTGCTACGCGGCTTCCGCGTGTTCCCGTTTCTACTACAATCCGTCCAGCAAACTTCGTTATTGTTACTGTGTACTTCTGTTGTGGGCTATACTTATAGGTTGCTGGATATTGCTTTTTGCTATGTACCTCACTTTTACACCCAATTCGATTCTTTCTACTTCTCAATCACTGCCTGTCAACATTTCTCGTACACTTCTCTCTCTTGCTGCGTACATCTGTTATTTGTGTACTTCTCTTCTACCAGTTGTATCTACGAGTATACACTTCTATCCTGGTATACACTTGTCCCTGATACGTCATTTTCAATGTACAGTTGACACCTTCTTCATTTCACAGTACATCCGCCTCTTCCATTTTGTACTTCTAGTTACACAATGGAAGGGTATTCCAGTACAACTCCTTATTCCACCTCTCCCCCCAGAACACCAACCATACTTTTCAATATTGACACAACATACTTCTACCCTCCTGATCCAAGCCAAACATCTCATAATATTCTTCAACTCTACTCCAGTTCAACTTCCTCTTCTCTTGTCAGTCCTCCTCTCTCTTCTCTTCTTCTTCTCGTTATCCCTTCCGAGCTTACTCAGAAGAACCACCCTACTGATATAGTTGCTTCAGCTTAGGTCAAGCTCCTCACATTCACCTAGACAACTGGGTACGTACCTACAACTTATCGGCAGCCTCTTCCACCCCTCCCACTATTCAACCAAAACTCAATACACTCTACTTTACAAAACCCCGTCCCCCACCATACTGGGTAAGTTGCTTGCTCGCTACTTTTATTGTGTTCTGCTACAGCAATCACAACAATACATGATCAAATTCTCACTCCCATTCCCATTCAATCTACCGTTGCCGACCAATGCACCTATAGTACATTATTAATTGCATCCATTCCCTCACAACCAACGCCACCCCGCACAGCCTCGATAATATTGTTGATAAACTCCTGCATTACTCCTACCATCTAGTGCACCGAAGCAGAGCAAACTTGTTCATTTGTCACACAAGACTTACCTCCAATTCCTATTAAACTCACTATCGCCGATCAGTCCACCTATAGTACATTGTTGCTGACCCCACCCATCCTTTCCCTAACCAACACTCTTTTGGACAGCCCCAATGCTGTCGTCAAGAATATACTACATTAATCCTCTTCCAATTCAGTTCAAGCAACTGGATCGAGTTTGTTCATCCGCCACGCAAAAGTATAGTTGTCACTCTCATCGCTGATCAGACTATCTGCATTGCATTGCACTGCCGTTACCTCATTCATTCTTGATTAACACTTCAGTTCAAAGTCTGATTTATACTGCCAGGTCGCTCCCATATTCTCTCTCACCCTATTCACGGATCCGGATCGGGCTCATTCGTTTGTTACACAGGAGCACACTCCCGACCAGTTATCTCTAGGTGAGTTTGCCAATAACCTCTGTTGTCTACTTTTAACACCACTGAACTGTCTCGTTACCATCATCTTCACAGAACTGTTTTAATGTGGATGCTTAAGGCACAGAGCGCTTTTCTCTAGATACCCTCGTGTTCCTAACGTGTCTGTTTGTTGAGGTGGCACCGCTAACTCCGGTACTGGCAGTTCTTCGCAGGGTAACCAGAGATAAACCCCTCTTCAAGGTATATAGTCTAATCCCATGCTGAACATGACATTGTCTCAAGTTAATAACATGTCTATTTTCAAAGGTGGCACCGGCAACTCTTCGCAGGGCAATCTGGTACCAACTCCTCTCCAAGGCATATGACATAGAGTCTTTGTCGCACTAGATTACTGTCATAAGTATAACCTTTCCTTTGTCTATTCAAAGCCTCAGGTCTGATTTTGCGACAATGGACGAACAAAACGACAAGAAGAGCCCCCAGAGAAGTCCTGAGCAGAGCGAGAACGAGAGCCAAGATGAACGACGCCTGTCAACTTCGTCTTTAAACCCAGAAGCTGTCGAGTTCACGTCGGCTCGGAACGCGGAAGCAACCCGAGGCCACCGGACTCAAGATTCGGAAGGGCAAGGGAGAGGGCAGCTTGGCAGCCGTCGTGATCTGAATCTTACTCGCCGTGAACGTTGGCGAATAAATAGCCAAGCACGGCGTGCGGTAAATGCCGCTGCAAATTCTGTAAACTCCTTACCGCCGCGTCCGCCACTGGCAGCAAGGCTCCCCCCTGCTCCAGGTATATACCACCAGTATGCTCCGCCGCCTTATCCAACGGTGTATCAACCGATGTATACAATGTATACACCGGGGTTGGTTATGTTCCCAGGGGTTCCTGCAGGACCTCAGGGTCATACACAGCACCCAGGCCCAGGCCCAACGCAAGGCATAATTGGCCAAGGAAGCCACCGGCAGCATGAGAGCTATAGCGTAAGTGGTTTCTATCGTATTCTTGACTAAGCTGTCGTCTGTTCAAGCTGCTAACCAGTGACCAAGGAGAGCACCACTGCTCAGCCCGGCCTAGCTGAGACAGGAGGAAGCACACAAAGTCATCAGAGCGGCACCCTAGCAGCTGCAATACCCGGAGGAACACATGAACGTACGGTATCTGGGTCTACCCAGGCTAGCCACCAAGAGCCGCTCCAACAAACTCAGCCAAGCCTTCGTCCGCCTCTGCACGCTGAGACACGAGAAGAACGAATTGCTAGATATAGGGAAGAGTATAATGCGGCCCGCGGTTTTGAAGATGACCACATATACTTCCCAAATGGCTTTCCTGAGGACAAGAAGAAGTAAGCGAGTGAGGACGTGAAGTTCTGGGTGAGAAGAACTCCACGCCATTTCTCGAGAAGCTCGGCTTCTTTTGTCATGACGATCATCCTAATCTCGGCCCTTGCCAGAAACGCCACAACGCGAGCGTGAAGAGTGTTCCAACCACACGCCAGGTCGTCCATCAATGTTGCACCTCAGACGAAACCGACGTCACGAAATGATATTTGACGATGACTCATTCTCCGGCGACGGAGACACACCCGAGTAGACCAACGGTACTACACAACAAGTCTAACTCTTGCTCATGACCTTTGCGATGTTGTCGTTACCAGTCAGCTAGTGGGGATTATCGACAAGTCAGCTCGAGTCTTCATTCGAGATATAATCGAACAAATTAAGCCCGTCATTAGTACCAGCTACGCTTACTCCTCTAGCATGTGGATGAGGCGAGATGGCTATTTCAGAGTGTATAGTATGTACAACAACCCCTTTCACAAAAACCCAAAAGAAAACAGAGGAGTGGATTACACAAAAGTTCACGATTTGATATGTTTTCTGCTGCTGCGCGATCTTTCGCGTCTTTCTCGTCTTTCTCGCCGGCGTGCGAACGCAGAAACCAAGTTGTTTATTGGCCTTCTCCGCAAAAAGCGGTTTGGACCTCGTCTTTTCCTTAGATCAAAAGTTGATTATTGATT